>RCWM02000860.1:0-320000 GCA_003667255.2 Euschistus heros | reverse complement strand
GGCAATTTTTTCCCTGAACTCATCGGATTACACAAGTTTATTTTCCCTTTGCTCTAGTATATTTTTTGATAATATATTTCTAGGTCAATTTTGGACCTGTCTGATTTTTTCCCTTTTTTTAATTGTTTGAACTACAAGTCTAATCGAAGCTTCAAGTTTCGTGATAAAAACAAATCCCACAGTGACCCCGAATTGTAGATCAATAGAAATATACCCCTATTAAGCTGGCCCCCCCACCATCGCCAAACGAATTAAAACCTATTGTGCATCTATTTTGTGCTATTTATGTGCTAATTTGTTGCCGTAGTACGGATTTTGTTGCTCGCACCCGTTTTGGCAGGTATTAACGTTATCAAAGGTGGGGGGGCTATTCTTAATATTAAGCTAGCCCCCCCACTAATAAGAAAGAATGGAATTTCAAAAAAACTGCTTATGTCGGAATTTGTTGCTATTTTGTTGCTCTAAGATGGCATAAAAACATTTCAAAAAAATCAACATTTAAAAAAAAAAAAATAGTCACATACGAGTGTTTACCGCTTACCCCGTAAATGAAAATTTCTTCAAAACATTTCATGCTATCTTAAAGCAACACAATGTAACAAAATCTAGTAACATATGTAATGAATTTAAACATTATAAATTAAATTCTTAAACAGAAAAAATAACTATATTCTATTATTAAGAAGAACCAGTTCCACTGCGTGACTTAACATGACCGCGAAGACATAGTGTCGATTTTAGTTCCTTAAAACGAGCAACAATTCAGTTTACCCATATAATTCAATAGCAGAATGTATAACAATAGTTCAATGCCAAAAAGATGTGAGCAACTAATTTTTTTAGGAAACTATTATGGTCTAATTGAGCGTAATACTTATCAAAAACGAAAAAGTGTCGATTTTCGTTCCTTAAAAACGAGCAACAAATTCAGTTACCTATATATTTCCATAGCAGAATGTATAAACAATAGTTCAATGCCAAAAAGATGTGAGCAACTAATTTTTTTTAGGAAACTATTATGTCTAATTGAGCGTAAATACTTATCAAAAAACGAAAAAGTGTCGATTTCGTTCCTTAAAAACGAGCAACAAATTCAGTTACCTATATATTTCATAGCAGAATGTAGGGAAACAATAGTTCAATGCCAAAAAGATTTGAGCAACTATTTTTTTTAGGAACTATTATGGTCTAATTGAGCGTAACTACTTATCAAAAAACGAAAAAGTGTCGATTTTGTCGTTCCTTAAAAACGAGCAACAAATTCCCCCCCCCAGTTAACTATATATTTCAATAGCAGAATGTATAAACAATAGTTCAATACCAAAAAGATGTGAGCAACTAATTTTTTTAGGAAACTATTATGGTCTAATTGAGCGTAATACTTATCAAAAACGAAAAAGTGTCGATTTTCGTTCCTTAAAACGAGCAACAAATTCAGTTACCTATATAATTCAATAGCAGAATGTATAAACAATAGTCCATGCCAAAAAGATGTGAGCAACTAATGTTTTTAGGAAACAATTATGTTCTAATTGAGAGGAATGCTTATTAAATACGAAAAAGGGTCGATTTTCGTTTCCTTAAAACTAGCAACAAATTTCAGTTACCTATTTAATTCAATAGCAGGAATGTATAAACAATAGATCAATGCCAAAAAGATTGAGCAACTAATTTTTTTAGGAAACTATTATGTTCTAAGTGAGCGTAATACTTATCAAAAAACGAAAAAGTGTCGATTTTCGTTCCTTAAAAAACGAGGCAACAAATTGTTACCTATATAATTCAATAAACTAATGGATAAACAATAGTTCAATGACAAGAATAATGTTAGCACTAATTTTTTTATGAAACTATTAATGGTCTAATTGAGTAATACTTATCAAAAAACGAAAAAGTGTCGCTTTTCGTTCCTTAAAAACGAGGAAAAACAAACAAATCAGTTACCTATAATAATTCAATAGCAGAATGTATAAACAATATTCAATGCCAAAAAGATTTGAGCAAGCTTACATTTTTTTTTTTAGGAAAACTATTATGGTCTCATTGATCGTAATACTTATCAAAAACGAAAAGTGTCGATTTTCGTTCCTTAAAACACGAGCAACAAATTCAGTTTACCTATATAATTCAATAGCAGAATGTATAGAACAATAGTTCAATGCCAAAAAGATGGTGAGCAAACTATTTTTTTTAGGAAACTATTATGGTCTAATTGAAGCGGAATACGTATCAAAAACGCAAAAGTGGTCGATTTTCGTTCCTTTAAAAACGAGCAACAAATTTCATTACTTCTGATATATTTCAACGATAGCAAGAATGTAAAACAATATTTCAATATGACAAAAAGATTGATCAATAAATTATTTTTTTAGAAAACTATGATTGGCTATTGAGCGGAATACTTATTAACGACGAAAAGTGTCGATTTTCGTTCCTTAAAAACGCGAGTCGCAGCATTCAGTTACTTATATATTGTTCGATGGCAGGAGGTATAAGCAATAATTTACATGCAGAAATGATGAGAGCAACTAATTTTTTTTATGACCATTATGGTCTAATTGAGCGGAATACTTAGCGTTTACAAAGTTTAGCTATTTGTACATTTCTATAGTATAAGGGTGTAACAATTTTTGTTATATTGCCTTTGATTTTAACTATATCTTTTTTGAAATATATATCCAACATATTGTCTTCCAGTTTATTATGTAAAGCCTGAGAGAATTCGTAATAAAATTTGGGTTATATTAATTTTTTTTTTTAATAATCGCATCAATATTTTTTCGAACTTTGATAGGACAAAATTTGGCTGTCACACTTTTCCGAGAAACACGTTTGCTTATTATTGTTCTGGCTATAACCTCCAAAACTATTAGTTTGATCCTGATTTTTTTTTTTTTCCATCTCAAAAGCTGGTTAAGTTACTATCAGATCCGATATATCTAATTTTGTGAATTAAGTTTCGGAAATATTTCATTCCACTACACTAAATTCCGTGTAATGTTGTGAGATATTGTATTTATGTATGTGTAATGAATTTTATGACATGTTGGGCACATTTTTCGTTATAACTCGAACCAACAAGTGGTTCGATCCTGAATTATAATCCGTTTTTATATCTTAAAGCTGATTAAATTTGCTGTGAGATCCATTAAATCAACTTTGAATTAATTCCGTGAAGTACCCCTACCAGCCCACTCAACATATCAGAACTGTCATGTTTTTTCCAAACATACACATTTAGCGTGTTAGTATGGATATTGTACGAAATTTAATCACATTTGATATACAGAATTCCTGATAGATAATTTAAGTAGTTTTAAGATGGAAAAAAAGAAATTTAAGATCGGACAAATTGTTTAGGAGTTATCTATATAGAAAATGAATCAAAAAATTTGGATTTTATAAACGTTTTTCAGCTTGTAGCGTGCTGGCAACGGTATTTAACAAAAATTAATTAAAATTTTATATATAGTATCTGATAGTAAATGTAACCAGCTTTGAGATGAAAAAAAAAACTTCGAGACTGAACAAATATTTTTGGAGTTAATACGAGAAATGTACCGAAAAAATAAGAATTTCACAATAGTATGGGGTTCTTAAACGTGCTGGCATGGATGTTTCAAGGGACTTATAAAAAAAATTAATACATAGATTCTTATTTACTTACTACTTACTTATTTACTTACTTATTTATTTACTAGACAGTAATTTAACCAGCTTTCAGATAAAAAAAAAAATTTTTAGATCGAGTAATAGTTTTTTGGAGTTTTAACCCAAAAGAGTACCGACAAACGTAAAGACAAAGGGTAGTTAATTTTTAGATTTACAATGGGTTTCCCTTATGACCATTGGTTTTTTTTTTTGTTTTTTTTCCGTTCCTATGGGAAACAATTTTAAAATGGGGCTATTGGATATGTTAATCTGATTATTTAAACAAAAAACTGGATCGGTTTTAAAACGATTTTATTATTTATAGTGATTCAAAAGTATTTAATTTTTAGGCTATTTTCTACTTGATGTAAATAATTTTTACTCCCGAGTCTTTATTAAATTTGTGGTTATTTTCATTTAGATGGATAGCGAAATTGGAATTTTGGGTCTTATTAGTGTATGCTCTTATATGTTCTTATTTAACTCTTTGATTTACCGATCGTCCGGTTTTTTCCGGTGTATTTTGCTTCACAGTCATTGCATTTTAATTCGTATACGCCGCTTTTTTTGAAAGGGTCTATTTTTGTCTTTTGGTTGAAGGGAAGTATGATGGCAACAACAGAAACAATAGAAATTTTGAAGAACTAATCTTCCGGTCTTATCTTCAACCACTAGAAAAATTAGACTTTTAAAATTTAAGTCAGTTTGCATAAAACATAATTATTTTCAATTTAACAATACATTCTATAAACAGGAAGAAGGATTACCAATGGGGTCCCCTCTTTCACCCCTTCTAGCAGATCTTTTTATGAATAAATTAGAACGGAAAATCCTTCATTCAAAACTAGCTCAACACATCATGAACTTTAAATTTTTTAGACATAAAAATCTCCATAACAATAAATAACACGAATTTCATAAATACGGGAAACCCACACACACAGATGTAGTTATAGACAACAATGCCAGGAGACCACTAACACACAAACTCGCAAGCATTTAATAGCATGATATACCGCCTTTTAAATATACCGCTAAAAATGAACGAAAACCATTTATAACAAAGAAATTTAAAAAAAAAACTATGAATAATATATACAAAAACACCCCCCCAAGGAAAAGCTACCCCAACAAAATATATTTTTTATACCATACTACGGCCCAATATCCGCTAAAAGTCGGGAAAGAATTGAAAAAAAACTAGGTTTAACCCTGCATTTAGAATAGATAAACCACTGTCATCATACTTCCCTTCACCGGAAAGACAAAATAGACCTTTTCCAAAAAATGTAATGACTGTGAAGCAAAATACACGGAAAAACCGGACGATCGGTAATCAAAGAGTAAATAAGACATATAAGAGCATACACTAATAAGACCCAAATTCCAATTTCGCTTTCCCATCTAAATGAAAGTAACACAAATTTAATAAAGACTTGGGAGTAAAAATATTACATCCAAGTAAAAATAGCCCAAAATTAAATACTCTTGAATCACTAGAAATAATAAAATCGTTTAAAACCGATCCAGATTTTTGTGTTTAAATGATATGATTAACATATTCAATAGCCCCATTTTAATTTGTTTCCCATAGGAACGAAAAACCCAAAATGAGTCACAAGGGAAACCCATTGCAAATCTAAAACTTAACCTAACTGCCCCCCGCTTTTACTTCTCACGAATTCAGTGTTTAAGTTACCTCGAAGGTGAGTACCTATGCTTGATTTCTTATCTTTTTTTAAAAAACATAAATAAGCTCAAATAGACTATAATAGTTTAAAAAAAAAAAAAATTGCTCAGTTGCTCACAATTTCTAATTTCTTCTTCTTCTGCATTGGGTAACTATTGTTTATATCTTCCGCTATCCCAATATATAAGTAACTGAAAACTTGTTGCTCGTTTTTAAGGAACGAAAATCGACACTTTTTTTTTTGGATAAGTATACGTTTTTGATAAGTATTCCGCTTATTAGACCAGAATAGTTTTCCTAAAAAAATTAGTTGCTCACATCTTTTTTGCATTGAACTATTGTTTAATTATACATTTCTGCTATTGAATTATATAGGTAACTGAATTTGTTTGCTCGTTTTTTAAGGAACGAAAATCGACACTTTTTCGTTTTTTGATAAGTATTCTCTTAATTAGACCATAATAGTTTTTCCTAAAAAAATTAGTTGCTCACATCTTTTTTGGCATTGAACTATTGTTTATACCTTTTGCTATTGAAATATATAGGTAACTGAATTTGTTGCTCGTTTTTTTTAAGGAACGAAAATCGACACTTTTTTTCGTTTTTTGATAAGTATTACGCTCATTAGACCATAATAGTTTTCCTAAAAAAATTTAGTTGCTCACATCTTTTGCATTGAACTATTGTTTATACAGTCTGCTATTGAAATTATAGGTAACTGAATTTGTTGCTCGTTTTTTTTTTAAGGAACGAAAAATCGACACTTTTTTTTCGTTTTTTTTTTTTTTTTTTTTTTTTTTTTTTTTTTTTTCGTTTTTTATAAGTATTACGCTCAATTAGACCATAATAGTTTCCTAAAAAAATTAGTTGCTCACATCTTTTTGGCATTGAACTATTGTTTATACATTCTGCTATTGAAATATATGGTAACTTGAATTTGTTGCTCGTTTTTTAAGGAACGAAAATCGACACTTTTTCCGTTGTTTTTGATAAGTATTCCGCTCAATTAGACCATAATAGTTTTCCTAAAAAATTAGTTGCTCACATCATTCTAGCATTGAACTATTGTTTATACTTTCTGCTATTGAAATATATATGTAATTTAATTTGTTGCTCGTTTTTAAGGAACGAAAATCGACACTTTTTCGTTTTGATAAGTATATTTGACGCTCAATTAGACCATAATAGTTTTTCTAAAAAAATTAGTTGCTCACATCTTTTTGTAGGCATTGAACTATTGTTTATGTTTATACATTCTGCTATTGAAATAAATAGGTAACTGAATTTGTTGCTCGTTTTTAAGGAACGAAAATCGACACTTTTTTTCGTTTTTGATAAGTATTACGCTCATTAGACCATAATAGTTTCCTAAAAAAATTAGTTGCTCACACCTTTTTTTTTGCATTGAACTATTGTTTATACATTCTGGCTATTGAATTATATAGGTAACTGAATTGTGTTGCTCGTTTTAAAAAAAAAAATGGAAATGTTTGTACCAACTAATAACGGATGCTAATAGCCCATCAAACACTACAAAAATAATAAAGTCATTTTTAGAGTTTTTTTCCGTGTTTGCCCCACTGTGCGCCGTATTAAAATCACAGTTACTCTCAGACAGCCATCCATGCATCATATTACCCAACAATATTTTTATTTCCTTTTTTTTTTTATTGTATCAATTTCTTCGTTTAGTTTTTTGTGTAATTGGTTTATCTGTGTACTTTATTGTGTAATATATTTTATCTTTTCTTCGATTTTTCCTTGATTGCCTTTAACTGCGGCATATTGTAATATTTGTTAAATTAAACTGTTTTTTAATCAATAATAAAAATTAAGGAATGTTAAATATAATTTGAAAGCAAAGGTACTATATTTTTACTGATTGTATATTAAATAAACAGTTCAGAACAAAGAAAAAGAGATTATTATTAAATTATTGATTGATTTTTTTTATATTATTCCAAAAGAATGAATAGAATGACTGATCACTAATCCTAAGGAGAGCGAATTCAATTAAAAGTAAGACAATCAATAATAGCGGATGTTTCCCCTCATTTGGAGTGATTAATTGCTATTCGGAGGGCCCCTGCGTCAAGGAACACGGCTTCGTTCAGTTTCAATCTCGAGTATAACGGGAGGGAGAAGCCCAGCCGGCAACTTACTAACTTTCCAGGTAATTTATGTTAAGTTACATCAAGGAGAGCTTATTGTCAGGCAGCTAAGTCCTCTGTCTTAGCCCTAACTTATGGAGTAGGAAATTACTCATAACAGCTAAATTTCTTTGGAAGTTCATCCCTCCCTCCTGCCGATTCGTGAAGTTGTTTGTCGGACGTCTTCTTGAAAGAAATATGGGTAAAAGAATAAAATTAACTTCTGTAAGTATATCCAGCCCACAGCTGCTTTTACTATTCAGAGGTTTAGGGATTTACTTTTCTAAAATTGAAGGTTTTTTGTAGATATAGGGGTTATTTGACATTATACAAACTAATCCAAGTTCAATACAAACACAAAGTGGATGCAGGACTTGTGTGCCGAAGCGTTTAGTAGCGAAATCTGAATATTTCAAAACGACTAGAAAAACAAATATGAAGAATATGAACGGGCTATTTAACATTTTCTGTTTAAGGAAAAAGTAAAAAAAAAAAAAATCTGCTAAAAATTGTGGTTTGTTACATAACCCCTTCATCCTCAAACCCTTCAATTGTGGTAGTAAATTTCAACTAATCTATACTATTATATAAAAGGACAAGGCATTTTTCTTTTTTCATCACTAGCCGTGAAAACTACTAAACCAATCTCAACCGAATTCTAACTATACCATCTTCATAGCCCAAGGAAGGTTTAGCAATAATAAAATGTAGAAAGTTTCAATTAAATTATTATTAAAAAAGCGATGAATAAGTGGGGTGCAGTATAGTTTGAAAATCTACCGATAGATGGAGAGTGTCATTCAAGAGACGTAACAAATGTAAAATGTTACATAGAGCAAGACATTTATAATAAAAAATATTTATTTTCAATTAAAAAAGCTATAAATCTGTGATGCAACATGTGGATCCCAGTAAAACCTAAATATAGACTGATACGAGGCTAGAGCCATGCTATAATAGAACTCGCAATGGTAAAACTATTAACTATAAAACTCATCTGTATCAAATTTAACTACATCATCTTCAGTTCTAGGAAGGTTTAAAATAGTAAAGTTTATTATAATAATAATTTTAATCTACAGCGCTAAGTGGCAAATTATAGTTAGATTTTTATAGTTAGAAATCAAAATCAAACCAGATGAAATCGAAGAAATTATTTCTACCTAATCGCCTAATCAAAATTTCGTTCCTTTGCTTTTTGTTCTTGTGAGTAAAAATAAAATTCATGGGCCTTCAATTGAATTGACTCAAAATACTCCATTATCCGCAAGAGTTTCTTAATAGGATCTGTCCATCTGGAGAACCAACTCTTACATTGAAATTAAAAATTGATGTCTAATTATGCTTTTACGTAGTCTTCGAACATCTAATCAGTGTTATTTAAACCAGGTTAAAAATTACTGCTATGCGTGAAAATATCATTGAAAAAATAATGGCATACCCAATTAAAAATAATTATATACAAATAATTGTATATTGAAAAGATGTAAGCAAATAAAACTTCAATTATTTGTTAAAATTATCTATAAAAGGTCTCTACTATGAGAGCAGGCGAAGACGCAACGAAGGGCGCTAGTAAATATATAAACACAATACATCATTTTTCAACCCGAAAATTTACAGTGAATATCTGATGAACGGTCAGTACTTAACTCATAGTCTAATTTTTTTTTTTTTTTTTTTTTTTTTTTTTAAAGAGTTATTTTCTATAACCTTGGAAAAGAAAAAAATATATAAAAACGACACTTATATTCAATTTTAACGATGTAGGAAACAAAAAATAAAAGAACAAAAGTGGGCCAAAAGAGGAATGCGGGATTAAACTAACCACTATAAATAAATAGGGGCAGGGCAGGGGGTCCAAAGTGAATAATTTATTGACGACGGCGCAAGTGAAAATGGGCCGAGAGCTCCTCCAATTTTTCTCCCAAACCCTGAATCCGATTTTTGGGCCAGCAGCTACGTGACAAATAATGTACGGCTTAGGGTAATAGCTACATCTCCCGGTTCTGGGTCGGCTTTGGAATTTTTAAAAACTACCTCGGTAACGCAGTATTTATTATAAGGTTTTCTTATTTATATTACAATTATTTGGTAAAAATTAAATCATTTCTATAATTTAGATACAAGAAGCAACATCAGAAATATTGGTGAAGAGCTACTGGTTTCAAATAAGTGATTTTTTTTAAAAATAATTAAATAGTTTTTATAGTGCAACATTTTAAAGTTCTTATTAATCAAGTCATAAAGCAAATTTTGAATTTTGTTGTAGTAAACCATATATAGCGGAAATGT
This sequence comes from Euschistus heros, assembly GCA_003667255.2. NCBI lineage: Eukaryota > Metazoa > Arthropoda > Insecta > Hemiptera > Pentatomidae > Euschistus > Euschistus heros. The sequence goes on along the minus strand of RCWM02000860.1, from coordinate 310,214 downwards.
TTTTTTTCAGAATGTGAATTAAAGATTTGGGATCATTCATATGACATATTTAAACTACTACAGTAAATATTCGATTATCTATGGAACTGTATAGCCGGTATCCGTAGACAAGCTTTGAAAAATCAAGAATACTGCCTGAAGAGAAAGCAATAACTTTTTTAAAACAATTTTTTATTTCATTACATGGTCTGAAAATAAAAATTACTAATTCATTAACACTGTATGTACAGACATGTTTTCAATTAGACTTTTTTTTTTTTTCTAACTTTCTCGTATTAAAAATCGATCATAATTTTATTTATTTATTTTATTTTTTACTTATTTATTTTTTTTATTATTTTTTTTTACATGATGTACAACATAAAACAAACCTAAATCTATAATTAATTTTTTAAAAGTCAATTTTAAGAAAAAAAAACCGCCATCAAGATCTTAATTGCTTCGAAACAAAGAGGTACTGTTTTGAGGTATTTATATATGTTTTACGGAATCGAATAAGGCTAATTTCTACCTTCGGAAAACTGCTTACTTCTGTAACTTTTAAGTATTCAATAATGTTCAGATATTTATAACCGTCGCATTGCTTTCATTATTTTCACAAATCCTGAGACATTAATAAACAAAATAAAAATAAATAAGGGAAATAAGGATGAGGAAAAGAGTCTTGTTTTGCCGTTGCATTTGTAGATGATTGCATGATTTTGATGATACAATGTCAATGAACTAAACATATCTATAAATATCTCGATGAACCACAAGCTGGTTGGGGCTTAACGTCCATATAAACTCCAACTAGGGCAGGTTACCAACCTATTCTAACCAGGGCGAAAATGTCAAGTTATATTCAGAATACATGTTCTTTACATAAAAAACAACTGCATTTATTTAAAATTTTAATTCAAAAAAGGAAAGGACATTAACTTAAAAGTTAATTAAAGTTATTCAGATTAAATTTTAAATTTTATAATAGCTGATTTACAAGTAATACATTGAAACCTTTCTCTATATAGAGAGGAAAGATCTGAGATTACGAAGAAGGTGAGTTTTTGAAGAATATATCAGATTCCAAAGAGGTGATTTTGGCAAAAAAAGAATATATTGGTAAGATAAGCCAGCAACCAACATTGAGGAAAAATGTCCCTAATTTGTGCGATTTTCTCCCACCTTTCATAACCCTACAAATATGATAGTCATATTTCACTCCTTTGAGAAAGAAAATATCGGGGATAAAGATGTATCTAGCCTTTCTTCCCAAGGTAAGAAGTTTGTCATTCTTGAAATTCCATCTTATGGATTCCATATATTCTGGGTAAAAAATCTGACTATCGTAACTTGGGATAAGATTCAATGCAGGAATTTTCGCCTAATTTGTTTATTCGAAAGATCTGTATTATGTTACAATATCATAATAAAATTAGTTTTATTATTTTGGATATAGTAAATTATGTTAAACATTAACGAAAGCATGGCAAAACGGTATAATTTTAAAGGATTATAGGTTGATTTGATATTTTAGTTAGTTCGAAAATAACTATATTATGTAATAATATGCAATACTACAAAATTTCGAGAAAACAACTTAATTTATATAACAAAGTTTTTGAAATAGGCTTTAGGTAATTTATTTATATTTAGAATAGGATAGAATAAAAAAAATAATTTTACTGTGGGACATAGTCCCTTTACAATAACTAATAAGACAAGGCATAAAAACAGACAAAACAAAATTAAAAAAAAATGATAATATATACATAGATGATATATTATTTCTCATAGAATAGAAAATGAGAGGACACTACAATGAGATAAAAAAAAAAAAAAATTTAAAGTAATAAAAATTAAATACTGTGGTTAATTGTATGCTCTACAGAAGTACATAAATGTTATATTCAGAGATAGTAAAATATATATTAAGTAGAATCTTAATAATGCAAGAACTGAATTTGAATCTGATTTAATCTTCAGATTCCAGAACTCACTTTTTTTTGAGGACTGATTTTTAGAATGCAGACGGTAAGAAGTAAAGGGTTCCAATCAAGCGTCACTTCGGATAAGAATAAGGCATTAAATTCGAGGTATTTAAATCGTTTTGCAAGAGATTTTGGGAGTAGGATACCACAAATTTGAGGGAGAGTCAATTACTGAAGTTTATCGGGTTGTCAGTTAAAAATTTGGAGGTTATTATAATTTATTAAAGAAATGTTCCAAGGAAATATTGTCTACGGGAAATGGGATGAAGCCAATTTAAGTGGGAATAGAGACGGGAAACATGGGAGCATCTCGGACTATCGAAGAGAAATCTTGCAAAGCAGTTCATGATTTCCTTTAATCTGTACTCGAGAACTGTCGAAGGACCACCGTAAACCAGACAACCATAGTCAAGAGAAGGGAATAATAAGGAAGAAACTAAAAGCTTACGGGATGACTGCGGAAGAAGGTGACGAGTTCGGTGGAATAATTTGAGAAGACCTATGGAACGGTGGAAGATTTGAGCAATCTGAGGTTTCCAGGAATGGGTTTGGTATAAATAATCCCGAAACTTTTAACAGAGGAGTAGCAAGAGATAAGATAATAATTTAATTTTTAGGAATCAAGGGAGCATTTAATATTAGGAAGGGAGCTAGAGCCTATTATAATGGCCTGAGTCTTCATTTGATTTAGTTGCAGTTTATTTAGAGTGGCCTTGGCACTGATTCTGTTCAGCTCTTTCTGAATTTTGGCGAAAGCGGTAGATATAGCCCTGAAGGGAGAAAGGAAAGATATATTTGGGAATTATCAGTGTAGAGGTTGTAGAAACAGTGATAAATCGTATTATGAAGGTCATTGATGTAGGTTGGAAATGGTAGGGGAAATACTGGATCCTTGAGCAATACCTGAGGTGAGAGTTAAAAAAGAAGATAGGGGTGGGTTTGGTATTTTAACTGCTTGGGAACGGAAGAGAAGAAAGACTGAAACTAGCAGATGGAACTGTACAAATAGTTTAAAGATTCTAACTTGGAAACAGGATAGAGAATCAAAGGCAAGGATTAATATGAAAGTTAAAGTTTTATCCTAATATGTCATCAGTGATTTTGGGTGCATATCATTGCACCAGATGAGATTGTGTGGAGTAGCCAGAACCAAAATCAAATTGGAGGGGATCGAGGAGATTGAATTCTTCGAGGAAGTTGCATACCTGAGATTGAACTAATCTTTCTAAGGGTTTCTAACTTTAGAAAGATTAGATGTAGTAGAAATCGAGTGATAGTCTTTTAAAGATGTGGGATCCAATGTTTTATTTATATGATGAATTAAGGCTTTTTTCCATGAGATAGGAAATATAGAATTTTGAAGGGAAAAATTTTAATACAAAAGTACGATTTTAGTTGATTAGTTTTAAACTAGCCTATCTTTGGGTGTAAGGTTTTCTCAAAAAAGTAGTCAAATCACATTGAAAACTGACGTACAAAAAATATGGCCCCTTCCTAATCCAGTCTGATCGTTACCTTTATGAAACCTGCTGCAAAAAAATTTTAATATTGGACTTCTACGCTTCAATTATTTGTCGACCATAATTTAAAAGATCGGACTATGCCGTTTGATCTTTATAACACTAATTGGCAAATATTTTGATTGATAATGCTGGAGCTGAGCTTAAAAAAAAAAAAAATCAATTTCTACAGGACAGAAGAACACTTCCTCAACCACGTAGCATCGAGGACGGATAGAAGTTGACATATCGACCACAAGACAGGCCGGAACCAATCCACCGAGGTCAGGGGGTTACAACCCGCGGTAAATAAAAACTCGAGCCCAGTTTATACCGGAGGCTATCTTTCCATTTCTGGAGGCTTTCGGAGAAATTGGATCAGGGCTGCGTTTAATCTAGTGAAGTGAGCAGGTTCGCTTTCATCCGTCCCTCTCACTGTTTGCGAGATCCCTATTCGAAAATTTAATTTTCGGGAATAACAAACAGAAGAAAATCGTCATTTAAAGGAAATGTGAGTGTTATTTTATCACTTGATTTTATTTTTTCATAGTTTTGATTTATTAGTAATGTTTTATTTCATTTCATTTTATTAACATTAAACCTAAAATTGCTCGAATAATTCGGATTAGCGATACGAAGTAAACTGAGGCAGCAACAAAGTCTTGACTACGTCATGAAAGGACAAACAAGAATCGATGTTTTTGGGCATCAACGGTCTATAAAGCATTGACTGAATCATAAGGAATTTACAACTTTAATTTTAAGTACTGGGGCTCTACTATTTTAATTTATTTATTAATTCATAAATTTATCTAGTATCCAATCCTTAAAATCTAAAATCCTTAGAAAAATCCTCAATGGTCCTTACTTCGTCTAAAAACAAACTTATCTACAAAAATCTTAATATACATTACGTTTCTGAGAGCTCAGATCAGATATCAATCCTTTTATAGCAAACTCCACAACCATTCAAATCCATTAGTATCAAAACTCGCTTCTAATTACATTCCAGATAACCCTTCTAGGCGCCTGGAAAGAAGATGGCCTCGGGACCTTCTAAGATATTATTGGAAAAAACCTTTATATGCGCAACCAATCGGTAGTTTCTTTAAAAACAAGTGGCGTGGCATTTTGAACATTATAACACATGTACTTGATGTATTATATTTTATATTTTATACAGTTATAAATTTCAATTAAAAAAAAAAATTAATTACTATGATTTGGATTAATATTGATAACGATAATATAACTTGTATAGAAACTAATTTTTGAGATTCTTTCAAAAATCCTATTAATATCCCAGTTGTAAAACTTGTGTGGTAAAACCACACCGAAACCATATAGTTGTCAGTATTTACATCTCTTAATAGACTTGCAGGTAATCTTCCATCAGAATGGAGCACCTGCAACTGCCTACTGACAACGGAGCACCTTATTGTACCCGACTTTTACCATAAAAAACTTTAAAAAAATAAAAATAAAAAAAAAGTAAAAAAAAAAATAAAAATAAAAAAAAAGACTTGTTATAATTAATATAATGTTGGATTGTAATAACTAAAATAATATAATGTTGAATTGTAAAAACTAATATAATGTAATGGTGCCTCCTGCCTGAGTTGCTGTACACGACACCTAAAATTGTAGTCAAATAAAAAAAAATAAATGCATCTGTATATTTATAACGTTGTTCTGCTGAGCATTGTCTGTTCAGCTGATATTTTACAGAGTTCCAAATAAAATTCTTTACTGATTCGTCTATATTAGACGTAACGTGAGGGATCTAATAGGGATTAGTGGAGTAAGATTTGTGGACAAGGAATATCTGAATTGAACCTTCGATTTACTCGAGTTTTATTATTAGATTGAAATATCTTGAACTCGCCACTAGCCCAGCCAAACGTTACGCTATTGGTTGGGATAGGATAGGGTAGAAAAGTGGGAAAATCCTAAGACCGCTAAGAAAGAAAGAAAAGTAAACAAACATTTCCAATGCTTATATCTAATAACTACGCGCAACTATCTGAAGGTTAATATTATAAAATTGAAGTATTGATCAGTTCGAAAATCTTAATTGCTTAATAAAGGCTATCAACCTTGTTGATGACGCTTAAATTTCTGTACGTTACTGTAAAGAAGCTAATGTATGTTCACTTATCTCATAGCAAGTATAGCCAGAAGAAGTTCACAGTTTTGATCTGTCTAAAGAAGTATGAAGTTCATTAAAGTTAGAAATTAACAGTGAAATCAATGCAGCTAATAAAATATTCGTATCAACAAAGACATGAATTATTAAAAACAATAAAAATCTATAGTAAAATTTCCATTTTGAACACTATAACATAAACGTTTTATAATATTTTTTTAATTATGTTTTATTAACCTTTTTCTTTTTTTGTAAATTGTATTTTTATAATATTTCTGTACATTTATTCTTTTTATATTATATTATATTTTATCACTAATTATTAATCTTATTTGAAAAAAATTATATATGTACATATTTATTTGTTTTTTTAATATCATTGTAAGGGTCAAAATCATTAAAGTGGTTGGATACCGAAAGGTTTATTACAAATTAATAAACAGTGAAATCACTATAATTGTCTAACTACATTTTTCTAAATTAATTTGATTAATTTAATATTTATTTTTATTCTATTAATCCGTGTTGAACAGATCCGCTACCTAGGACTCTACTTGAACAAACGTCTTTGTTGGTACGCACATACAGGACTAAAACGAAAAGAAACTGCTCGTCGTTACAGACTACTTCAAATAGACAAACGTTCAAAGCTCCCAATTAATTACAAAATTCATTTAATGACTGTGATTAGACTTATTTGGTTGTACGGAGTTGAGCTTTGGGGCACCACTAAACGATCCAACTCTTCTCGTATCCAATAGTTACAATCCAAAATCCTTCAAAACTGTTTCAATGCTCCTTACTTTGTGACCAATAGACTTATCCATAAAGACCTTAATGCTCCATATGTTGCTTATTTAGCCCAAACCTGATACCTATCCTTCCATAGTTAACTCCATAGCCACTCAAATCTACAAGTCTCCCATCTTGTTTCCCATTCGATTACCGATAATCCTCCGAGGCGTATGAAAAGAAGATGGCCTAAATATTTTTTGGTGGAGATTTTATTGAAGTGCTAGTAGTGAGTAGTTCTTCACAACTTATTTACATGACATTGTATTCACTATCAACACATTTACTTGATTATTCTGTACAGTTGTAAATATCAATAAATGAAAAAAAAAATAATAATATTAATTTTAGTAAAATCCATTTAATAATTTGTGCAAAAAGTAAATAATCGTACAATATACAAATTAAATCATTATTCAATAGAAAAAAATAATGATAGTAAGTAGGAATAAAATAGACCACAAAAAATATCTAAAAGTATTAGAAGATATGAAAGGTTCTGATAAAATTGTGAAAATTATAGGGTTTTCAGGGTAATGAAAATTTCTGCTATTTCAGTTGAGGCTCTACTTCGGAATCTGGAGACCCTGCATAGCCATCCTCTCTAATTCGGATGCCTTTAATTGAAAGAAAAACCTGGTAGTTGTACGTAATATTAGCCAAATCTCCTATGAATCCTTGCCAAAGTACTTGAGACCTTTTCCAAGGTTTTGTTCTAGAGATTCATTATTTTATCTAGTATTTCTCTAAACTTCATATCAACAGGATGTTATTTTAGTATTAATCAACAGTAGGTCTGTATGCCATATCCATTTGTTTCTCTTACCAATTATCATCCAAAAATGCTAGTAAGAAATTAGTCTTACATTCCAATAAAGCATTCAGTCCCTATCTGTAAAATAAAAATCGTCTAAAGCTTTGCACTTCATAATATCTAACTCATAATCCGAAATCTTCTATATTTAGTAAATACAATTTTCTGCGCATATTGTTTAAACCTTGAATAATTTATATACTTCAATAATATCAAGGAAGTTGAAAACAATTGATCAAAATCTTGATAAAAGTAGAGAAAATTTATAAACGTACATTCCATTACTCCTATCGTAAAAATGGCGGAAGTGGCAGTAACATTTTTATAAGCCATAGAAGCAAGGAGGAATTTTTTTCCACTGTAAGGATATGTAATGTAAACTGTTTGGGTGGCAGGACTAAGCATTATTGTATTAAAATTTATAAACATATCAAATAAACATATATTAAACTTTTATTAAGTTCAATTATTTGTAATTTATTCTTGACTAATATGAAAGAAATGTTTTTCTCCTGAGTCCTATATTCCATCAGATGAAAACATAATCAGTCCGGAGGCTTTTTTTTCACAATTTTTTTTATGAACTTTTACATAAAACAGTGAGAACTTAGGAAGAGCATCGCGAAAAACTTTTATTAAGTTCAATTATTTGTAATTTATTCTTGACTAATATGAAAGAAATGTTTTTCTCCTGAGTCCTATATTCCATCAGATGAAAACATAATCAGTCCGGAGGCTTTTTTTTGACAATTTTTTTAATGAACTTTTACATAAAACAGTGAGAACTTAGGAAGAGCATCGCGAAAAACAAGAAGAAGAATAACAAATTCAAAAATCTTCTAAATAGCGACGTTGGCTATATTTACAAACTAAAAAAACGAGAATAGCCTGTTTCAAGTGTGAGATATATTGGCAGTTAACTTGTTTGCAGCATTCAAACAATTTGTGCGATGATTGATTTTTATCATCTAAGTGATTTTGCGATTTCCATAGAACTAGTTTCAAGCATAATTTGGCTTGTCATTATCTATACTATTATATAAAAGGAAAATCCCTAACCATTCACTAACCATGAAAACTACTGAACCAATCTGTACCAAATTTTAACCACAATATCTTTATAGTTTCAGGAAGGTTTAGTAATAATAAAAACTACTGATTTTCAATTAATTTGTTCTTTAGAAAGCAATAATATGTGGATAACAATGAAGTTTAAAAATTTACCGATAGGTGGCGAGTGCCATTATACATGAGAGGTTACAAATGTAGGTTTTTATGTTGAGCTTGAAATTGAAAATAAAAATTCCATATATATTCAATTCAATTAATAAAAACAGCTATAAATATGTGGTGCATCATGTGAATTCCAGCTATGTTTGAAAATCGACCGATTTGTAGTAAGCAACATTCCGCAATAGAGTTTACACTGGTAATACTACTGAACACATTTGTGAATTTTAACTACATCATTTTCATAGTTCTAGGTAGGCTTAGAAATAATAAATTTTACTATAGTAAAATTATAAATGCACAATGTTAAATAGATGAAACGAGGTTTGCTATAATGTCTTATACATTCATGGTTACAGATTAATATACCACCAGGTAAAATCTATACAATTATTTCTGCGGAGTAAAAATTAACACCGAATCAAAATGTCGATTCTTTTTTTTTTTAAATATTGTATGTGATTTAGGCCTTTAGTTGTAAGCACTGATAATGCAAACAATTATCCGCAAGAGTTTCTTAATAGTCTCTGTCCACCTGGATTACCAACTCATACATTCAAGTTAAAAAATGTCTAATTATACTTTTAATCTTCACACACCTAATCAGTGCAATTTTAACCACGTTAAAACTCACTGATATGCGTCAAAATATCATTGAAGAAATAATACTCAATAATCTAAATTCTGTAATTATTAGAGCAGGTATAGCCGCGACAGGTATGCTAGTTTAATATAATATTGTACTTTTATTTTGTTTTTATTGTTATTTTTACTAAGAAAATGAGAAAAAAAATAGCTGCTTGATAAAACATAATATGTTCATTATAAGATAAACATTTATTTTAACATTTTTTATTTTTATTTTTCATTAGCCAGTGAAAATGGTTTCTTAAAACATGGAAACGAAGTTGCGTGAAACTGAAAGATAGGATTAGCATAGGTTGGTGCTCACCGCGTTTCACGAAACGGGATTTCAAAAACCGGGTTTCTAGAAACGCTGTGTGCACCAACTCACGTTAATCCTATTTTTCAGTTTCAAGCAACTTCGTTTCCATGTTTCTAGAAACCGCTTTCTCCAGTGTACACCGCGGCTAACTGTTTCCATCTAGTTACCTATTAGAAACATCAACCGGCCACTAACATATCTACCTTATAATCTAGCTTGCAAGAGTCATCTTGTCTTTTGGTAATGATATGATTATGATAAAATCAATGTATAAAATTTAAATAATATTCTGAATAGGAAATGAATAAGCCAATGTAAAAAAAGAAAAGAAAGAATTTAACAACTGTGACATTTTCAAATTTGCAGTATCTAATACATTTTCACAGCAATGATAAAAGTCGTTTATAAGCTACCGATGGCAGAGTAATGTCGAGTAATTCTTACTTTTTTCTCTCTATCTCTCCTTTTTTTATCATCAGCTGCTGGAGACATATTGTCTGAGGACGGAACAGTGGCCATAATCCCTAAGATGGGTACCGTAAACAAATTACCCGTAGCGTGCCAATATGGCCGGCAGCGTTGACCCAGGCCCCACTAATGTGGTTTATAGGTCCCCCCATAGCTCGGTTATTGCCGCCATATTTCCACCACCACTCCCGCCCTCCCGCCGAAATTAAAATATTTCCCTCCAGAAGGGGTTCATCTCTCCGCCCGTAGGTCATCTCTTCCAATATAGATGGTCCTAATAACAATTTAGTCGGGATAACGAACTCCTGTAATTGCCACTTTTCCATTAATTAATTAACCGTTATTCAATAGACTGATGGGCAAGGATTTATCATGGGGCTCCGGAGAGAAATGAATATGTTGGTTTTTTTTTTTTATAAAATATTACTGCTCTCGATCCAGCACTAATAAAGAAAAATTGGTAATTGCTACCATTTAATGTAATTCAGGAAATACAGTTTAGTTATAGAAGAAGGTTAAATACAAACATAGTTTTAAGTAGTTGTGTGACCTTCCGATAGGCGCACCTCTCAGACCGACAAAAAAAAAAAAAAGTTTAATGTTTTTAGAATAGAGAACCAACTTAATAATAAAATTATTTTTATTGTTTTTCGTTTTTTTTTAATAACCAAAATTTTCCACTGCATTCTAAAACAGGCCCAGTAATCATTCAGTACATTATTTTTAGTTTAGTAAAGACTTACGCAAACAGGCTTCCAAAGAAACTACAAATGGGTAGCATTTAATAACAGGTTTATTTTAAATTCCCTTTTTTTACATTAGCTTTTTTATTTCCGCTTCAATATATATCTTTATTTTCATCATTTAATTAGCTGTACTCAGTTTGTTTTGCTTTTTTAATATTATTTATCATCACTATTGGATAAGCCATTGGTCGATTTTTATTATTATTTTTTTCCCCTTTTCAAGCACAGGGATTGATCGAGTAACGATCGCTAATGGGCTTTATTGACTAATATCGAAATCCCCTGATATCCCTGGAGAGAGGGTGTTGAACTGATACAGGTTTAATAGAGGATACCCAGCAAAATATTATATGACTTCGAAGCTAGATCAGAAGACAGAGACAGTTACGGAGAAGCCAAAGCGTATTTTACTGCTAACAAAAATATTAGCAAAGAGCAACGACCAATGTTCTCAATAGATCGAGGTAGAAACCCCACGTTTCAAGGATTATAGGGTTCATATGAAAAAGATGACAAGATAAAAAGGAGAGGTAACGTAAAAAATCAATTATTTTGAGTTCTGAAGTCTATAATGAAGAGTACAGCCGTGGTTTAATATTGTTTTAAAATAAAAATATGAATTTATAGATTTACTACCCCAGCATAGGTCATAATAACTGTCATGTAAATGGATCTCTTGTAGTTAATCAGAAGGTTTGAACGTTTGTCAAGTAAACGTTGTAGAAGTCAAAAACGACGAGCCGTTTCTTGTCATTTTAGTCTAGGATTAAAATATTAAAAAATGTAAGTAGAAATTGCTTGATTGAATCAACTCTTTGCCTTATCTATGGTCCTAAGGGAAATACCCAATTATTAGGGAAACCTTAGTTTCAGTTCGTATGTCATGGATACGGTTACACTTTTCTGCAAGGGACCATCTTTTTCAAATGTTTTGACATTTCTCAAATTTCTTAAATATTTGAAAAAATTACATTTTAATAGATAAGAAACAGTGCAAAAGTAAAGTGAATATTTAAAATAAATTTATCGTCGTAGGCATTTTTTTTCTTGAATCTAGTAAATGTTACACTCTTACCAAGTCAAGTAAAAATTACTAATTGTGAAACGTGAAGAAACTATTACCTATCTCTAAAAGATTTCATTTAACACCCTAATGGCAATCTGTATGGTCTGGAGGAAACAGATTAATGTTACACAGTTCCATGCACACTTTGATGTCGGTCAGCAAGCCGAAAATAACCATTTCCGCACCACACTGCCGGGGGAAAGTCTTTAATCCTACTGCTTTGAGAAAAGGAAAGGCTGATTTCAGTTAAAATATCTGTTAATAGAATAAAGGATACCGGTATCTCTCCTGTGAATAACGCAACTCGAGAAATGCCACGCTAATAAAGAACCAAACGGATATATTATGTTATATTTATAGGCAGTAGAGAAATAACTAAATAATACGATTAGGCATTGATGGACTATGTGCCACTTTTATTGGTATGTTAATAACATATACAATTGATGTATATTACTAATAGAAGAATGCTACATATTGTTCTTGATAATCAAAACTTTAAATTCAATTTCAAACGATAGTTTGAGGTGTTTAAACAGTTGGAAATTTCGAATCATACAGTTGGAAACACTGATTCTTTAGTGGAGCATAACATCTAAACTATCTCTCCTTGGATGCATCTATTTATTCATCTTCTTCAAAAAAAAATTTGCTAGATATAATCCAATTTGTACCAGAAAAACTAACGAAGTTTTGGTTTGCGATGGGTAGGGAGCCAAAACGACCAGAAACACTAACGAAGTCTGGTGCGATGAAAACATGAACGAGTTAAACGATAGCTTAACATGATTCGGGAGGGTGTTTTTAGCTTTGAAGAAAAGGAGGATCTTGGAAGATCTCTTGATGAAGATTTTGTGAGAGCTTTTGTAGAACAAAGCCCCCCAAAACTGTTGAACTTGCAGAGAATCCCTCAGTCAGCAAATCAACCGTCACTGACAACCTCAGAGGAATCGAAAAAGTAAAAAAATAAAAATATGAATTGCCCTATTCTGTTAAACGAACATGCTCAGCACCATGTCTCACGTATGACCCTACCAAAATTGTTTGAGCTTGGTTAAGATATTTTGCCTTATACAACCTACTCTTTAGACCTTTCGCCGACTACTTTTTAAGAGATGAAAAATTTTATAGTTAAAAGTATAAAGGAAAATGTGTAAAAATGGGCACAGGAGTAAATATGGTCATCTCTCTATGGGAGGCATTGGAGACAGGCGGCGATGTCTGTTGATGGAGTCATTTGCGAATATAACAAAGAAGTGAGCAATTGATAACATTCTTTCAAGTAGTGTCGATGCAGCGTGAGTTATTGTGCAAATGGGTATTTATTCTGTACTGAAAACTTTGGAGAAGTATATGAAATCTTTTTTTTTCATGTTCCTATGTTTAGTTAATAATAACTTCACAGTGATATCCGGAAAGTGGAGATCTTAAGCTACTTTTTGAAGCATACTTTTAGTTACGCACGCTTTTAGGTTACATGTGAAAGTGACCATCCATTTTAGGCAGGGTTGGTATAAATATGGGCACTCTTTCATGGTATAAATATAATGGGCGCCGCTATTTCTCCAGAAACTTCATGTGCAATATCTCCTTTCAACATATTTCCTGTTCCCAACATTAAGACAAGAACCACTGCTCGTAGACCCAAAGTAGCTACACCCAGCCTCATCACCGGATCACCGCACAAGAATCAGTTAACCAAGTCGCTTGACAAAAGTGCTTTCAAATAGATGTCCTTAGGTTTTTCCGGGGTAAGAGACCGGCCAGGGGCCAGTGGTGGGAAAAACCTTGAAAAAAAAAATACAAAAATTAGCTAACCGTACGATTCATCATCGGACTCATCAGACTACAATCATGGATATGGATATGAATCCTCTTGTGGATAGCAACGATGATACCAATCTAGATGTCAACGGTGGAGATAAACCGTACTCAAGCGATGTATCTTGCATCTTTTGAGATGGAAAGTTTGCAGAAGCGGTGTGGGTGAAATGTGTAATGGGCCAAATGTTGGTACACTTAGATTGAGCCAGGGCTAAAAGAGCTAGTTATGTTTGCGATTTCTTTAAATCAGTTTTTCCTCTAATAAATAAGTTCTCTACGATTTTGTATTATTGTATTATGTTTTAAAACTATTTTTGGTGACTTTTTAAAATTTATTTATACCCTTTTTTTCCTTGTGCTATTTGAAAGATTTTTGTAAATCGTCGTTTTCAAAATGAAATCATTGATGTTAATCATTGTTTTGTCTTCTCACACATAGGAAACTTGTTATAGTTGTTTGTTTAAACTTGCTAATAAAATACAAAAATCAAGAATTTTTCAAATCGAATGTAATTTTATAGGTAAATATATAAAAAAATTTGGGTGCCCATATTTACACTTTTTCTCTATAGAAAATGCGTTGTTAGATTCTTTTTTTAATACCACAGGGCTAAAGAAGGTCATTTCCTCATCGGCAGAAATGTATTTGGAGTAATGGTAAATATTATATGTTAAAGTAATGTATTAGTAATGTAAGCGGCAGGTGGGTATATCTAAAATAAATAAATTTAAAAAAAAAGTACATAAGAAATCGGACATAATTGCTTCATTATTGTAATTGTGTATTTTATTTCAAGTTGAATGTCTTCCTGTTTCCAGATGGAGTCCGCAGGTAGGTTCTAATCAATAATTATGGGAAAAATAACATGTCGATTAACCTTAAAGTAACTCATTTTCTGTCTAACAATTAATTTTTAATTAAAATAAACAAAAGAAATTTGCATAGATTTCGGATAACAACAAAGAATCAATTTTTTTTTATAATAAAAATTTATAAAAAGTAAAACAATTTAATTTCCAAATGAGTTTTAGAAACTATAAAAATTAATAAAGCGTACATTATGTTTTCTTTGCAACGTAAACGCCTAGTACTCTTGGATGAGGGTTTTATGCAGCAGCGATCAAAGGCTCTTTGTACACAATTACTTCCCAACGAAAGCAGCTGAGATAAAAGCAGCATTTAACAGATAAGTACACTACCTGCCATATTAAATCGTACATTTAAATTTCAGAAACCCTGAATCCCATTTAATATTGTAAAGGTACGTGAAATCATAAATGTTGTAAGCTTTGTTAAATATGTCATCAGCATTTCATGCACAAATGAATAAGTCCTACATAAACCAATTATCCATAGGTTACCCACATATTCTAGGAGGAGAGGGAAGACTCATTCCTTTGGTCTGCAAAAAAAATAAATTTCAACTTGCTTGCTTTTAACCCTTGTTGGTGTGCCTGGACACTTTTACAGACTTGACCGCCACAATTGAATTCATGTTTATTTTTATATTTTTGTTGTTTATTTTTACTTTCTTTTATTTATCTTTCATAGTAACCCTATTAAAGAGTTATTTGAAATGTCAGCACATCCCATGCATGCAAGAATATTGTGGGCTTTGCTCATTACAAATACAAAATTTAATGAGTTATATATCATAAAAAACAAAAATACAGAGAAAAATACAAAACAAAACTAAATGAAGAGAAGTAGTAATACACAATAAAAAGAAATAATAGTAATAAAAACAAGATAAAATAAAAAAAGTACAAAAGTTTATGCTGATATATGCAATTCTGTATGATATTCTTTTCATTTCTTCTCTCAAAGTTCAACGCTTAAAACATTTTTTTTTTAAACTAAGAAATATTATTTTTGAGGAATTTCTTTTTTCAGATATTGGCCATTCTTCCATACTTAACATTCCTTGTCAAAAAGTGTGCAATTATAAAATATATGATTAAATATTTGTGTCGTTTTTCCGTCACAGTGACAGGCTTCATAGTCGTTAAAGGTGAAAACGTTTAAAATAGTATTTGGTAGATCCATGCCATTTCAGCAATCGTGTTAATTTGTAATGTGTAGTTTTCAATTTGTTATAGTTTTCTGGATTAACGTCTGAAATGAATTTTTGAACCTGTCGTCCTTTGTATGTTTGTTGCCAGTATGTGTTTCAGATTGTAATTGTGTCGTTTCATAACGTTTTCTTGATAAATGAAAGAGGTGTTAGAGAGTATTCAGATGGTAATGAGTCGTTTGTCGATGTGGATTAAGCTAGTTCGTCAACCCGTTCATTCCCAACATCCAAGAATGTTCCTTAAATCATATTAGTTTATCTAATGTTAGTTCTTCATTTATTAGTTGATGGAGATTCAGTCTGATTTTGTTTATGAGTGGGTCATGAAATTTGGGGTTTTTAATAGTCTGTCAGTATGTTGTCATCTGTAAAAATATTAAAGGTTTTTGTCATGTGTTTAGTTCGTTGAATGTATTCATTTGCTTTGAAAACGGCTTTGATGATTCCTAATGCAATTAGTCTTTGAATTCTTTGAAATTTTCTAAGTATATCAAAGAAAACAAAGACACTATATAAGCCACTCGTATATTACAACTCATGAACAATGGTGTAAATTATAAAAACTGAAAATTAATTCTGACAAGTCATATCATGCAATATTGAAATTAAGAAGTGATACCTGCAATCATAGGATTTCTTTTTGATAGAATGCTGAAATAGGGGTCAGATGCCACGTTAAGCTTTGACTAATGTAAGACAATTGAAATAAAAATATAGCGAGTCACAGTTAATGAACTTTTCATTTTCATCTATGAATATATTATGATAATTAAGTTCAATGAAAATCATTTTCCAAAGTCCTTAAGATTTTCCTCAAGGAGATGCGTGCGGGTGTTGTATGAAGTTTATGGAACTTGCGATTTAGCCGTTCGGGCCGTCGGATTATCCCACCATCTGTTGTCTGAACATATATCAAGTTTTGGCGGGAACTCTCGTCCCCACGTGTTCCTATCACGTGCTCAACCGCACAGCCACGTACTACAATAACTATTAACCAAATGTCATAAGCCATACAAGAGCGGTAGGATTTCCAACTTCTCAACTTGTGTAAATTGGGAAGACCTAGAACGCTCGAATCGACCTGGAGTGGATTTCCAGTAGATTTGAGTTTTGATTAACTTTTGTAAACTTTTATTGTAACATTATTAATTTTATTTTTTAATAAACCCTTGAGCTAAGCCAAGTAAACTAAACCAATTAACATATCGCATGTATTTCTTAAATGGCACAACTCAAAAATCTGTATTTTTGATTTATTATCATGTTTAAGTTCAATAGTCTTATATGAAATGTCAAAAATGTATGAAATTAACTTTATCCCACCTGATACATTACATTTGCGGTTGTGATTAATTATTAATTCAGGTACTGTTTCGATATTTCATACGAAGTATGAATGAATAAGACAATTTCAAATTTATTAATGAAGGTTTTTGAGTTGTGTCACCTTAGAAAACCATGTGCGATACCTGCCTTTTTTTAAAATGTGTACAATATAGATATGGCGATTAAACAGGCAGATATGGTTATTACGAATAAGTAGTATCTGTGAGATACGCACGCCTGTCGTTGGTAGGTTAAGAAATTCCTACTTGATCCGTATTTTCAGTCAATGTTGATCTAATCGAAAAGAAGAGTTAAATGAAAAAGCATATACAAATATTAAAAAAATTAAGTAGCTCATGGCATCAGGTACAAAATATACGCGATTGAGATGAAAGGTACTTTCTTTTTTTTATACAATCTATTATATTAGAAATTTTACAATAAATAAAGAGATAGTTTATTATTCTAAATGATACGGGACCTTATTATCTATATTTTTAAACAGAGTGAGAACAGTACATGGTTTCATTAAGAGGCATTGACGTGTCATTATTTTCAAAACTATTTAAATTCGATCGATAATATTTTTTTTATTTTTCAGTCTAGGTGGCACTCCGACTCGCAAGTGGATCTTGGCTTCCTCTAGGAGCTTCCGCCAGTTTCAATTCTATTCGTTGTCACCATTGTTTCCATCTATCTTAGTCTAAGTCAATTCCTGATTTAGTCAATTCTCTTGTTTTCTAGTAAGAAAGAATTCCTCCATTCCTTATGTGATACGAAATTCGATACGCACCACAGTGCTTCGTCAATGAACAAAAATCAAAACTCGAAGTATTTTTTATCCATCTGTTTACCTTTTGGTATTCTTAAATATACCTTAGACAACTGTTTAGTATGATTATCCCATTGTTTACATATTCGTCTAAGTCAAAATAATCGAAAAATTTCAGGAGTATTTTCATTTAGCGATTTTTATCGTATTAACCGTAAATTAAATTTAGTTCCATTGGAGAAAAACTAACCATTGTTAACGGTGCAATATACAGGTCAAGGTATCTATTTTCGAAATATACTACTTTAATTGGTAAGCTGAGCATTTATTATATTCATTGTATGCGTGCAAAGTTTCGGTGAACAGTTTGAAAATTATTCAAACTTTGAAGAGGCTTTTGATAAAATCCTCAAATATCCTTTTGTAGTTTCTGCATATTCTTGTTGCTTGGTATATAGGCTTCGATTTACCGTGAACTTTAACTGCGCCAGCCTGCGCCCGGACTGTTTTATTATTTTTTGTTGTTTAAAAAACGACAACATGACCAATGGCCAGTTTAATAAAATATATTTTTCCACAAAAATTCAGATCGGATAGCTGTAGTCACTGATAAACTAATTTCGTTTAAGGACGTGGAAGAGTCTTACGACCGATTGGGAACAGAAATATCTGCAGTTAGTCGGGTATTTCGTTTCAAATTCAATGAAAAATTGAATAAGGTCGACAGGAGTCGTAATATATTTTGTCGAGGATATGTCTCTTGACTTTAACAGGCACTTCAATGCCAACTATTCACGAATTCAGTGCATTCAATCCAGCACCAAGCCGAACATACGGAAGACCCGAAATCCCTTTCTAAGAATTTTCCAATAAAACTAAAAAACAAACAAGGGTAAAAGGATCTTGTTCTTAACATGTCATCTGCTGAATTACGGTTTGCTGCAGAGATGTCTGGACAATGTTTGGTTGAAGAATGAAATAGATAAAACCACTTCAAGCACTAGCTTTATGCAAGGATTTATGTTTGTCTGATAGGAAATTCGGTATATGGTTTGCTTAAAGAATGTATTCCTAGCCTCTATTCCTTAACTTTGACGAAAAATTTTTCCACGTTTAGTTTCATGTTCACAATGCTGGTTGGTATTGTTACCAACATTTGATCTGGAACAAACGCCACGTTTATGTGTTCCATTTGTGGGGGTACCCCAAAGAAGACGAATAACTTCATATAAAAAAATCTTCATATCTTCTTCAATAACTCAAACACACCTTAATGTTGCTCGAAACGCAAAATTAACATTATTATTAAAAACTTGCACCAACATGTTTGCTACCGCAGAAAGTAGAAAAAAAAATAAACTTTTGTTTTTTATAATTATCTTCCAATAACTTTTTATGGGTGCATTTCTGGACACATGTTTATAGGAACTTTTTTGTTTAGCATGTAATTTTCTATAAGATTTTGAGGGTTTGCGAATTTTCTCCTCCCTCACTCTATGTTCGAAGCACTGTGCGCCCTACCTAACCTTCAGAGTTTTATAGAGTCAACAACATTTATTACGTATAGAGTTTAAAGCTGCTGGTTCTAGTATTTCCTTATTTTTTCCGGCATATTCCTCCGATTAAATAGGCCGCAATATTATTTTTTTAAACAATAGGTGCTATTATTATATTATCATCGATACTGTGTTTAATTAAAGGAACAATAGTTGTTCATCCTATTATAGTAAGCTAAGTACCCTTTTCGGTCATGGTGAAATAAATAATGAAAAACATTAATATTTCTGAAGATTAGAAATTTGTATGGAATAAAAAGTTGTGCATTTTAATTAAAGATGATCCCCAATTCATTAAATCACTACTTTATTTGGTAGAGGTCATTAAAATAACAATAATAGTGTTGGATTCAATTTAAATAATTAAATTTAAAAAAAAAATAATAAAAAAAAGTCCACCTGACAGTAAATACATGGCCAAACTATATAGAAATTACATTGCACGACAGTGGGATGGGTATCGTTAGACAAATTTTTCGATCTAGGAGGCACTCCGATCCGCAAGTGGATCGTGGCTTCCTCTAGGAGCTTCCGCCAGCTTCAATTTTATTCCTTGTCACCATTCTTTCCATCTATATCAGTCTAAGTCCATTCCTATAAGACTTTGGGATAGGCATCGTTAGAAAAAAAATCGATGTTCTGCATCGAGATATATCGAAATATTGAAATACGATTTAATCGTGACCACAAATATTGATACTTTTATACATCGTAATTTGTTTATTTTTATTTTTCATTTATTTTAATTTTTATTATTATTATTATTTTATAGAATTCCATTTTAATAATTACAATTTATTATAATGATTACAATAACATGTCAAAACTTAAAAAAAAAACAAAAAAAAACTAGGTACTCATCAGTAGCACTTCAATAAAAATTCTACAATAGTTAATCTCTAGGCCATTAAGACGCCTCGGAGGATTATCGAGGATGGAGTAAAAAAGCAAGTTGAGAAACTAGTGGATTTGAGTGGTTATGGAGTCTACTATGAAAGGATAGGTATACGGTTTGGGCAAAATCAGCAACATATGGATCATTAAGATCTGTATGAATATGTTTATTGGTGACAAATTAAGGAGCATTGAGGATTTTTCGAAAGATTTTGGATTGTAAGATTTCCTACATTTAAACCATTTCTATACAGTTTTGTTACTTTTTTTTAAATATATAAAAAAGGTATTTTTAATATATAAATGCATTACTTCACGACATGTATGTATCGATAAAACAATATTTGAAACAAATATCGATATTTTTAATATTTCTTGTATTGATACCCATTTCTAGTATAACAGGAAGTATAAGAGGAACATTTTTGAATTGAGATGGGCAATAAATTTTATAAAGAGGGACTGCGGATAATAAAGGATTTTTCGAAGGATGCAGTCCGATGCGCAGGAGTGTACAGGTTGATGGGTTTGGGATCTAGTATTTAAGAGGTGGATGGAGGAGCGCAGAGTAAGGGGGTCATGAATATAGGTGGGTTTTTAGTTATTAAGGATTGAAATATGAGTGCACCTAGGAAATATTGACGTCGGAAATTAGAGTAAAGCTACCACAATTTCTGCATATCTATAAATATGTGAGAACGTCTGGAGATCCTGAAAATATATCTAAGAAAACAGACCATTTGTCTTTTACATCTCATTCCGAACTCACCAGACATTCCTCCATATAGTATTTATCCGTAGTTAAAGTTGGGTAAAACGAGAGAAGATATCGAGTACTATTGAATCACGGTAATGTTGAATTTGATTAAGGAGGAAACTATTAATTATAAAATCCTAGTTTTCAGGTCTTCATAAACAATTTGTATTTCATCTTTACAGTAACTAGTTTATATTAAAAAAAAAATATTCAACCCGCAGAGTGTCGATAACTGATTTTATTGTGCAATTATCAGTATCAGGAATTTTAAAACTGTTGGTACCTATTTTACAAATTGATTGACTAATTTGCAAATTAACTTTTTATAATTTATTTTGTTCAAATACTATATATAACATAACTTAGTTTTAGGAGTAGCCACTTAAGTTGGTACAAATATATATTTGCCTAAAGACCCCTCTGAAGGAGGGCTGTATATTAATTTCATATTAATGGTCGGGCCATGTCCAGATTGTTTACATGGAATTTAGGCCAGCTGAGTATATTTAGTGTGGAAGGGCTAATGGGGGAGTAGAGAGGGGGGGGGGGGGCAGTGCGAGCCAGTAATGGAAGACCAATGTCACTAATTGCCCGCTAACTCTGCCCCTGGCTGGAGAAATATCTCCCTTCTCTTCATTCACTCTTTTTACGGCCGTGGCTCTTGCATTTCTTTAATTAGAGTAATTAGCGAAGGTGTTTTAACTTTGAAATAATGCCTTCTGCACTTAGTACCGAGAGCACCTGTAAATTCATTTCAGAGTTGAATTTTAAAAAATATATTAAAAAAACCTGTTGCGAGGTCATGACTTCTGAAAACTTCTAAAAAAAAACAACTCAATATCTCTGTGACTGGGAAAAACAAAAGATCATGGATACATCTATCTATAATGTACTGTTTTTCCAAATTTACATTTTAGAATTCATAGAATCAAGTCACGACGAAGCTCAGGATGTGTAAAACACTGATTAAACCTGTGGTAACCTATCGTCATCTCAGAATTATCTTGTCCATTTTTAGGGTATATAGAGTTATATACACCAAAAATTTAGAAAAACAATTCTTGTTCTATATCAATTTAAATAACAGTATTATCATAGCCCATAATCGAATATAATGCAAGTTTTGTGTCTACTTTAAAGAATTAACTTGTTCTGTTGATAGCTTGAGGAATTATAGTGTTCTATAGACCGTTCATTTTGTTCTATGTCCATAAAATAAATCAGAAACAACCCCAAAGTCAAGGAAGGCAAAACCGAAAGAGATTAAATAAATTATATTTTAATATATTTTTTATTTTGAAGAGAAAAGATTTACCCGGTCGGGATTCGAACCCGAGTCCCCACTTACTCGGGTTCGAATCCCGACCGGGTAAATCTTTTCTCTTCAAAATAAAAAATATATTAAAATATATTTACCAACAACAAATAATTATCTCATAATTATAAATAAATTATATACTTATACTTAATTTACATGTGCTTATTTTTTTTACTTCTTTATTACTATTTTTGTAAAAATAAAATTTATGTAAAATAAAAGAGCTTTTATTACAATATACTGTCCCAATTATTAAACAGAAATTATTTAAAAGAAATTAGTTCAAAGGGATATAGAACATATTGATCTAAAAATGTTCTGTATCCAGTATTTCTTTAAAGGTTATGCAAAAATAGCCATTTTTGTTCTATATCCAAATGAATATAATCGTTTTAGCTTTAAATCAATGCAGTTAGGATGTAAGTTTGATGTAGTAAAATATTATCTAATATACTGGGAATATTTAACTGCAAATGCATTTACATATTGTCTCGAAATAAAAAAGTACTTTAAGAAATAAACTTCTAATCTCATTTCCCAAAACAAGGGTTTTGGGATATAGCACAACATAATTCTGGGATGACGCTATGTCAGCAAAACCTGGACTATAAACAAAAAGACAAGCGATCAACTCGGCCGGTTGAAAGAAGAATACTTAGAAATATTCTGGAACCTGTACGTCAACATGTAACATGACAGAGAAGAAAAAATAAGGACCTGTACAATAAATACAAAGACCTTAACATCTCAGCCAGTATCTGAATCCTGATATTGAAATGGTTTGGTGTCCTAAGGAGAACGGAGGACAGTAGGATGCCAAGGAAAATCTATGGAGGCAGACCAGGTGGAAAAAGAAGTAGCAGGAGATGGCGTACTCCAAGACATACGAAAAATGAAAATGAATGGGTTGTATGCGATGGATAAGGATAAATGGAAAGCAGAAGATGAAAAAGCCAGAGGCTGCTATATGAGCCTGCTGCGCTATAGCAAAAAAAAGTATTTAGTTACATTAATTACCTTATAATTAAATTAAATTAACATCCAATGCTTATACGATATAGACAAAGTTGACTGAAAATGAGGTTTGAAACGTGACTTTTTTTCATTTTAACCAATATAATCCTAAACAGCAGGCCCTTGTGACAAATACTATAAAACAAAATTATTCTCCATTCTGTTGTTTGTTAGGAATTGTCGTCAAATTTTCGATTTAAGCAGCACCAACAGCTTGTTAAAAAAAGCCCTCACATTTAAAAAATGTAGGAAAACGTGATCTTTTTGTTCAAAACAATATAGCTCTTAAACGGTAAGCTATAAATACCAAATTTTTTCCATTACATTTTTGATAAGGAAACACGCCAAAATTAATTTTTAAAAAGCGTTACAACAAAAAAGTATTGACCCCGAGCCAAAAGACATACGACGAAGTTGACGAAGGAGGAAAACAAAAATATATTTGAGAATCTTCTGTGTAGAATCCGTAGGAGCAGTGGTAAATTGAGTAAGGAAGGTTATTTTTGTAGGAACAGAAAAGGAGAAGGAAAATACTGTATCCCTGAGCAATAACTGAGGTATGTGTGAGAAAAGTAGATAGGAGCTAGTCAGGAATTTTGACAGCTTGGGAACGGTGAGAGAGGAAATATTGAAACCAGTGAATGGAGCTGTTGGAAAAATTTAAAGATTTTAATTCGGAGAACATGATAGAGTGATCCAGGAAATCCAACGCTTTAGATAAATCAAGGAGTATTAGGATAGTTTTTTTTTTATTATCTAGGGCGGTAATTTTGTCATAAGTGATTTTGAGGGGAACGGCTTGTGTGGTATAGCCGGATAGGAATCAGATTGGAGGGGATCAAAGAGATTGGATTCTTCAAGGAACTTGGAAAGTTGAGATTGTACTAACCTTTCTAAGGGCTTTGAAAGGTTAGAGAGAATGGAAATCAGGTGATAATCTTTTGAAGATGTGGGTGTTTTATTTGTCACATGAATAAGAGATTTTTTTCATTGAGATAGGAAATACTGTACATTGAAGGGGAAATTCTCCTATATTATTAAGAGGACTCATATAATTTTGGCAAGACATAGTTTTATCAGTTTTATAGGAATATTATGAATTCTGATAAAATTGGGATGGGATTTCACTATAGAGGAATGAAGTTCAGAGGGTAAGATATAAGATAAAGAAAAAAATGCATCATTATAAGCAGGAGCTGAGCTATAATATGTATATATGTTGGAGTTCAAGCAATGACCGGCTTTTCCGCTCATGCCCTGAGGGACTATACTACAGCGCTTTCGCTGAACTTTTGATACCAGTGACGCAGCAGGGAGAGCAGCGCTGCGATATCTTTGGAACTGACTTGTGTCTCCATAAGTATGTTGACAGGTATGGTTTGAGTTTCCTCTAACTGATGGCATATAAAGTATAAATGTTTATTTTTACTAGAATTATTGTATTTGATTTGATTTAACTGTATTGATTTTATATCTCTGCCTGGCCTGATAAAGCGGATAAGTCAAAATTGTGTACTTTTTAGTAGAGCATTATTGATCGTTTTCAAAACTCCTGTAATACTAATACAAAGAAGCCAGTAAGCGTATTTAAACTATTTATGGTGGGGACGATGGTAATAAAAAGGGTCTGAAAAATACGTTCGGAGTCTTGCTTCTTCTTGTCCGTCGTGTACTTCTGAACTGCCCTTGTAGTCCTGTTTTGATGTTCCAGCTCTTACCACGATTTAACGGAGTCAACATCGTCATCTCCTGATGACACCTCACCAATCCGAAAACACCGACTGCCCGTACCCACACCATAGCATCTCTCAATTCTTAAGATATGTTTAAATTAACTTTGTTGTTTGTTACCAACTATAATATTAGATTAAAACATTTTATCTGCTTCTTAGTGTAAACCTTTATTTGAATATACATTGTTTTTAATTTATATTGCTATTAAAGTCACTCATAAAATCATTCCTGTAATTAAAGTGACTCGATTATTTGACCCCACGTATCAAACCTTTGGAGAAGAACTTTGATAAATAATTAATTTGTAAAAAAACATATTTGATTTGTCATTTAATTAGGTACTGACTGGCTTAGCTTTAGATCAATGTTAATCCGGACTGAACAGAGTCACATAGAAGCAATAGGAATGATTTTAACAAAATAGACATAGTTCAATGTTCATTTCGGCATGAAAAAAATGAATTACACTTACAATACATCTGTAATAAAAATGTGTTACAGAACTGCAATTAAATAATTGTTACAAGTTCAATTCGTTAAATTTTCACTTAAACTCCACCATGTTAACAATTTTAATTAAGGGGCATTAATCAAGTCCGCGAGGGCTGTAGCTGATTGCAAGTTAGAGACAAATAAGGGCCAAATTGAAAGCCTACAGAGAACAAGCCTTGGAACAAAAGTGGTAAAACTGACACTGCTCATAATTCAGGGCTTGAGGGCGAAGGGAGATGTAAGCAACTGGGTCAAGGGGAAGTACAGTTCAAATCCTCTCAGTTCGCCGGCAATATCCCCCTCAGATTGTCCCCTATTTAAATATGCTCTAGATGAAAGGAATCACTAAGCGAGTCTGCGGTATAATTAGCTTCAAGTTTGTGGTTACCTTTGACTTAATTAATCAACTTTTAAGGTAATCTGTAACCCCTTAAGATTTTATGTTTGAAAATAAATAATGATTAAAATAATTAAATAAGATAAATTTATATTAATAAATAAATAAAAGTCATAATAACAATGGATGCTCGATGTTGCCACAACAATCTCTGACTACATATCTTCCAACCGGCCCCATAAAATCCATGAAAAATCAGATTTTTTTTAATTTACATCTATGTAAAACTGATGTCAATATTTATCCAAGACAATAGGTTAGGTATTAATCTGTGTGAATAAAATATCAATATCATTATGTGATATAAATATTATACAACTAAAATTGTGGATCACAATCAAGACTTATGAAAAAAAATTAATAAAAATTAGAAATAATTCAATTTATTTAAGGATAGTACATCTTTCTGCTGCAACACGGTCATTCCAACAAAGTTGGCAAATTAATATATACCATAACGGAGTTCTCCAATTCTAGGAGTTCTCCAACTAGCTTTAAGGTTTAAAAAAAAAATTTGATATCGGAAAAATTGTTTAAGAGTCATAGAGAAAAGAGTGCCAAATAACGTGTTTTCACGGAAAAGTGCGATTTACCGCAAGTTAGCTTTCTCAGGGCTTTGTTCAAAAAACAGTTGATATTACTAAAAATGCAACAAACATTTTTCGTAGGTAATTGCACTATGAACAATTTTTGTTATGACCTTCGAGTAATAGGTTGCCAGATATTCGCAGACAACTGATTTTCACGACCTCTTGACCATTATAACTATTTTCCCTGGCACGATATCAACGTCAATTTTTTTTTACAATTTCATCAAAATACTGTAATAAAGGTGTATACAAAGCTTACTAGGAGTTTTCGCGCAATTAAAATCTAAAATGACTGGACTATAAGAGTATTCCCCTTTATGTTCATCCATCCATACAGCAGCTCCATCAGACTACCTCAGATATGTCCCCATCTTGTTTTAGTTCAATAGATGAAATGTGTAAGCAGTATTTGAGGAACTTCTTAACAATTAACAACTTTACGTAAAAGTAATACAATTGATTAGTATCAAGTTGAAAACTCAAAAGAGGCTATGGCTCATCAAAATAAACAACCTTTTGTAATCAGGTTTAAATAATAATGAAAACAGAAATCCATTGTTTAGATTTAGTCTGGGAAATGGCAAAGTACTGGTCTGCCGATGATATAGTGCAACCACTCGGTACAAGCAAGCGAACCTGGATTCGATGCACGATCAACAGCCCTTCATCAGCTGCAAGCCCACTGCCACTCGGTATTTCACGATAATTTATTGTTATTGTAGCATTAATGTTGAACCTTATAGCCCTATTTTGAAAATTTTTGACGGTCTAACTAACAGAATAAAATCAAAGCTTTACATAAATCATTGTTTTTATTATTCTCTAAACCTGATTATGATTAAACATTGTGAACGATGAAGGGAAAACATCCTTGCCTACTGCAAGAAGGAGTAATCCGCATAATGAAGTACTGTCGATATATTTATCTGAAGATAAAATAGTTTCAATATATCAAATCCAGAAATATATTTTTAAAAGTTAAGAGTAACATTTTTTCTCCCCAAGTTCTATATTGAAAATTCAGATTACCATACCTGATTATAGTTGCGAATTTCCCTGAAGTGATCAGATATTTCCGAATTTCCATTTTCTAAACACGCTAATTTTCGTTTTGCCTGACTTCTCTAGCAATTCACGAGGTTAGTTGCTAGGAAAAATCATTGAAATGTTTTTAAAACTGATAGTGTTGAATTGAAGTTTCTAAACCGAGTTTATATTATATAAACATACAGATATTTCCTTAAAGTGGATCGCGGAGCATATAACGATAAAGCTTTGCTTGCTTGATTCAATACAAGTTAAAAAGTTAAATACGTTATTAAAAAACGTAAGGTTAAATACATCATCAACAATTGTTTTAAATAATATCATCTATAATTGTTGTGAATCGAGTTCTGTGGAAATGGATTGTCCTAGATGGGAACATAATATAACGAAGACGAGATAATACACCCACTAATCAGTAAAGTGGCTAATACTTCATAAATTCTAATTGTATTGACCGTCTTATACTTTCATACTTGTTACTCATGTAAAATGGTTCTTGTCCTACAAATATATTTAAGGCAGAAGAACTCGTCCAGAGATGTATTAAACGGCGGAATATTGACAGGAATATATCGGTTTAAGCAATGAGAGTTATTAGTATTTCTTGCTACAAACACCGATGTGTTGAATTCCCAATCGAAAGGCCCACTTGACTTGGAATAACCATACCCTCAATTGAGCCTGTATGAAGGAGATCCGAGGAGTTCTCTATTCAAATATTCCTAGCGTATAAGGGAGCTGGTCATTGAAAATTTATAGAAGGGGAGGCTCCCATGACGGGAGTCGTAAAACAGGCCGACCGTAGAGGCGTCTTCCTTATTCATGTCAGCCGGTCTAGCGTCATGCAAATTTAAAAACATATTACACCAACCCCCGTGTAGCCATAGTTCCTCTTCTATAGGGGCGTTACAAGGAATGTCTAATTAGTTTAATTTGTCGATATAAATGTAATATAAATATATTAAACAATTTTCATATATTTCATTGTCAACACTGGTTTAGGTAAACATATATAAAAACGATAGTATGAGAATAAAAAAATATAGCAACAAATGATCAAACTAAAAATGTTTGATAGTCAGGGACTGTGATTTCATATATTCACATACAATAACACTGAGAAATCATTAATGTTTAAGACTAGGGGTATTTTATTAATGTTATTTCTGAATAGGAGTTATCTCGTGAAACTAAATTGATGCTTGCATAAAAAGTAACGATGAAGAATATAATACCAAATAAAAAATAAAATATTAAAAACTTGAATATGATTTTTTACGGTTCAAAGTTGCTTCGCTTATGCAAAGTGAAACATTTATTTAATTAAAGTGAATAAAACATTTACCGTTTCAACCTATGAAGGGTTTAAGGTAGAGTAATTGATAATAATGTATTGTTTCTAGACCATGGGATATGCAAGTTTCTTTTCATCGGGCTTGCCACACTAGATTACTTTTCAAGCTTAGAAACCAAGCACCACAAAACGAGTACTTTTGGACTTTTTAGGGACAGCAAACGTATCAATTCTTTCCAATCTATATTCTTAGAAACAAATCCATAACCAACTCCCCTTATTAATACCTAATATGATGACCTTAATAAACCTTTTGTCCTAAAATATATACAAGCCAAATTAAAAAAAAAAAAAAAAAAAAAATCATCAAAATCTTTCTAGTACCGCATACTTTACTCCTACCTCACAAATCACTCCTTCCTAGTTTTATGCGGCTCTGAATTTTCAAACTGTTATTCAATTCGTGGCGGAGTTATGGGTCCTGTTCTCTTCATACTGTCATCTACACTGCTAGCATTCCAATCACTCCTGAAACTTTCCTAGCAAAGTTCGCGGATAATACAGTTAAACTGTCATCGTGCCATGATCCTGAAACAATCATGTCATCTCTCAATGATCGGAGAGTTATGTATCCGATGGAGAGTTGAAGTTAATGGATGCACACTCGTGGCATTTACTCTACCACGTAGTTCCATCCTAGCGGTACAGTCAAATAAGATTAGATGTCTAGATACAGTGCGATAAAAGTTTCATTTTGGACAAAACACTCAAATAGAATCTACATAGTAAACTTAAAAGACAAGAAACTAACAGAAGATTCATCCATACAAGCTTTTATTTACCAAACTTAGTCCAGTAAAATAAGGGTTTGCCGAAGAAAAAACTGCGGAACTTTTATTCTCAACGGATCTTATGTTTTTTTGGGGTGCTGAATCCGAATCTGAAGTTTGCTACCACGGCAACCATCGGCTTCATATTCAAATTCGCAAAAAAAACCGCCAAAAAAAAACCCGTTATTTTATCTATAACACGATAACGAAGCTTTTTTCGAAGAAAGTTTTCAAATATTAATTGCAGCTGGAACTAGTACCTACATACTGAAAAAAAGAAATCCGCAATCGGACCATTTTCCGCGAAGTTACGTAATTTGGAATAAAAAGAGAAATAGGCCAACTTGCCGTCAGTCGACAGTTCCGCGAAAACACGTTTGTCGCACTCTTATGGCTATAACTCTGAAACTATTTGTCCGTACAACATTACTTTTTTTCATCTTAAAGCTGATTAAATTTACTATCAGAATCTATAAATGAAGTTTTAATCAAACCCCGTAAAATGTACATGCCAGCGCGCTAATAAAAACGTACTGTTGTAAAATCCAAGTGTTTTTTGGCACATTCGTCACTCTAACTCCTCAAA
Source organism: Euschistus heros (assembly GCA_003667255.2). Classification (NCBI taxonomy): domain Eukaryota; kingdom Metazoa; phylum Arthropoda; class Insecta; order Hemiptera; family Pentatomidae; genus Euschistus; species Euschistus heros. The sequence continues at coordinate 280,031 of RCWM02000860.1, read as the reverse complement.
TATTTGTTCGATCCTAAATTAATTTTTTCTATCTCAAAGCTGGTTAAATTCGCTATCAGATTAAATATGCTAAATATGCAAATTATCGTAAGTCCTGTAAACCACCCTAGCTAGCACGCTAAATGTGTATGTTTTGGCAAAATATGTAAATTATGACGTGTTCAGTAGACTGGTGTGGTCACACCAGTAACACCGTGGTGTGTCACGGTGTTAATTATAAGTTACATATATATATATAGGATCTAATAGTAAATTCAACCAGCTTTTAGATAAAAATATTAAATTTTGGATCGGACAAATGGTTTTGAAGTTATAGCGAATAATGTGCCAAAAAACATGTAGTTAACAAAAGTGATTTTAAAAAAAACATTTTGAATCGGACAAATACTTTCGGAGTAATAATGATAAATGCGCCAAAAACCATGGACTTAACAACAGTACGTGTTTTTAGGCGTCTGGAATATTATAATATAGTGGATATTATAACTCCGAAAGTATTTGTCCGATTTACAATGTTTTTTCAATCTGAAAGGTGGTTAAATTTACCACTTTTTAAAAGTTCCGCAGTTTTTTCTTGAAAACGGCCTTTTGGAACCTTGTTTTACTGGACTAACTATCCTAAAGCCTATTTAGACTTTTTAGGGACAGCAAAAGTATCTATTCTTTCCAATCTAAATTCCTAGCAATAAATCCATATCCAACTCCCCTTACTCTGCCTTTAACAATACCTAATATGATGATCTTAATAATCCTTTTGTCCTTAAATATATACAAGTCAAATAAAACGACAAAAATATATTAAAATCTTTTTAGTCATCCAAATCCACACGCGCAATCCCAATTCAGTTCAACAATCTTGCTCTCAGGTTAAAAAGACAGTGTCTTCGATATCTATTGTAAAATTCAACATGGAGTTCTGGCAATGGCCAGCTTCAGACTCATTTCATGAGTGACTATTCTATAAAACTCTAAGACAGCCTCTACTGGTATTTTTGTCACATCATTGACGCATCTGAGAGAGAAGGAGTGGGTTCCGTTTGGACCTAACTTGTCTCTTCATAAAGAGGGTATATATAAAAAGTATGATTGTATTTTCAACATTTTATTTTATTTCATTTTTAACATTATTTGTGATTCATTTTTTATTTATTTATTTTCTTTTTTCCAATTTTTATATTGTATCTTTCGAGGTTCTTTAATTATTTAATTTTCTCTTATTTTTTTATTCATTTCTTATTGTAAATATTGTGTAAATAGATCCATGAAGGAATCCAAATTACTTATTTCTCTTTTTTGTAGCAGATTCTTGCTCAACAATAATTTAAAAAAAACAAAAAAAAAAAAACATAATATGCAAGTAACTGATATGTTTGTTTATATTACAGGTTGTTTTCGTCAACTAAGGGTACACCTTTGAGGCTTGCACTGAAGTAGATCCGTGGCTAAAATTAGATAAAATGTTTCTCTCTATCAGCAGGCGGGCTCGAACTGAGACGCTCTGTTCCCTATTTACATTGAATAAAACTGTAAATATTTTAATTTTTAATTTTTCTATACATTTTAAGAGTATAATCTGATCCTAAACTTTCTGGGAAATATAGAGTGCCGATAAAGTTTTGAAGGGGATAACTACGTTTAAAATGAGTACAAAATCAACATTCTCAATAGTTTATAGTTTAGGATTGCCACTTCTATTGTACTTATTTTGTTAGAAAACTAGTTTCGAATGTTAAATTCATTCATCATCAGTTCTAAAACATACAACATTTCCAAAACATCAGCACTATGTTACATGGATTATATATACTAACGTTTACAAAAATGAAAGACAAGAAATCAAATTTTGGTACTTACCTGAGAAGATCTAACAGTTATCTGAAATATATCTATCGTGGAAGAGGAAGGGGACAGGTAGGTTAAATTTTTGAGATTTGCCTAGGGATTTCCTATATGACTCATTGGATGCTTCCGTTCCTATCAGAAACAAATTTAAAATGGGGTTGTTGGAAATGTTTATCTGGTCATTTAAACAAATATCTGAACCGATTGCTGGAGCCCCCGCAAAGGAGTGGAACAACTATGACTGGTAAGAGCCGCAACGAGATGGTGATTTACAAACAGTGATCTAGATGGTCTCGGTGAGTGAAGAACCTTCATAAGATGTTCCAAGATGTCGTGTACGCTGCACGTCTTCGAAAGAGGTCGAAGAGCTAGTGGGTCCACGTCTGCATTTAAACTATCAACGATGAAAACAGCCTCTTAACAATGAAGCTAACTAATCGGCATCTTTTGTACTGCAAACAATTAATTAGCAAGTTGGGCTATCATATGACCGTTGCTAGGTAACGGTGCCTCCAGCCGCAGCAGCGACCTCCTTTATCGCTCACAAATTAATGTAATTAATTAATTAATTAATTCAAATTGAATTGAATTGAAAATTACTGCAACCACTATACATTGATACAGAAAAATAAAGTTTATTCTCATGGCGTTAACAGCAGTTTTGAACGATTTTATTATTTCTGATTCATAAATAATTAAATTTAGGCTACTTTCTACTTGATGCATTATTTTTACTCCCGAGTCTTTATTGAATTTATGGTTATTTTCAAGCGAGTTTACTAGCTTAACTAGTTTGAATAAAGTAACTCATTTTCGACACATTAATTTAACGATTGAGTCTTTTAGAAGAGCACAAGGCTGATGAAAGCATAAATATGAGGTATCTTCTATTGGATACATTGACAAAAGAAATAAAACTTAATTCACGAGCCATAAGGTGTTATGTTGGGCCTCTAATACCATCCTGCAATATTTCCCTTTGATATATTTAAGCTGAATAACTTCTATAAATCCGAGAACGACCTCAGACCGTTATAATATAATGAAAACAGATACAGGCTACCGATAGCACTATGAGAACGGATTTCATAAAGTACTATCTCATGGAAATGTGGCAATATATAGGTCTTGCACCTCTCCACTCCCCTCCAATATCCTTCAACTTGCGGATCAGACTCGTTTTCCGCATGACTCGGCAATGGCCTATGCAGCAGTCGCACAACGAGAAACCGACAACTTTTGCTACAACTCAGGCTTAAGTTTTATATTTTCACATTTTATACCACTAGCATACCCCGTCGCGGCTTCGCCCGCTTCATAAATAAAGAACTCAGATTACTTTAACTGATAATAGAATTTCATTTGTTTATTGACAAAAATCTTGCATTGAAGTATAGCATTTAGTATTATTTCTTTAATGATATTTTCACGCATGGCAGTAATTTTATACCTGGTTAAAACTGCATTGATTAGGTGTTTGAAGAGTACGTAAAAGCATGATTAGACATCCAATTTTCAAAAAAAATTTTTATCGATACTTCAGGTTGGATTTTAATTTCCAATTATAAAAGCATATTCCAGTTTGGAAACCTTGTTTCTGGCATTCAATACTATACATTTTAATTACTATTATAGTCAACTTCAATATTACAAACCTTCCTAGAGCTATGAAGATGAAGTTAAAATTTGATTCAGTTGAATTTAATAGTTTTACCATTGCAAACTCTGTACGAGAATGACCTCATATCGGTTGATTTTTAAAATGAATTGGGATCCACATGTCACTCCATATATTTGTAAATTTTTATTAACAAAGTAGGAATAAGTAAATTCTATCATAAAATTTTAGCTCTATATAATATCTTCCTTTTTTATCCTCTCTCGAATGGTGCTTGCCACCTATCGTTCGATTATCAAACTTCACTGCACACCACATATTTATCGTTATTTTATGGCAATATAATCGAAAATCTTTAAATTGTATTATTTCTAAACCTTCCTTGAACTATGAACATGGTGTGGTTAAAATTTGGTACAGATTGGTTCAGCAGTTTTCGCGGTTAGTGATCACAAACGAAAAATGGCTTTTCCTTTTATATAATAGTATAGATAAAGGAAATATAAGCTGTTGTTTTTATTTTTATATTTCAATTAATTTGAAATTTAAGAAGTAAGAATAAATAGCATGTGATAATTCAAATTGAAAAAAAAATTAATTAATAAGGATTGAAGATTATTTTATGAATTTCAGACTGTAAGGGTTCGATACAAGATGAGTTAGATGGTTAAGTAGAGCCTCAAATCTATCAGGTCTGATTATAGTCATTTTGATCCGTCTCATTAATTTATTTAATATCATATTGTACAAATCCACAAAAACCACACTAATCCGCTTCCCGCTACTCCGCTTCCTCCTACTCGATACTCCGTAGCCTTAGGCTTGTTTTATATTATCCGGCACGACACGTAGCGTATCAGACACAGCACGGTCAGAAAAATACATGGTGTATTTATATTATCAGACACAGCGGGTCCAGCACGGACCGGGAGCACAGGCGAAGAGAAGATTTTTTTTTAATGACTTTTTGTTTATAGTATATTACTTCATACTAGTGTTTAGTCATTAGGTTTAGTCCAGATGTGTTATTTGTCCAAGACAAAAAGATAAAAAAAGTCAAGAAAGCATGCACTAAACGTAGAAAACCTACATGTCCTGAACATCGAGTAGAAATTTATACAAATTGTTTTGATTAGATTTTTTTTTATAATTGCATATGTTAAATTTCTGTTTTTATAATCTTATATTAATATAAAATGTTCAATGTGTTACTCGTTACGCACTCAATTAATTTTTCAACATCCAGTTTTGCAAAAAAACAAAAATGTAATCAAATTTAAACACAGAAAAAGAACTGGAGTGGGGCAAAGTCAGTGCGGTACTGCACTGTAGGAGTCGGAAAATAAAGTATACTACGAAAAAGACACCTTAAGACACGGTCAGACACGGTCCGGCAAAGACCGGCTCCGACCAAATATTCTTTTCGAAAATGTCTTAATGTTTTGTCTGAAACGTTACGGTCCGCTACGTATCGTGCCGGATAATATACTCAGGCCCTATAAAACTTACTATACTAATATTTGTTTTGTCTGAAACGTTACGGTCCGCTAGGTGTCGTGCCGGATAATATAAAACAACCTTAAAGCTTCCCTTTCGAGGAATCCCTATTAGTCCAATGAAATGGTTCTTTGTTGGGTACAAGAGGTATGGTAGTTTTGATTATATTAAATATTGTTATTGTTGTGCTTGTGTGCTGAAATCCAAGCTTTGGAACATGAAGCGCTACCGATCGCTAATTGCTAACCTCAAATTTAACGTTTTGACGCTAGGAGCAATTAGGCCTTTCGAACAATTTCACATTCCTCAAAAATAACTGCTGCTCGGTTGTTTAGTGTATTTTTCCTTTGGGAAATCTTTTTGTATTTAAATTACACTAAACTAAAAGTTCTCCAATTCGACCAGAAAATAAGCTATACAGCTTAAGCGGGGAATAAGATACGAGATTACAGATTTTCGGAATTCTCTCAATTGAGGTGAAACTTGTGAGGTTTTTTCCGGTTTTGATCAATGCATCCTTGAAAACGATGTTTAAAGCATACTTCATATTGAACGATTTTAAAGGTGAATTACTTTGCTACAAACTTGCTTCTAATAAATAGCTGGGCTAAAATACATCTTTGCTAATATATCAGTGTTTAAGTGTATATAAGTATAGACTTATCCTTTATTATTTTAAATGTTAATATACATGTTTTAATAAATTTTTAACTAAGATAAGTATGTGTATTATTATACTATGCAAATGAATTGCAAGAAAAATGAAATAATTAATTGTAAAATTAGATTTAAAGTAAGTGAGAAGAAAACATTACAAAATTAATGATATTAATATTGAATCACCGAAAATTCCGGGAACTTAGTTATTAGGTTTTTTAATCCCGTTTCGTTGATAAAAAAAATTGGATCATAAACAAACCGCTGCAACACTGCGATCAATTTGGAAGGCAACAAAACTTCAAAATTCAGTTACGTAACTAGCTTACTTGGTTTAGTTACCAGACACTGACCTTAACTGGTGTAACACAACACTAGTCACTGGTAGCATCAATTAATACTAATAATATCACCATAGGTACAGTGAATTTTAAAATTAGATGAAAATTTTTAATACCAAGATTTACCAAATAATATGGGAAAGTTTACATTTTTAATAATCCTTTTTTTTTTTTTGTTTTTAACTTCTTAAGGATTCAGGTTTTTTCTAGTTTGCTTCATATTAAAAAAAAAAAAAAAAAAAAAAAAAAAAAAAAAAAAAAAAAAAAAAAAAAAAAAAAAAAAAAATTAAATGTTGTTTATTTTATTTTTTACAGATATTTTAAATTTTTTTATATATATATATATATAGAATAGAATAAAAAGAAAACTTTATTCTGGGACAAATGCCCTTAAGAATAACATTAAATAACATAAAGTTAGATCATAACTGGCCGAGAGGCTGTTAAAAATAAAATAACATAGATAAATTGAATACAAATATGTATGAAAAAAAATACAGAGAAAAACTAGAAAAAGAAAAAACTTATATAAAAAGAGAGTGAAAAAATAAGTGTACAAAATAGAGGTTAATATTGTAAATAAAATTGCAGAAGAGAAAAAAAAAAAACAAACAGAAACTTGAATTGGGGGAAGATAAGGGGGATACTAGGAGTCGTCGTGTAGGTAGGGGAAGGAGGTGACGGGAGCGGTGAAATAGTTTTAGGGTACCGATTGACCTTCGGGAGATTTGTGCAATATGGGATTTCCAGGAGAGGGTTTGATCAATGGTTAAGCCTAAATTTTTAACAGAGGAATGGAAAGTTATTGGATGACCATTAAGGAATAATGTGGGAAAGTTGGCATTTGAATGAAGAAGGGACATATATATATATATATATATATATATATATATATATATATATATATATATATATATATATATATCTGAACGTGTTTCAACGTGAAACGTGTTTCAGATCTTGTTATACCTCTAGGTATTTGAATATTGATGTCCTATGAGTGATGAGGAGTAATCCAGACTATAAACAATGTTCTATATTGTACCAATTTAGAAATAACTTTAGACGTGTTGGGGTAGTAGGGTCGAGAATCCAACTTGAATCTGCCTGGAAATATGTTACACAACAACATTCAAAGTATTTAACTGGAAGAAAGAGTGCTTTTAAATAATATATATATATATATATATATATATATATATATATATATATATATATATATATATATATATATATATATATATATATATTTAATGAATATCCTAAAGGACGACAATGGCGGAATATCCTGCTGCCATCAAAAACCGTTATATTCTGACATATCATAAAATAGTATCCTTTAGTGTCCTGTGAAAAGGATCAAACAGGAAGAAAGAGTGTCCTTTGTAAAAAGTGTAATAATTAATTCAATTTAAAAAAAAAGGAAATTAAATTATCGAAAAGGAGTGGCCAAGGATAATCTTCGGCCGTTAGATATCGTTAGATCCTGGGAAAAACTAGTATCGTCCAATGATTCTTGAATAGACGCTCAGGAACTCAGCTGTTTTTCCAACTTACTGGTTTTGTGTAGATCAAATTATCGATTTTAGGTATGCTATCGATTTTCACTCGATAGTTATATGTACAAATATAAAGTATACTTCTGTATTATCAAATGGCTCCACAGTTTAAAATCAACAAAACGTAGACAACAAAACACCTCCCCCCTGGCCCTTTTTATGGTTTCTACAGTTATTAACGAAAGATACAATGAATGAAAAAAAAATGAAAAATTTTCTTTTATAAAACGTTTTATCAAAATAATTTCATTAGCTATAAGAACTTATTCTCATGATCACATTGGAGTCTTGGAAGCTTATGAGCTTAGTTCCCAAGCAGCAGTTAAGGAGATAAAGTTTACATCGGTTTCCCTCTTTCCGCATTATACACAAAATTTTGTAAAATGTTGTTACAACTTCCCGTATGATTACTACATTTTGTAATATAATGATTAATATTTAAATAATGACAGACTATTTTTTAAGCAGATAAAAAGTATATGTACACGAATCAAAACGCAAACACTATATATACACAGTTAAAATTAAAAAAATGTATACTTATGGAAGACCGCAAATATACTTTCCCAGGAAAGTAATTAATTAATTAAATCTACTTTTTACATATTAAAGTCTAACCGAAATCGCAATTCAATCAAATAGAAAAAAAAGTTTCGTACTGCGGGCATTCATCGAGAATATGGCTGATTGTTAACTAACTCTTGCAAGATAAATATTTGGTGAGGCTTTTTCATTATAAGATAGCGATGTGTAGTGCGAATATGTCCAACCCTCAATCTTGCCATCACTACTTCTCCTTTTCTGTAATTTCGATGGGATGTATTCCACTGTTTGATGACGCTTTTAATACTTTTTATTTAATATCTACCTGAGTTTCTTTTCATAATTCAATCCGAGTATTTTTGGTATAATATTTTAAGTGACATATATCTAAAGGGGTATAAATTCTTTTGGCACCTATTAGGTATTTTTTTTAGGAAATGGCTGCTTCCTTGGCTGCCTCATCTCTGGCTTAATTCACTTTTATCCTCTATGGGACGGTATCCAGATAATTACCAAGCTCTTTTAATACATTTAAATATTTGTATTCTATACTTTTCTCACTCAGCCTCCATTTGTTATTATTATTATTATTTTTACAGTAGTGACGCAGCTGAGAGAGATCTCTTTGACCTTGCTTGTCTCTCTATAAGTGGAGGGGCAGGTTAAGTTAGGGGATTTTTTAACTTTTAACATTACTTTTACTACTATAATCATTTACTTATCATTTTTTAAATATTATTATATTTACGAGTATATATATTTTTTTAATTTATTTAATTAAGCCAGCAATTTACTTTACCTATCTTAGATAGTTAATTGTGAAATTTGGAATTCAGTCATGCTGAAAAATATAGCGTGTTTACGGACTTTACACAAAATATATTACATGCAATTGTAAATAAATACTATGTAAATTGTTGAAATATCAGTTTCCCCTTCGTTTTCCAATATTTATACTATATTTCAAATAAGATTTTTTTTTTTTTTTTTTTTTTTTGACTAGAATTTTTTTTTTTTAAATATTTTAGAACACAAAAATTGAAGTAGTATAAAAATATAATTATGAGTATACTACTATAAACTACTAGATTAGTATATACATAAAAATATAATCAATAAAGGTCATCGTTTAGTTGGATAAAAGACTAGTCTCCGACTATAAAACCAGCCGACTAGACGACCCATTTCTAATTATTACCAAACTTGTTATGAAATCTGCGGTCTACTGTTTTTATCCGAAACAATCAAGGTTTGATTCATCTGACTCCTGTTAATGATATCTTAAAGGAAGGATCCGATGATCGATCGACTCAAGACCTGTTATAGGAATGGTTCTGTATTTTTATTTTAAAGCTAAGAAATACTTCATCAACGGTTGAAACCGAAAAATTTATATTTTTGTACAATTATGGCTCTACAAAATTGGAAACTAGTAAGGGACGATAATGGCAACAGTTACATCCTATCCAAAAAAATTGAGTTATATAACTATTGATCATTATAAATATAGAAGTACAGAAAACAGGAATCATTATAAAATCACAATAACAGTATATATCTTTTTTTTTTCTGAGATGCTATTTTGCCCGACAAGATCCCATTAAATATTTAAAGAAGGGAGCCCTTCTTACAAGATCATAAATCCTAAGCATATTCATGAGGAAATGTTAAACAGGAAGATTCGCCGGCTTACTTTTTTCAAACGGGACCTCCTCGAGCCCCCACTTGGCAAAGTTTTTTCTTCCCCCTCTCTCCTTTTATCCTTTAACTTGGTAAATGCGTTAACTTTCCGGATAATTTCGTAATCATGGAGACAAATACGTTAAGAGATTATAGGGCCTTATCCGCTTTGGTCTCGATGATGGAGCGGCTTTAAATTACCTAAGATGGAAACTTTTCCCCAACAACTTCCAAGAAAGATGAGTTTTTCCGCTAGCCATCACCCCTGGCTGTGGGATCCGTCGCGTCCAGATACGGTATCTGCTGTGACTATGTGACGATTGGAGCCAGTAAAAATAATTGATAGAATAATATAAATTAATTTAAATCATTTCGTTTTACCATATGTTTTGTCTACGTGTCTTTTTGGTGTTACATTTTTTTCACCCTCAAAAATTTAACATAAAGACAAAATCTTTCTCTGTTGCTCGGATCGAATTTTCGCCGAAAGTTTCCTTATTTTAACATTTAATAAAGATTAACCTCAATTAACTTTTTATTTAATATTTTTCATTGTACCTATTGTTTGAATAGATTTATTGTCATTCATACGTTTTATTGCCTTCGTATGAAGTGATTTAGATCAGAAAATGTGTGACATGAAGATAATTATGGACAAGTTGGTTTAGGAAAAATAAATTAGGAATGAAGATTTTTGGAAGTATTCTAGATTGTTATTTGAAACAAAATGAAATTGATTTTCAATTTTATATCTCGAGACCGTTACAGACTACTTCAACATTTACTAGACAAGCGTTCAAAGCTCCTAATTAATTACAAAAGACTCAAATGCATGGCTGTGATAAGACCTATTTGGACGTATGGAGTTGAGCTTTCGGGCTCTACTAAATCATCCAATTCATGTCGTATTCAATCCTTACAATCCAAAATCCTTCGAAAAATCCTTAATGCTCCTTACTTTGTCAACAATAAACTTATCCATAAAGATCTTAATGTTCCACATATTGCTGATTTAGCCCACACTAAGTACCTATCCTTTCATAGTAAGCTCCATAACCACTCAAATCCGTTAGTTTCTCAACTTGCTTCCCACTCCATTCCTGATAATCCCCCGAGGCGTCTAAAATGAAGATGCCTAGAAACCTTCCTAGAATTTTTAATAAAGTGCTATTGATGAGTAGTTTTTTTCAAGTTTTAACATGTTATTGTAATCGTTCTTAAAACATTTACTTAATTTATGCATTTTGTACATTTGTAAATTTCAATATAGGTATATTAATATATATATATATATATATATATATATATATATATATATATATATATATATATATATATATATCTTGAGACCGCATAGAACTAATTATTATTTGCGATAATATTTAAAAATAAAACAGTAATTTATTATCGGCTGACATTTTTTCAAAATCTGCTTTAAGATTTGTAGAACAAAAATCTATTACCCCAATTTTACACATTAAAGTAGAATAAATTTGAAAAAGAATATATATTAGAAATATAAACAATAAATAATAATATTATTATTAACAAATAACAAATAAAATAGTTTTGACAGATAAAGTTCTAAAAACTAGATAAAAAATGATGTATAACATAACATGTTAAAAAAAAAAACTATTTTTATTTATTATATATTTTTTTTCTTGATTGTGATTCAAACCGTAGCTTGAAACAGTTTTCCCAAACGGCCTATATTATATTACGTCAGGACAGGGAGAGAAATCGATACGGGGAGGATAAAATTAATTGGGTGTTTATAACAGTATAAATAAAAGAGAAACAATGTAATTCTGAAAAGCATTACCTAAAAGGCCACAATAGATGAACAAAAGCAAACAAAGTTTTTCTTTAACAATAGAAGGCTGCGGCTGGGAAATCCTCTAAGTATGGTGTAATATCCTCGCCTTTTAAAGAAGGGTAGAATAAAAGTCTGCCTTTTAATGAAAAATGAAGGGGGAAAGTATGTTTTTGATATATTTTTTTAATAAAAATATATTGAAATATTCCAAGAATCAATTGTATCGTTTAATAAATTTAGTTTTTTTCATATAAAAACCTTGGTTTAAAACCAAAATAAAATTAATTAATACATTAACAACCATGACCATTATCAAGATATAACCGTTTTTTCTCATATCTCAAGGTGAATTTTGTTTGTGAACTTTTTTGAATTTCAACAAAAATCGCAAACAAATTAACATCCCTAGGGTACCTATTAAATACCTTAACTTTTATTGATCCTTGAAACAAGCCCATAACTAGTTTTACAAGAAAGTTTCTAAAATGAAAAGAAGGACACAATTATAGGCCAAAATTACATAATAATATTTTTTCTTATGGGTCACCTATGGTGTAGTGGTTAGCATAGCAACCTACTAAACCCAAGATTACCCCCCAAAGGGAGTAAAAAATCCTTAGCTATGGCGTTCTTCGGAAGGGACGTAAAATGGGGGTCCCGAGCCTGTGCGATGTCAGGTACTCGTTAAAGATCCCTATCTTAATTATACCTGGATATGCAAAATTTAGGACTCCCACCGTAGCATCGTCTGATTAGCCATAGCAGCATAAAATGACGTTAAACGAAATAAACAAAGTATTTCTTTTTGATCATAGCAAATGGTTATATTTCAAACAGCTGTTACAGTTATTTTTGTATGTTTTGTTAATAACTTTTATTCAGGATGCATTTTATATGAAATAATTAATTGTTGTTGTACATTACGATATCTTGTTCTTATTATTATTATTATTATGTTTAATGTTTTAAATTTACAAGAACTTTACTATACAAACAGTTATAACTTCCAAGCAACATACTCATAACACAGACACTTGTTTTGTACTTGAATTTATAATTGAAATGTGTAGAACGTTTTATGTATTTTCAACAAATGTTTGAAATATCATCAATAATTGTTCTAAATATTGTATTAAATATTATCTGTGGATATAATTAAACATTGCTTCACAATACTTATAACCTATTAAGACCACAAGAAAAACTAAAATATATATTTAACAACTTCAAGAAATCGGTAATTACAATAAAACATCACTACGATGAATCCAGAAAGGAATAAAACTTTTCATGTACTTCTTAGATAAATCAGTTAACATGTCTTTTTTTTATGTATAAATATTTTTAATTATATAAACATATTAGTTATTTTTATTACATATAAGTTATTTTAATTTTTGGCATGTAGGCTTTTTCTTGATTATTTTTACTGTTTAAAGAACATCATTAAAATTTTAAATCTATTTGTTATTGTATAAAGCTATATTAATCATGTAGAGTATGTATACTCACATTTTTTTATTTTTAAACGTAAATAAAGCATTTTATTTTATTATAATTATAGGTTTTAAATAAAATATAGCCCTGCGGTAGTTAATTCAATTAATAATTTCAGATTGGTGCGGGAAATGGCGCCCGGAAAATATTAAAGCCCAATGAGCAGTGAAGCCTACTTGGACCCCCTCCAAATCCGAAATGGCCGGAACTTTAGCTAACAATTTATCAATCATTTAAATAACTTCTTTAGTCACTTTTCCCTACTAGTCTTAATAATTACCCTAAATTCTGCCCCTCCTTTCGTATAAAATGCTTTAAAATAATATAGAGGTTATAAATTTAGCCAAACCGCAAAAATATTTTGTCCTAGATCAAAATAATTTTTGTAGTCGGTGCATTACTTTAAGTAAAATCATAAAATTGTTTAATGGTTTTCTATTAATTTTGAACTCGAACTCGAAAATATTATAACTGAGGTAGGAATGTATAGGCTAATTCAAATATCTGCTGCTTCAGAAAGAAAGAAGAAATATCAGAGGAATACTTGTAGCGATATCTACCATTTGCCATTTTTTTTTTTAATAAGCTGTTATCCTTCAATAAATTAGCAAATTTTTATGATGCGTGTTTAAATAAAAAAAAAATCTTAGTATTGCGTCTAATGATTTAAATTTCCAATAAATTGGTCAACATTAGGTATCTATCAAAGACTCTATGACCACTCAAAACCATTAGCCTCTCAAAATGTAGCATATTCTATTTCCCATGACTCTCTGAAGAGTCTGAAAAAAAATATGGCTCTTGGGACCTAATAATAAAGAACATTTATTTAGGCTTTTATTGCATAAACTTTTATTACGCGTATTTCAAATAAGACAGTTTATTTCTGGTATTCTTAAACAATTATTTTTTTGGTTCGGAAATAACACCTCAAGAAGCAATCTTTTAATAAATAAATTTTAAAAAAAATAAATAAAAAAAAAAAGTTGTTTTTTGGCACATACTGAATTAAAGCTTTAAAGTATTGAAAAAAAAATGTTTGCTTTGAATGAAAAAGGACAACAAAGTATTTCTCGGAAAATAATTCGGTGTGAGCATGTCTGCAGTTCCATTTGTTTTGACAAAAATAAAAAATAACTCAAGTATTGAATAATGCTACTAGAGTGTCAGAAAAAAAAAAACAGAAATGAAGGGGCATTTTTGATATTCAAAAAGGCTTGTCCTTATGAAGAAGATAATAAAAATATAAAAAAGCTTCTTAAATAATTAAAAATTAAAAATTAAACAATCATATAAAGTTAAAATACAGCATTTTAACTGAGCAATATTTAAAGTCATAAAAAAAAAAAAAAAAAAAAAAAAAAAAAAAAAAAAAAAAAAAAAAAAAAAAAAAAAAAAAAAAAAAAAAAAAAAAAAAATCCAAGATAAAGTAATAATAATAACATGGCACACATAAACATTTTTCAAGCAACAGAATTTTTACAGAAATAGTCAATGAAATCTGCGAAGTATAGAAGTTTTAATCTAAATAAAAAATTATCATTTGTCTATTGATATGAAACCAAGTTAAAAACAATTAACATTTTATATTAGAATTGACGAATTAATTGTTACTTCTATTAGAATGCTAATTGTATTGATCCTTCTATACCGTCTTGTGTACATCGAGTAATAATCATTTACCTTTTTTTTTTTCGATCATTTTCTATTTTTGTTCCTGTATATAGATAAGTAATCTTCCATCCCAGGAATCAGACATAGATTTTTGATTAGTAAAATTGGTCTTAATATAATAAATTATGTAATTCACATTTATAACAGAAAATATTTCATTATATTATAATTTAATTGTTATAAATAGATGGAGTAGGAAATCAATATAGGTATCATTCCACTAATAAGGAAAATTATGCTGTTTGGGGTTTGCTTTGGTTTCAGGCATTATTAAATATTATGTTTTCAAATACCTTTCAATAAATTGTAATTTACTAATTAAACGTTTACTGAAAGTTCTATAATAATTCCCAAAATATAAACAGATTTATTATTTTCATCTAATGATTATTCGATTTGATTATTTCAACACTGACATGAATACTTTGCAAAGCTTGTAAATTTACATCAAATATACTTTTTACTGGAGATAATTTAATATGTTATATTTATATTACTATATAAAGATAATAACGCTTTCATAACACATTTTTTAGTTCTTCTTTCAGTTTCGAGTATTGAGGGTTTCGGACCGTCAGGATTGGATAACCGCTGTTTATAATCCAATAAATAGATCGGAGTATTATCTTTGTTTAGTTGGAAAGCCATTGCCTAAATAAAATGAATATTCAAAATCTGCGTTATTTTTGCACCAACTCAATAAATAGGGAAGATAGTTTCATTAAAACAGAATGATAAATAAGTATAAACTGATAAGATAGGTATTAAATGGCTAAAATAGATAAGATAAAAACATTTAAAAATTAATTTATACCAATTAACAATATTAACAATCAGGCTGAGAATTCTCAAACAAGGTTCTCTCTCCTTTCACTCTCCAACTTGGGTTAGGTGGGACTGAAGAATCCTTTTCTATTTCAGAGCGGCAATTGTTTTAGGGTCAGTCAGGAAAATGTTATTATCATATACTTAGCTCGCACATCCCGAAGTTCAATTCCATTCATTATAAACTCCATTTTCGCCTAAATCCATCGATCGAGAGAGGCGTAAATGGAAGGATTATGACGAGCTTTAGCATGTAGTAACAAGCTTCTTCAGGATTAAGAGATTCCCTCATCGCTATTAAGCTACATGTGAATATTGTTTATAGTTATTGATTATTAGAAATGTTTTATTTCTATATTCAACTTTTTAGTTAATAATTAGTCATTTTTTATTAGAAAAATTTCTTCTTCTCTAGCTTTTTAATATCTTTATACCCAGCTGGCTCCCCCCTCCTTCCGTAAAGATTACTTCTTCAGTAAATACCTCTTCTATGTTACGAACACCCATATCTCTCCCATTATTTACAGCATCCAACAATTCAAATCATTAATCGAATGATTGCATATAAGATGCATTCTTTCCATACTACAGAACTATTGAATGAAACGATCCTCTACTCTCTGGAATTCTCTCCCTCATTCGCAAGTCTTCTTCCTTCGGAACATTTAAAACACTCCTCTTCGACCATCTTCTCTCTCTTAAGACTGACACTCTCTAGTTACAGGGATGACAATCCAATATATCAACCGTAAACCACTAGCCAATTAAATTAACAATTAACAATTGTTTTTAAATAATGTTTTCATTTGTATGGATATTTTTTTTTCTATTTTATTTTTTCTTTTCATACTCTGCAAATATTTATTCTTATCTTTTACTATATTTTTTATTATTTAGAAATTATGTGACAAAAAAAAAAAATAAAACTCCATGTGGTTTTTAATGTTCAGTGGTTAAATCTAACGCATCTTGCAATGACGCGTGTAATGTAATTTTGTGAGGATTTTCTTCTAGCAAAGCCTTTAGACCGTCCTGATCAACAGAAGGCCTATAGTGACCTTCCTTTCCTTCGATGTAAAAATCTCCGAGACAGGATTTTTGGGACCATCGCTGCACTAAACATTCACTGGACTTGCTTACTGTTCTTGAAAATGGCAGATTGCAATATAATGCTAATAAATGTAAACGATTGTATATCTACAGATTCAGTCAATTTTCAAGTTACTGTTTTATATAGATCGTAATAAAAGTGGGTTTTTTAAATTTTATTTTATTGTTTTACCTTCCATAGTATCCCAATGGAAGAGGCCTGTATTTGATAAATAATACGTAAGTCTCCGTGCATTTTACATATACCTGACTATATAGAATTGAGGATAAAACGGTTTTTCTCCAATTTCGACTTCCCCTACCAAATGGCCAGAATCAGTTGAGACTTGGACTAGATTGGAGAGCGAAAAGGCAGCGAGTGTGGCAGTTTAAGGGCGAAGGGGGGGGGGGGGGGGGGGGGATAGTAATTCACTAGGAAATGGGAGCAGTTAGCAACAACTTGACCTCTCCACTCACAATTATACTAAATTACCAGAGTGTGGTCCGCAGTCCTCTTGCCAGCGTTGCGTATTTACCAGAGCATGTAGGGTCTTTCGTTAGGGCCTGTTCTAGACACCTTATCAGAAAGTCCTATTTCTATTGTTGGATTTTAGTTTTAAGCTTAATAATGTTTAAATAATTTTGAGACAAAACTTTTTTATTTTAATTCCTGATCCAATTTTGAAGGCATGGAGTTTGGAAGAGTATCATATCTTACCTTTAAAAAATTGGACATGGAGATATTATCATGTAAATCACATAAAGAAACTAGATGGAAACTTAATTTTTGTGTCGCCTAAATCTTACAATTTAGGGCAATAAGTTATAACGCTAAAAAGTACAAGTAAGCCAAATATAATATAATAAAAAATCAAGGCATACTTATGTAAGAAAGAGTAAATAAGAAATAAAAAATATATATGCAAATAAAAAAAACATAAATTAAAATAACCAAAATAAATATTTAGTTAAAATAAAATATAATCATCATATTTTTTTTTACATAAAAAGATAAAAACGTCAAATCAATTAATAAATGTTAAGTACGTTTGCGAGTGTATCTTTTCAGTTATGTCTTGTTGAAATCTCCTATTTTCTGTGTGACTGGATTGATAGAAATCGGTGTAAGACAAAAGATTTTTTTTTTTTTTTTGTCTTTATCATATTAATTCAAAACTGTGAAATACGTAATATTACTGCCAGCGAATGCAATGGCTGTAAAACAATGAGAAGGTTCTGACATGACAGGCACGATGAGAAGCATTTCCCAGTGGCACACCATCTTTCTTGTTAATTAATTTAATTTGTTCTAGGAAATTCTAGGAGAAAGACCATCCAGGTTCTTTTACCATTTATGCAAATTGTTAGATATCTGTTGTGGACATATCATGTATGAGTTTGTTGGTTGACCTTTAGTTGCTGTTGCTATAAAATCTGTAACTCTATGTAGCTGTTGTGTAGCATAGTGTAAAGAACGAAAACCAAATTAGTGATCCGATAAAATTTGTTGCTCAATCAAGATGGTTAAAATACTCTTTTACAATAGTCTTTCAAAATTTTGTTACAGATGGGGAGTGAACTGATAGATCTGCATGATGATGAGGAATCCATATCGATTTTGTGAATCGTTTCATTTACAGGTTAACTGATAGTAGGCTTAAGTCAGATAAAATATTTAAAATTCTTGTGTAAATTGAATAGTTGTATGCTATTCTCATGCATGAGTTTTGAATGACCTTATATAGAAAAAGTATGATAAAATTAAATGGGTGGTGGGCATAACGTTGCATGTACTTTGGAAAGCTTTACAGAAGAGCGGAAAAACTAATTAGCATTACTGCGGTTCATAAATGGACATTTCAGTGCAACGTGATACGGGCTACAAATACAACAGAACGTAGCTTGTGTTCTGGTGTTTTTACTATACAGTATGGAGAAATTAAAATTGGAGAAATTATGTTGTCAAAATCAAACAGAGATGATCCTTGCAGAAGAAACCTGTTAAGGAAGCAGCTGAGAAAATATTACCTAAATACGGTAAATATAGCCACTTTATCGTAGAGGAAATACTAGCATGATTAGAAAGGGACAAAACTATAAGAGAGAGAGAGAGAGAGAGAGAGAGAGAGAGAGAGAGAGAGAGAGAGAGAAGAGAGAGAGAGAGAGAGAGAGAGAGAGAGAGAGAGAGAGAGAGAGAGAGAGAGAGAGAGAGAGAGAGTTAGAGAGAGAGAGAGAGAGAGAGAGAGAGAGAGAGAGAGAGAGAGAGAGAGAGAGAGAGAGAGAGAGAGAGAGAGAGAGAGAGAGAGAGAGAGAGAGAGAGAGAGAGAGAGAGAGAGAGAGAGAGAGAGAGAGAGAGAGAGAGAGAGAGAGAGAGAGAGAGAGAGAGAGAGAGAGAGAGAGAGAGAGAGAGAGAGAGAGAGAGAGAGAGAGAGAGAGAGAGAGAGAGAGAGAGAGAGAGAGAGAGAGAGAGAGAGAGAGAGAGAGAGAGAGAGAGAGAGCGAGGTGGTTCAAACCTAATATCATGGTTGGGGTCAGTAGTATCTTAGTGGACACTAATTAAGATTAGTAGTGGAGTTATTAAATCGGTTGTCATCATAAATCGATAGTTCTGTGACGTCTAGTGCCACTATACTGCGTATCATTCCTCTGAACAGCTAGCGCGATAAGAAGCATAATAAATCACAAATAAATGTGAATAATTAAAAAATCGTATTCATATTTAATATTAATCAGTTAAATGCCAAAGGTGTATAATGAGTATAATATACGAGGGTAGTTTCAAAAGTTCTCGGAATCACCACTAGATGTCAGTGCTAGAGCAACAAGGCTCCGGCGCAATAATCACACATCCTTTGTGAGTGAACACGTGGCGTGAGTGGTATTGACGACTCTTTGTTGTTGGTTTTTGCGTAGTGATTTGTGACGATGGAAAAAAAACTGAGATTCGAGCAGTGATTAAGTACTTTGTAAAGAAAGGTATGAAAGCAAAGGAAATTCATGCCGACTTTCAGAACACACTGGTGTACTCTGCTCCTTCATATTCAATTGTTGCCAAGTGGACCAGCGAGTTTAAATTTGGTCGGGAGAGCTTAGATGATGATCAGCGTAGTAGACGGCCAAAAACTGCTACGATCCCATAATCTATCGCAAATGTGCATAAAAAGGTCATCGAGGATCGTCGACTGAAAGTGCAAGAGATTGCTGAAGCTGTAGGGATGTCATCTGAACGGGTATATCACATTTTAACTGAAGAATTGGGTTCCACGGCTCTTGACATTGGATCATATACGCTCATGAACAACAATAATATTTTTATCAACGAACAAACTCTAGATGTAATTAACAAATCATTGTGAAGAATAAAAAAAAGGTTTAACAAGTTTTGATAATCGATTTTATGACAAAATGAAAATTGACAGTAATTACGAAGTTGTATACTTCCAGCAAAGTAATGATCTTTGATTGGTGCATTAAGTACAACGCAGCAACCAATCAAATTAATAAATTAGTTACCATTTAACGAGAATTGAGCATAATGAAATAGCTGTGTATGGTTTTGGGAGGATAAATAACAAATAAATAGAGAATATAAAGTGAATAAATAAAGCATTGTAGGTAATTTGCTTTTAGGGTGCTAAAGATGCACAAGCAGAAACCCAATTCTCTTCCAACCCCATATAGAGTTAAAAAAGAAGAGTGCATTGAGCAGTTTGCAACTTTGGTACTAAAGTGGATGAGAAAGTCTCAAAAGAGATGTTTGAGCGTCGATAGCCTAAGACCATCTTCTTTTTTTTTTTTTTTTTTTATAAGACTAACTCAAAGTAAAAAAGAAATACACATAAAAGCATAAACAAATGTTCAATTTTGAAATGGGATTTTTGCATTTAAAAGTGGCAACACTAGTGATTACCTGATTCCAGTGGTCACTGTTCAGTTCAGCAATCCTTTAGTGCACTAAATTCAACCTCCAATGTAAGTAAATTCCATTGACATAGATTATCTCCTAATTATAACCATTTTTAAGTGCAGCGTGTGTAAAATTAATTTTTCTTTAACGAATTAATGATACAAATGTACGTATCATTCGTAGATACCGTGTCAGAAATCATGTACCTCTTTTTCTTTCTTTTTTTCTTTCCATGGTAGTTACACTATTTTTCATGGTTATTAAATTTATCGTGACTTTTTGTTTTTAGCGTTTTTCTAATTTTTTCAAATGGTATTCTTTTTTTTTATTTCTAAGGTATAACAACTTAAATAATAACGCGATTTTATAACAAAAGGACGAATGATGTTAAAGTTATAACCAGTGCATTATTACTTGAATATCTAAAAACCAAGAACAAAGATGCAATTCTGATTGTAATCATATTGCTAAAGTTGGTACGTACCAAATGTACAACAGTACACTTAAGTTTAACATTATTTAAAATTCTTATTTTAAAGGAAAAAAAAATACTTAACGCGTTTATATCAAATATATAACTATATTAAAATGTTAAAAACGAAGAAATTATTTATTTATTAATATTCTATTTCCATAATGATAAGTTACTCAAAAATCTATAGGAAATAAAAGATTGGTAACTACTGAAATAGTAATCTAACCTCCACGGAGATAACAATATTCAAACTTTAAATTTCTATTAGGAAAATAGTATTTTAGTTGTACCAAAGCAGTGGAATGTTTAAATCACTCACTCACTCAAATCACTCATTGATTTTTATTTTTATGTTGATATTTGGCATTGTGTCTTTTTTATCCAACCCATAATTGTTACTTTTAAATCTGATCCTGTTGCTTCCATAATCCAACCAATATATCAACGAAGCCAAAATAATGTGCAAAAAAAAATTATGTTATTAGTATGCGTCCATATTAAAATGTTTTTTAATCTTTTCCCGCATCCACCTACTGACATTAAGGAAAGTTAATTTTCTTCCAGCGGAGAAAAGAACTGTTTTTGGCATACTATTACCGCTCAACCGAAATAATTTAAGATAGCCCAAACTTAGTTTCAATAAACCGGCTAAGTTATGAAAATTGAAACCCCGATGTACATTTTCTCCATTTTGTGTTGGCGTTATGATTAATCGTGACTTTCAACAATCTGCATTCATTTAATTTAGCGCCACATAATATAAATAAGTGCTACGTAATTCATCAAGAGATAGGAAAGTTAAATAGAATTTATTTCGGGCAGAAAATTATAGTTGCCTACGTGTGTTCTATTAATTAGAAACAAATAGAAATAAATATTTATCCGTAAACCTTGTTCCATGAAAGTACAGCCCCAACAGAGTTAAGTAATACACGGCGGTCTTATTCGGCTGATTAGCAGAGCTTATATATAAACACTTGAGGCACGGCCACTTGTTCAAAGTTTGCTGGGGGCCTGCATTGCAGCTTGTAACTTCTCTAGAACCTTCCGTTTCTTAATTACTAGCCCATGACTGGGAACTCGTTCTGTTGTGTGTAACTTTAACCCCTCACCCCTTGGAGAAGCGATGTCATGCGGTCTCTACGTAAGTAAACTCTAGGCTTTTATAAGTTATATTTAAACATTATTAATCCAGTTAAATAAGGCTGTAAATTGCCGCTGTCAAGAAAAAAACTGCCGAGATTTTATTCTCAATGGATAACTATAATTTTTTTTTTTGGGACGCTAAGTCCGAATTTGAAATTTGCTACCACGACAGCCGTCGGGTTCATACCCAAAATCGCAAAAAAAAAAAAAAAAAAACCAAAATACCTGATATTTACAGGTTTTTACCAATAATACGACAACGAAGCTTTTCTTCAAAGAACGACATTGTATATTAATTGTAGCTAGAACTATTACCTACAAAAGGAAAAAATAACAACCCCGAAATCGGATCATTTTTCGCGAAATTATGGTATTGGGAAAAAAGGTTTTCTTCGAAATATGCTTCGTTGTCGTGTTATAGGTAAAAAATCGAAAATAACCGGTATTTTGGGCGTTTTGGGGGTCACTGCAGTATCTATATATACATAAACACATTATACACACACACACACACACACACATACAGGGTGTTTGGAAGATCTTTGGCCAAATAGGTATCTCAGGTAGGAAGGTTCATTTTGAACCTATTTAAGGTCACTCACCATACAAAGTCTTACTTTTTTTTTTTATGAATTTTTTTCTAAAAATGGTCCAAACCAAACAATATGGCTTATAACTTTGTTGTTTACTGATATATCAACGCCATTTTTTGTCTGTAAGTACTCATATATTGTCCACGTAAAATAAACAAAATTCTATGCAAAAACAATACACAAAAAACGGGGGTTCGTTAAATATTGTTAAGTAAATATAAAATATTTTTACGAAAAAAAAAAGAAAAAAATAAGCGCAACAGACAAATCAAAATTATTTTAAAACTAGACCTAAACTTGAAGTTATTAATTTCTTTTTTTGCCTTTAACAAGATTTAACTATCTCCCATTTTGTGTGTATTTGTTTTTTGAATCAAATATTTTTTTTTTACATGGACAATGTATTAGTAATTACAGCAAAAAATGGCGTTGATATATCAGTAAACAACGAAGTTATAAGGCATAAATGTTTGGTTTTGGACATTTGTTCAAAAAAATTTAATAAAAAAAACAAAGAAAAACGTAAGACTTTGTATATAGGTAAGTTACCTTAAATAGGTTCAAAATGAACCTCCCTACCCAAGATACCTTTTTGGCCAACGATCATCCGAACACCCTGTATATATGTCTATTCGAATCCAATTGCTTAGCAGAATCCGTCATTAAAATACCAAGGAATTAAAAAAATAAATAAATAAATAAAAAAATAACATTTATACAAAGTTGTCATTTATTCTATTAATTTATTGTTCGCCCTACTTTGCCTTTAGGTAATACAGGCTTAGGTAATGTTAACTTCCTGATTCGTACAAAGCCACCTAATGCAGCATAAAGAGTTTTTCACAAAATGTACTTTTTTTTAACTTCCTGAATGTTCCTAATTAAGTCATATTAAGCCCAAACCAAATACGTACCATTTCACAGTAAGCTCCATATTCACTGAAATCCACTAGTCTCTCAATTTTTTCACATCTCATTTTTGATAACAGTCTGAGGCGACAAAAGAAGAGATAGCCAAGAGACCTTAAACTTTTAAAAAGAAATCTTTTTAGGTACCGCAGTTATGCTAATTATTTTTTTCGCTCTCCTGTAAGGTTGCGTAAACTACAATGTTAACCCGCCGGGAATTTAATCATTGTATTATCAATAAAGTAATAGTGTTTTAATTAGAAAATTTTTTTGTATTATAATTAAATTTTTTTTAAAATAATTTTCAGTTTTAATTTTAGAGCTCATTGAATATTTCTTTATTTACATTTTTGTTAGTGGCGAGTTTGTAGTACAATGTCATAGTACTACATTCATTCCTGATCGATGTATATATAAAATTGTATTTCATCTGGATTGCTAACAGAGATATTTATAGTGAATACTATTTTGTTACATCGCCAGCAGAGTGATTCCTCCCCACTTGACATGAAAAGGAAGAACATGCAGTCAGCTGAGGCACCATAATAAGGAGAGAAAACAATCTTAAAATGCTGAAAAGGCCAAACAATATCCTTTCTTCTTCTTTTTGTTTTTGTTCATTTCTATATTAATAAGGCTAGATAGAGGATCAGAAAAAAACGAAAGATTTATTGTTACATTCCACTACTTTTGACACGTCTTATACTTGTATTGTTTAAAATTTTAGAAAAAAAAAATTGAATCAGAGTATAGTAGACATTTTTACTTCAGGCTTATTATGGATCATACACCTACTACAGATTTTGTAATGTGGTTGAAAGGTGATTCGTGAATTCACCAAATTATCTCGATTCTTTTTCCTGAACTATTGCCAGGAGATTTTGAGGTAATGAAAAAAAATCGATCCATCTTCCTTAAGTAATTTTAATAAAACGCATTTGTTTTGTCCCTTTTAAGTCCCGTAATTCCTCTATTGGGGAACAACTTTCAACTTTAATAATCATTGTTCTGCAAAGTAATATTAAACTTTAAGAGAATATTCCCTGATTTGCTAAGTTTAACTCAACTCTACGTATGATTATTATTATTATTATGTCTCAGGGTTTTTTTAAGCACTTTAAACTTCAGCTTTTATTACTTTTAAGTCACTGGACTGTACCAAGTTATTTAATTGTTAAAACAGTAACAAAAGCCGGAACTTAGACCGCTCAATAAAAACTTTTTTATTTTTTTAATATAGCATATTTAGCCTAAATACAGGTATGAATTTAAGTATTATATTAATAAAATAAATAAATAAGTGAAAAAAATTTATTTATTTATGATTTGCTGTATTGTTGAATCTGTTCGTATTGGATCTCTAACTGAGGTTCATCAATCAAGTTAAAGGTTTTTAGTGACATTTTAATTTTCGAAAGTAATAATTGCAACCCAGGGAATCTTGTAAAATTTACATTGTTAAATAAGAATTTGTATATGATTTTATTTATTTGAACATTGCCTGTATAATAGTTAACATTCATATTATGTGGGTTCAATCGTTTTAAACTGAATAGCCTACTTTCAGTCATTTTTTTTTTCTGATCAAGCCGAGCTGAACACATTACTATGCTTATTTTCCTTAGTAAACATACATCAAGGATTTAAATAATATAATTGTTTTGGAATTTAAAGCAGGTGGAGGACTAGAGAAGTAGTTTTTTTTTATCTTTTGCAAGCATTTTCTGATGAGTACATGTTTTGTTTTAAACGATAAATCCTTATAATGGATGCTTCAGCTCACAGATGTGTTAAGTGCGATTTTTTCAAAAAATGGTTTGAATACTCAAATAACCTAGTGTTCAGTTGAAAGAATCAAATTTTAATACCGCTTTTGGAACTTCAATGTTTAAAATTTGAATAGAAACTGTTGAAAATTGTCTACACTTAACACATCTATGATAATATGATAGGCATAATATTTTGTAGGGTGCTATTTGACTTATACCAGAATAAATAATATTTTCTTTTTACTAATTTATTTTTTGAATAATTATTGGATATTTGTTTTGTTTTTTTATTTACTTATTTAAGCTCTTACATCCATAATTTTATTTAATATCAATAGCTTTAAAAATAAGGTATCAGTATTTTTTTACTCTCCTTTATCACCAATAAGGGTTTATTGAAGTTTTTTTTTGACTAAATATAACAAAAAATGACTATAACAAGCTGCCTCACTCAAGGGTAATACCTATAAGATTATATTACCTAATGATAATAGATCCATTCATACAATATGTATAACGAGTAAAAAATAAATAAATAAAATTAAAAAAAAAAAATACTCTGAATATAAAATAAATAAAATTAAATGTGTAAATACAAAAAATAACAACACAAAAAACATTCAAATAATAATTGTAGAAATAAATACAACTATGTAGATAAAGAACAAGAAAACTTAAATAAAGTCATTTTCCGGTAAAACCACTAACCTAGTTGGTTCCCTGATTATGGGAGGACAAGCCAGACTCACAGAGATCATAGTGTTGCTCCCTCAGCTAAATCACTTATTCGTTTTCTCCGTGTCGCTACAACCTTTGGTAGGTCTTGGCCTCCTCGATGAGTTGCCGCCAGTGGGCTCGATCGTGTGCAGCCACGTCATCAATCCATCTTAACCTTGGCCTATCAGCACGTCGTTTTCTGTGCAAGACGGTGTCCCTCTCTTGGGGATCTCATCGTCTCGAATTCTTACTAGACCAGCCCAACTGAGTCTCCCCAGCTTTATAAATCTGATCACATCTATATCCTTATACATACCATAAAGCTTCCTGTTTCTCCTAATCCTCCATCTATCTCTAGATCTATCTACATCAACCTCCAGCTAAGTCACTGGTTGTTAGATAAACGCATTTTTTTTTACAGTGCGTTTCCTCGATCAAATATCGAAAATCAAATATCGATTATTTAGAATCTGTACCATTATCGAAGATATAAAAACTTTGATACTGACACATCATTAATTAAAACCGTAATAAATATGTTTTATTTATTTTACACCATTGTTATATTCATTTATGGTATAATTTTGTAACTGGAAAAAGAGGGCTCGACACAACTTTGTTTTCTCGAAAAAAGAAATACTTGGAAGTCCCCCTTGGACGTGCCGTGCCGAAACTCGTCCAACTGCCTCACTTTTTTAATTCGCTCCTCCCTAAGGCTGCAGTGCCGCTTCGGAAGAAAACTTGTACGGAAATTGGCGGGCGGAGGGCGCATGCAAAGCAGACGACTCCGCTGGAATTTCCTTTGAACTACAAGAAGAAAAGTTGGTCTCGACCCCACTTAGGGGGCTGGGACGTGGCCAGTTTACGACTTACAGGTGCAGCTTTCAGGGCAGCATTCCTCCTTTATGTTTAATCAGGATAATGCACTTTGTATTTATATAGAGGGACCCACCATCATACAGAGGGTTTCATACACTTTCCGCCCAACCCTGGAAAATAGGTCATCTTTCTCTTTGTTCCTGTCCGCGGTTACTTAATGTAGATGCCTTCATATACATAGTAAGTAGCATAGTTTTGTCCATTTGGACACAGTACATTATTATCATACATTTTATACGAGGTATTTTACGGTGTTATGTCTTTTTTTTGAAAAAGAGTAATCTAAAGATTTATCGATAGAATAAATTCAATAATATTTAATTTATTTTTGCAAACACTTTATTTAAGCTAAAACTCCTCAGATTACTATTTATATTCACGACAATGGAGCTACATGTTTCCGGACAATTATCCTATTATCAGACTAAAATTTATATTGTTTTACAGTAAATTCCTCTCACATTAAACTTAAACAGTACAATCAAAATTAATTAATTTAACTAATTAAACTACAATAAAACAATTTAATTCACCTCTTCTTTCTTTTGTTGTTTTCTCACCATGTCTATATCTAAGCCACCAATTTGATTTTAAAATGTAGAAATATTAAACCACTAGAAAAAACACATAGTAAAAGAATTAAAGAGGCGATTTATATAAATAAAACAATAAATTATAAAACAGACACAGAAAAAATAGAAACCATATATGCAAACATTATAGACAAATCGAAAATATAGATTGTCGAACTTAGAAATAAAAATAAACATGAACAGAGCCCTGAACCATAATACGTAGGGTATTTAAAAAAACAAAACAGTTTTAGATATTGACATGGTGAGACAACACCAAAAGAAGGAAGAGGTGAATTAAATTGTTTTATTATTTAAATTAATTAATTTTGATTGAATTGTTTAAGTGTAATTTGAGAGGAATTAAATGTAAAACATTGTAAATTTTAATCTGATGTTGGGTACTACTATTGACTAGGAGCTCCACCAAATGCTCCTGGAACATCGATTCCGACGCCATACTTTAAGTTTACACTTATTTGTAGCTCTCTTTTATGACCTCACATATAAACTTCTACTTCAACAGTTACAAGTTGGATTGTGTTGATTGATGTGTTATATTTATAATCTGTCTTATTAATGTAAAAAGTTGAAAAGGAAGTTAAAAACATGAGCTTCATCATGGATTTAGTGTTTACGTTGATATTTAATTTCCTCTTCTCTAATGTCTGAAAGTTTAGTTTTATACATTTATTTCGTTATTTTCAGTTCCCTTATGTGAGAAACTTTCAGTTCACATAATTTGTGAATGGATTCTTTGTCATCCATATTACTTATTGTCCTAATGTCAAACATATTGTAATATATATTTAATAAAACGAACCAATCTAAAAAGAAGTGTGTGAAAGTATATCAGAAGTTTCGTATTTATTTATTTCCACTTCCCTAAAGTAAAAAATTTTATCAGAAGTTAACATTACTTTTGATTTTGTGTTATATTAATTATGATTTACTATAATTTTAATACTTTGATTTTTCGTTTTATATTTTCTTATGTTTACATAATTACTTCTTATTTTAATATGGGAAGGTATAATAGAAGTTAATATTAAGTACTTTAATCATGGATTTAGAGTTTGTTTGTAAATAAAGGAAAATAACCTACTTTCTCGAAAAGTAGACATAAATCAGTATAAGGTTAGAATCGAAGGAGTTGAAGCGCCTGGTCGATAGCAGTACCTATAATTTTAACTTTTAAATAGGGAGAATATAAAAAATATACACACCATTGCCGTTAATGTGTTAGATTTATTTTAAAATAAAAGTGTTTTATTTATATTTTTTGGATTAAAAAAAAAAAAATATCCAAATATATTTTTATGCTTTTGCCAGTATATAAAACTTTTTTGAAATTTATATAGTTAATATACTAGTCTTACAGTTACCGAGTGAATGTGTATATTTTATATACATCAATGTGTATATTTTATATTACAATGTGTATATTTTATATACGAGTGAATGTGTATATTTTATATACATAAAATGTGTATATTTTATATACATCGGCGTGCGCGCAGGGAGTGCCACGGGTGCACAAGCACAACTTAATGAACTGAACACAGGCACTCCATAGGACCCCTAACTAAGTTGATGTACGATTAAAATATAAATGAAACTAAATTGAATAGAATAAAACTAAACTGAATATATAAACAAAAAAAAATTGGGAAATAAAAGAAAAGTAAATAAAGATTAAAAACAAAATATGTAACAAACGTTACTAAGTTCTGTTACCGAATTCTTCAGTTCGAGTCCTAGTTGATGACGACTTAAGTGGTTGATTCACCCAAAATTAATTAAAACATATTACACTAATTTGTAAATGAAAACTAAAATAATATAAGATTAAAAGCAAAAAAAAAAAAAAAAAAAAAAAAGTTCTGTAATAAATTAAACTTAGCTATTCAATTTATTGACGGGGGATACCCCAGCGTGCAGTTCCTCATAACAAGGGCTGCGTACGTTTATGTTGATATAGTTGTAAATTTCACTAAATAAATAAATATAAAAGTCCAATATAAAGAACCCGATAAATATTGAATGCTATGAGAACAATGCAGTTCATATGATTTTTTTTTTCTTTTTTTTTTTTTTTTTTTTTTTTTTTTTTTGTGCAGTTAAAATAAACTGAAAACTGCTAATCAAAACATCTATACGTTTTATGAGCTTTACTAAGTTTTCTGTCATTAATAACACGTCCCTGGATCCCATTACCTGCACAACTGACAGTTGGCTACAATTAGCCTAATCTCCTATTAGAGTCTCTACAAAATTAAACAGGCTTCGCTAAAGAGAGGGACGATTGGAGATCGGGGGAGAGGGTGGGGAGGGGGTATCGATCAGAGCGAGAGGACAGTAAATCAAAGAGGGAGCAATTACTTTGTTAGAGGCCATTTATCTGGTCGCTCTGCCCCACCTCGCCCAATATCTCCGTCCTCTGGCGCCACTTTTAATTGGGTCACTGGCCCTGTCTTGGAGTGTGAATATGGCTTCTGGGGGCTGTTAGCTCCCCGCATCATCCCCTAAATAGCCACACAGAGGAAGTCAACAGTTTGCCGCAAATCTGGAGAGTATTAGCAGGATCTGACGCTCACTGTCATGAACCTTGTTCATAAATCAGGAAAATGAGATTCGAAACATTTTTTTCAGAGGAGTAATATAGATATTAGAACCTTAGAACAGAAGGAAAACATCACAATTCCAATGTGAAAACCAAGGCTGAAGACTAACTTGAATCGTTGATACAAATTCACTTGATTGGGTCAAAATCTCACCTAAACGCCCTTCCCTGCTATCCACTGCTTTACCTCAAATACCTACCAAATAATTTTCAAAATTCGATTAAAAATCTGGGAATAACGTTTGATTAACATCTTTCTTGGAATAATCATATTTCTCAAATCACGAGGAAATCCATTTCTATACTTAAACTACTTTTCCATCACCGTGATTCATTACAACTAAGTACTCGTCAACTTTTGGTATCATCTCTTGCTTTTCCCAACTTTGACTACGGATGCATAGTATATGGAGGACTGTCTAGTGTGCTTGAAATGAGATGTAAAAGATTAATGAACTGTTTTATTAGATTTATTTTTGGGATTTCTAGACGTTCTCTCATATCTCACGGATATTTTGAAAATGGTTGGCTTTACCCCAGTTTTCGACGTTCGATACTTCCTAGGTGCAATCATATTTCAATCCTTAAAAACCAAAAAAAAAGCACCTATATTCATGATCTCATTACCCTGCGCTCCTCCATCCACCTCTTACATACTAGAACCCAACCTACCAACCTGTACACTCCTACATATCGAACTGCATCTTTCGAAAAATCCTTTGTTATCCGCGCTTCCTCTTTATGGAATTCATTGCCCATATCAATACGAAAAAGCACCACTATTACTTCTTTTAAACATCATCTATTTCTTTACCTCCTGGATCTTCAATATTCAGAGCAAATGTAAAATATGAATATTTATGTTATAAAGTGGACAATAAAAAGGTACGATTGTCTAGCTGAGATTAGTTAAAACTCAGCATATCAGTATTAAAAATTAAATTATGAGAAAAAAAAAAGAAGAAGAGAAAAGAAAAAAAAAAAAAAAAAAAAAAAGAAATTAAAAATTAAAGATTTTATTTAGCTATACATTTATAATATATAATTATTTCACTTAATATTTGTATTATAATATTATTATATAAATAAGAAAAGGAATAGCTGATTGAGCTAGATCCAGGACATAGATCATGACGTTAAGCCCAGCTGTGCCACTTGGTAACTATGATACTGTTATACACAGGTAACCACTTGGACTAATGACCGTCTTGCATTAGGTTAGTAGCTTCTGATGACTAAGCACCCCTACTTCAGTAGATTGACTCTCAAGAAAACAATGTGTTTATTCATTATTGTTAAAGCCCGATAAATTATTTTTTTATATTAATTTTTCTTTACATAATCTCCCATATAGAGAAAAAAAAATGTGTCATACTTTATAATAAATACAATATTGTAAATGGCTATACATATTTCTGGTTGGTTAGTTTATATAAGTAATGGTTCAAGTGATGCATTATGTATAAATGGGTTCAAGTTACCTATTAAATTATGACAGCTGTTTTAAAAAACATATGAGCGTCACCAGAGACAGTAGCAAAGTGCAGTCTGAGCCAGTCCTTCCTGGAAGAAAGTCAGAAGCGCTATTTAAGCAGCGATCTTCTTCTCTCACCCTTGCCTTTTTCTGTGAACTCACCGAATGCTGAGGAGACTTCCACCAGCATAGAAGTCTACCAAGTATTTAAACCCCTTTTTTTGTGCGAAACTTGAACCAGACTCCATCATAATTAAATTCAAATTATTATTTTCTAAATTTATTTTATTATCTAACTAGTAATAAATTAGTTTTAATTATTTTTTGTTTAATTTCCATTTCTGCTGATAATTATAGCCGATTTTTTTTCTAGCATATATTACTTTACTCAACGATTTTTTTTTTTCTTTTTATGTACTTACAATAAGAGATTTGGTTGGTTATAGTTTTATATATTTTTTTTCACCACCTATCTTTTAATTATTTTTTGTATGTATATATTTATATACTCAGTTTTTATAAATAAAATTATTTTACAAGTGATGTTCTTTTATAGCAGTTTTTGTTATTATTTTTTTTTTCGTATATCCCAATTTTCAAATACAGTAAAGTTTTTTTCTTCTCAATTTTATAATTAGGCATTGTTCGGCTAATAATATTTTTTTTTTTTACCTGCGCTCACTTAGGACAGTGATTGTTTTTCATAAAAGAAAATCTCCCCCACCAACAATTATATATTTTAAATACGCATAGACAAAAACTTTCTATTCCAAATTCTCGCGAGTTCAAGTAAGGCAGTAGGCAGAATTTTTTTTTTTTTTTAATACATATTAATATCATCGCTCCCCAAAAAGTAAAATACTGAAATAAATTATTTATTTATTATGTTATTTTTTTGTTGCCTAGACTATAGTGTATTTAAGATCTTATAATATTGATTATAAAGGATAATTAACCAATACTATTACACAGTTTATCTAACTAAATATTTTAGGAACGGAAAGAAAAGGTAAAATAAATATGAGTTATTAGGATAAATTCTGTGTCCTTAATAATCAAACGCGTTGTCCCGATAGTTTTTCCTTCTAAAAATATCTCCGGAAATATTAATCCAAGTTTGAAGATTGATGTTTCATTTGATCAAGCTTTAATCTCTTGAAGTTTTATGTGGTCGTTTTTTTTTTGTTAAATACAAGTTGCGCGAGCGATGCCGATAGATAAATTTTAAGAAATTCTATTTTTTCTCTCTTTATCGCTCTTCTTCTCGTCTCAACGGAATGATCTACAATTTCCTATTGGATACCGTTTTGAAAAGGATTAACCAGCCGTATTTCGTCCTCTTTACAATGAGTTGGTGATTTGTGAAATAAATTAATCCACAGTGGCACAGAGGTAATCTCCGACTTCGTTTAAAAGTATTTTAAAAAGTAAAAGTGCTAGTTCGATAATATGTATATATAGAATAAAATGAGGGGGAGGGTTCTTCCTGTTTAAAACATATCTATGAAAATTGTAGCTCGTTCCAGTCATTCATTCCTATGATATGTTCCAAGTTCTAAGTCTCTCGTTCTTCGGGAAGATAGTAAACAGATCTAAATATATACAGAAAATCTAAAGGAACTAGTTTACGCGAGTTTTATTTTTTTACCCCATCCCAAAAAGTGCCTAACTGGCCAAAATAAGGTAAGACTTCAAATATATAAATAATATATATATATATATATATATATATATATATATAATATATAAGAAAAATAAGAAAAATCCTTTAAAATGTAAATTTATTTACTAATTATATTTATAAGAAATTGAATATTTGTAATGTACGTTTAATTATTAAATATAATCATAAAATATAAAAAAACTGTTTCTTGAGGTGTTAAACTTTTTCATTTAAATTAAGGCTAGTCCCAGTGATTAAGATCCTTTCCAGAGACTGATTTACTCGCCTCTCCTCGAAATAACATTTAGCAAGATTTATAGCTCTAATCTGGAATAGATAAGGTGAGGTATAATGAGTGTGTGGTAATGAATGAGGGGCCAATCT
The DNA here is from genome assembly GCA_003667255.2 of Euschistus heros. NCBI lineage: Eukaryota > Metazoa > Arthropoda > Insecta > Hemiptera > Pentatomidae > Euschistus > Euschistus heros. The sequence continues at coordinate 246,279 of RCWM02000860.1, read as the reverse complement.
ATAATGATAAAGTTTGAAGAGGGCTTCTTGGTCATCGTTAATATTATCGCTGATTTACCGCCCCTCCGGCCGCCGTGGAAATTACCTCTATTAGATCTAAGGGATCAATGGAATAAGTAATAAATAATATTGGAACAGTATAAAAAATGAGTCAATAAAATTACCAATTACAAATAAAACATTCTTGTATTATCATTTATTGAAATATTATTTTTAATAAAATTTACTGATATGAATAATCTAATACTGTTGATGTATTCTGATTTATTTAGTTATAGATGTTAAACTACCTCAACAATTCAGTATGCTGATTCCTAAAATACATTTCCAACTATAAAAATAATATTGAAAAAAATTAGGACTGTTTTGTATCCATAGAATAATATTTATGCAGTTATTATTACAATGTTTATTTTTTTTTTTGTTATGTTACATGTTTATTTTTTGTAACATAATACTAGACACAAAAGAGTTTTGTCTGATTAAATTAGGGTGGAATATAGAGATATTGTATTACTGCAATTGCCTAATTAAATTTATAGCATAAATATTTAAAAAAAAAAATTATATCAACCGCTTGCAAATTAAAGCTTATATCTAGTATGCAACAAATAAAATAAAAAAAATATAAAAAATAAAATAATAAAAGTCGCTTAGTTGTAGAAATAACGAAAGTGCACCTGAATTATTTTTTAATCCCAACCGCAAGCGAGATGTATCAGTTGATTTGATACATTTTTGTCATTTTGAACTTAACCATGAATATACCACAAAAATATAGATTTTTGGGATGTGTATTTTTTGAAATACATTTATTTTATATATTTATTTATTTATTTATCCAATGCCCGTCTGTGGCAGTTTAGCCATCCGAAAACGAGCCTCCCAGTAACGATTTATGATGTCTATTTTCAGATCTGCCGGATCAAACAATTGTTCACGGCCAATGAATTTTAAGCTATTTTTGTTATTTTCAAAATTGATTCTTGTTTTTTAAAGATCATAGTTTTTTCCCGTTTATTTTTACATGACACTATCAATCTTCCAGAAACATATTTTGAATTTTGGCTCTTTTGGTCAGATGCTAAAATTGTTATCGATGGATAGCAATGATTATTGATAAATGTCAATTAAATGTTTTTAAAAATTACATAAACAGTATGTAACACATAAGAGTGTTTATTTAATTATTAATTATAAACTTTATGTCATGTCTTCATCCAGAACCTTATATTATCAGTATCTACTGGTTTAAAAAGAGTCGATCTTATCCTTGAGAATCTTTTTGGACATGACATCCTCTTCTAATCTCGTCATGTGTTCCACCTATCTAAATTCATTCAATTTTATCAAATTTTACATCTGGTTTTCCAAACAGTGAGAAATGTTCCTGGTTTGTTTTCCAAACAGTGAGAAATGTTCAAACAAGGAGTAACTGAACGGGATTTGTCCTGCGGACACCATTTTTAAATATTTTGAGGCGATGAGACTCCAGAATTGGTACAAATTTTTTTTCTAGGAGCCATTTTTATAGACGATACTGTTAATTTTACTATCTAACTAGACTTGCTAAGGCAAAAAAAAGAAGATAAAGGTCAAACAAGAAGTTGGCATCATGCAAATGCCCGGAGAAATCAAGAGGATGTGTCAGAATAACTCCTTTGGGTTAATTTTTCTCTCAGCCTAATGGAAGAAAAGCTAGAAAAATAAAATTAAATCATTTCAGGAAACAGTTCGTCGTTTTCGACTTCTTCAACATTTACTAAACAGACTTTCAAAACTTCCGATTTACTATAAAGGACTCATTTGCATGACAGTTATCAAACCTATTTGGACATATGGAGTTGAGCTTTGGGGCTCGACTTAACCTTCAATTTCCTCCCGTTTCCAATCCTTGCAATTCAAAATCCTCCGAAAAATCCTTAATGCTCCTTACTTTTTTATCAATAAGCTTATCCATAAAGATCCTAATATCCCATATTTGCTGATTTAGCCCAAACCATCCTTTCATAGTAAACTCCATAACCACACTAATCCTCTTGTCGCCCAACTTGCTGCTTCATTCCCGATAATCCACCGTGGCGTTGTTTTACATGATATTTTAATTGTTACTAACACATTTACTAGATGTATATATATTTTATAGTTGTAAATTTCAATAAAAAAAAAAAATCAACTTTTTGGGAAAATCAAAGCAATTGTTGATTATCAGTCATATCCAAATAAGAGGTTTTAATAAAATAATACTCATAATATTTAACATTTTGATTTAAATAAACCCAAAACTAAATTATTAAATTCTAGGCCTGTTAAAACGTACCTATTTCTATATAACCGCGTCTTTTTGCAAGTTATTCTATTGTTGGTTGTAATCCAGCCAATCCTAGGAACAATAACACACAGGGAATATGCGTGCATATATGAAGAGGAATACACAAAGCATATATACACCAACCACTTTTTTATTTTTTCCAGATTCGAATGCTATTCATCGGCAAACGAAATTCCCGTTTCCAGTGAGGATTGGTTACCAGCCACAGAAAAAAACAAAACAAAAAAAAAAAAAACAGATATTGAATGTATTTCCAAACGGAGAGGCAACCATTGAAGGGCCCTTTTCCGTTTAAAACAAAAGGGAATTTCAGATGAAGTTCATTTACTTCCAATTGTACGGCGATCAATGGACTCCGTGAACCGAAAAAAAAAAAAAAGAATTTCAACTACGAAACTGACCTACATTTGTGACAAAAACTTTAAAAGACAACTTTATTTTTCCTGATTGATCCTTGTTAAGTATATTAAATTAGAGAAATTAATATAAATTTAATAAAATAAAATATCTTATACAATTAGCAGATGTGACAGTATGGTGAACTTTAAAACAAGAAAAAATAACGATAAAATTATAATACCGTATTATAAAAGATACATAAACTTATACTCCAACTTTATTTAGAAGCACAGCACCAAACCTGAGGATTGGACTAAAGTCCCGAAACATGTAGTGAACCAAGCTAAATAGATTAATTAGGAATTGCGCTAAATATATATATATAATATTTTTTATTCATCAGTATTTCACGGACATTATTCTATTATGGTATAGAAGAGTGTGATACTAAAGCCTTTATGTCATAGATATCACATGAAATAATATAAAACCATAAAGAGCACTTATGAAAATTTATAGCTTCAAGTAATTCCTATAGAGGAGTGTATACAAGAGTAAAGGGCTGTATGAGGCCTAGAGAAGAAGCAATGGCCCTTTATCAGAGTTGGGAAGGGCTGCGTAAAATTTAGTGACGTGGCCCTTTTGTGAGATACTGGCTGGCTATCTTAGCGGAGCCACATCGCTCCCTATCAATCTGCTCCTATATCAACATCCCTCTATATAATAAATTTTTCTTACGGGTCCCCTCTGACCCTTTCAAATGTTTTTCAGAGGATTTTCTAAAAGAAATATAGCACATCATTGGTGAAAAACGGATAAAATATTTGAGACAAGGCCTATCATTGTTTTATGTGTTGTTTATTCTAAATTTGCCTCTATCACAAAATTTGGATTATTAAATTTACAACAATATATCGGAAAACATTAATATTTCAAATATACCTATTCTATGTCTATATTTTTAAAACTGGAATCCTCTGAAGCGGCTTCATATATAAAAAATATTCAGGGGTAGTTAAGTAAAAAAACATGTCCAAGTTTTTAAATAATAAAAACTTTATACTTGGAGTGCCGATGTTTCGACCTGCATTGCAGGTCTTCTTCAGTCCTAAAATAAGTTATTACTCCAAATATTAATTTTTTTTTTCACATAAAAACTTGGAAGTGTTTATTTACTTGACTCCATCCCTGATAATGTCTCCACTATTATATCATACAAACCATAGAATCCTCATTAAAAAAAAAAAAAAATATTCACAAGAAATACGAATAATTGATCTTCGAGTTTACATATAATAGATCGTGAAAAAAACAGTCATTGTAATGATCTACTCTAACGTTTTTTTAAAGTCTGGCCTTGCGCTTTGTTAATTGCAACAGGGAAATAAATTATAATTGGAAACTTTAATTGCTTCAATTAAAATAAATGCGATTTCTCCAGTTTCAGTTAGAATTATACCCTTAATGATATTTTCACGCAAAGTCTAAAATGTGATGAAGATCACAAAAAAGCATAATTGAAAAAAAAAAAAATTGTTTTTCATTTATGAGTTGGTCATCGAGATGAACTTATTCGAGATTTATCTTATTTATAATCACAATTTAATTGAAAATATGTAGATGTTATTATCAACTTTAAGCTATATATATATATATATATATATATATATATATATATATATATATATATATATATATATATAACATCTTATCGTTGAAACCTCTCCCGCAGAATGGCACTCATCACCTATCAGTCGATGTTAAAAATTCACTGCGCACGATATACTCATCGCTTTTTTAATTATAATTTAATGAAAAATCTGTAAATTTTATTATTGCTAAAATTTTCTTGAACTATTGAGGTAAAGTGGTTAAAATTTGGTACAGACTGGTTTCGTAGTTTTCGTTTTCAGCGATCACAAACGAAAAATGGCTTTCACTTTTATACAATAATGTAAATTTACCTGTACTTTAGTCTGTGACTAGAGATGGGTATCGTAGGAAAATTATAGATATTCCATATCGACAATATTCTGTGATCTGAATATCGATATATCGTCATTTTTTCTTTTAAGAAATGCCATTTTTAATGTTTCAATCACATTGCAATGATATTCCTGTTTATTTTATCGTTTTAGCTAATTTAGGTAACGACATCGACCTGCTTCACCAAAATCGTTAAAAATTAATTTTCTATTTTGCATCCTAATATGTGAGAAAGTTTCATTATAAATAAAGAACGAATGTATTTTTAGCCATCTATATAACTTATTGCCTTAAGGTAAGGGAGATATTCCTCTATTTTAACAACTCTGAAAGTTTATCAGAAGTTTGATATTTTCTTATTTCCACTTCCCTACCGTGAGAAAGTTTATCTGAAGTTAACAACGTTACTTTCAACATTGATTTAGTGTTTTCTATCTTGGAATATAAAAGCATTTATCGCCCTAAAATTTCCCAAAATTTTGCCACATTGTTTATTCCTTTTGGTTGAGAAGGTTTGCCCTACTCTATAAAATAATCGCTCTCTTGACACGAAATTGGAACAAGAGCAACATATTTCCCAGCAAGCTTACATTAAAATGAAAAAGTTTAGAAACTTTTTCCTTAAAAATATTAAACCTTAAAAACTTTCCTTCATTTAAACTAAATTTGTAAGGTTTCGTTACTTACTTATATATATATACAGGGTGTTCGGAAGATCGTTGGCCAAAAAATTATCTCGGGTAGGGAGGTTCATTTTGAACCTATTTAAGGACACTTACCTATATACAAAGTCTTACGGTTTTTTTTTTTTTATGAATTGTTTTGTAAAAATGGCCAAATCCAAACATTTATGCCTTATAACTCCGTTGTTTAACTGATATATCAACGCCATTTTTTTCCCCTGTAATTACTAATACATTGTCCATGTAAAATAAAAAAGATATGGTGCAAAAAACAAATACCGAAAAAACGGTAGATCGTTAAATCTAGTCAAAGGCAAAAATAAAAATTATGAACTTCAAGTTTAGGTCCAATAAAAAAAAAAGTAAGCGCAACAGCCAAATCCAAATTGTTTTAAAAACTTCTCTATTTAATACTCTTTTAAAAAAAATACCATTTGCAGGCACGCAGCACATCTAGTTTTTTTATTTTTTATAAAGTAACAAAAGGGTGCCACCAGCACACACTGACAATAATAATGAATCGAATCATATTTTTTATGCAAAACGTAACAAATAGTTGTATTTCTTTATAGCATAGGTTAAACTGCATATTTTATCTTTCTTTCTCGGAATTTCGATTATATCAGAGTAAACTTTATCTACATTTTTGTAAACAAAAATCAGGGAACAAAATTAAACTAATTTTAAATTATTCATAAATTTAATTTGTAGAGTATCACAGGTATTGCTCAAAATGATCTCCACTATTTCTAATACAAGCACGATATATTTTTCTTATTTCTGTGGTGTATGTTCTTAAAACAAATTCTTCCTTCATTATGGTAAATGCGGCATTGATTTTTTGAATAAGTTGTTGTCTTAGTCATATAAGGATCGTTGTTTCTTCTCCATAGGTTGTATATAATGTCTGTATATAATGCATAAAAAAGGAGTGAGAATATATCCTTGCAGAACTTAAGCCCTGATCGTACATAAGGGCTTTCATATTTTCAAAAATTATTTTATTTTTCCTGCAAATAAGCTTCATATAATTACTTAAATATGTCTATAAATTTTTGAAATGTCGATATCTTTAAAAACGGTTCCAACCTACCTAAAATATTGTTACAGCAAACACTTAACAGATATTGTAACTTACGAGTATAAGAACAAAGAGATATTTATCTGTAACTTCAATGGCGTTGAGTTCGAAAAAAAGTGTTAAAGGAAATCTAATGATTCTAGTATTTGTAATTTATGCATCAGGAAATGCAATCGATGATTATGGTATAAATAAAATTATTAAATTTTAATTAATATTGAATTCGTTTCCTGAAATACATATCAAACAATCACGGTTTAAACGTGAAGTGACCAATTTTAATTTTGTATTAGGTTTGACGAAGCAACACAAACGAGAGTGGGATTTTCCACTCCAAGTTTTAATTAACAAATATCACACAAATGTTCCACGAATTCTAAATTTTAACACGAATGATTCAATGTCAGTTAATGGGATGCACAGAGAAATATAAATTATTTATTTTTAAAATAATATTTTCTTATGGATCCATGTAAATGCATCAAAAAAAAAAAAAAAAAAAAAATAAATAAAAAAAAAAAAAAGAGAAACACTTTTACTGAAAAAAATATATAAATATGTATACTGTATCATTACAGCATATATCGCACATGTATTTCAAAAGTGATAAAACTCAAAAATATCTATTTTTGATTAATCATCATGTTTAAGTTCAATAGTCTTCAATGAAGTATCAAAAATGTATTGAATTATCTTCAAATTTAATCAGATACATCTCATCTGCAATTGGGATTAAAAGATAGTTCAGGTACACTTTCCATATTTCATACAAGATTGTGAGAATTTTGCATTTTTTTAATTCATATTATTGAAATACATACGCGACATGTAAAAAACTATAATGAGTAATTATTTTATTTTTTTTTTTTTTTTTTTTTTTGTAGACAGACCTTTATTTTTCCGGATATAGTTAACAGCTGCGAACAGATGAGACCTCTAAAGAATCTAAAACAAAAAACAAAACTTATTAGTGATTAAATACAATAATAAACATATCCTTATTTTATGAGCTATTTAGCTAATTATAAACATACAAATTTTCGTGACGTAAAGCAACTATTAACCTCACCTTTCTATTCCGATCTGTTGCTGATATACGATAAATCAGAGACTTTTTTTTAGGAAACTACGTTTTTTACCATACAAGCTGTAATTTCTTCATTTTTAAAAAATATTTTTCAAACGTTTACCACATTTTCGGATTTAGTATTAAATTTCCTATAAGATCAGAGTACGTGTAACCTTGAATATTACAAACTTCTGACCTAAAGTACAGCTTGATCTTCCCCTAATTTAGGAATGTCACAATGCCTTATATTACTTAAACGCTCACCATTTTTCGAAAAAAAAAAATATTACCAAAACTGCATATCTCATAAAAACTTGAAAGTTCAATCAGCTTTCGAATATGTTGAAAGTAATGATTCTGTTTCGATTTCATGGAGAAATTCACTTTTAAAACCGAAAAAACACGGTTTTCTAATTTGGCATACAAATCAGTTACTTGTGTAAATAAAACATTATGTTAATCCCTTAATGGAAATATGCATTTTAAACATAACAAACTCTTCATTGGAATAAAAAGCAAAGAAAAAAAAATAAGAGGATCTTATGTTATTAAATTTATTTATTTATTATTATTATTTAGGGTTTATTTTATTTATATTGAACATTTATTTAATATATATATATTTTTTTTTTGTTATTTATGAAAACTATGGAGAACTGTGCGCACTATGAAAACCTTTGAAAATGTCCTGATGCGCACACTGTAAATTTATACTACCAAGAAAATGTTTTTCTTCTAGAACGATTTATTTTTCAGACTATGTAAAGGCATAACCTTATAAAAGGATAAAAATTTCGGTTTTGTAAAGAAAATATTTGGATCTATGATATAATAAAGACCCCTCCTTAGCAAGTATGTCAAAGTAGGGAGTGAATTAAGTTACCTCGGCGCGCCAAGTGAATATAAACTGAATATTAAATATACTTGGTTGGTACATTTTCAAAAACTTTCCTATCTCTGCGCCTGTTCACGCAACAAGAAAAATAACTATCTTATAAACTAATATTTACTTTAAGTGTAGTATTTATAAAGAAGTATAAAAATGTAAAGTGGAAAACTCCATCTAAGGAAAAATCTTTTGTGTCAATAATGATTAAAACTTTTATGAAGGGTCTTTTGTGTTCCAAGAATAGGCACGTTAAAAGACTATCGATAGAAAGCTTTATTGTATCTTGATTGTATACTATGAATACATAAATAAAGATAAATAGGTTCTAGTAATACTGAAAATTTAATTTTAAATTCTTACTAAAAGAAGAAAAAATATCAGATTAATCTTATTTTGTTCTTCGGCAGAGAGAGATGTAGCTATATCCTAGTAAAAATCAGAGAGATAAAAATAATTTTTGTAATCAACATGGATTAAAAATTTATTGTAAGTTTATAGTATTATTATACATATGCGATATATCGTAAATATTGATATTTTTCTTTTACAGTTCGATATTTTTTTCTTTCAAATATGTGTCATATTGATTCATACGTTACTATAAATCGTTTTCTTTATATTATAAAAATACAACATACGACTATGTATATTTATATGTATATATGTACACACACACACACACACACACACACACACACACACACACATATATATGCAGTAAATATGGACGTTAAGCCCAAATAAACAAAAATATAATCAATAATAAATGAAAGATTAACAGAAAAAAATTATAGAATAATTAATTTTTAGACCGACCTTTAATACAAATCCCGTTATGTCCGACGCAAAATAGAAGTTTAAGACCACTCCAAGAACACAATATTGAAGATGGGTTTAAAGTCTAATCGAATTTTTCACGGTCCAAAAATTAGTATTTTGTAATTTTTGGACCTTCTTTAAATTCTAGAAAAATTGATATAAAGGGATTTTATTCTGAACTTTTCAAATGAAAACATAGTGACAAAGAAAGATATTGTTTTCTTAAAGGAGTTGTTCCAAACCATGGAATAGATACACAACATAGCGTTGAAGGACCAAGGCATAATGCTTTCTTTTGTATACCCTCTCAAAGTACTCTGAACTTAATGAAAACTCAGGCTTAAGTTGCTTCTTGTCACGAAGTTGAACATTTGACAACGGGGATGTCCTTGGCATGGTAGCCTAGAATATATGTCAAAGCAACGAAAATTTATTTTAAATATGCTGGAGCTCTGATGGTACCGGAAACCCACCTGCAAACATGCATCTTCTGTTTTACATCCGGAATTTATTTTTAGAGAAAAATTATTTCGAAACCTAGATTCTGTTGCCCTTTCAGGTTCAACACTATACGTTTGTATAATAAATAAAATAAAATAATAATAATAACTTTCTCTAAATAAATTATTAATTTTAAAATGAATCGATAATAAAATTGTACAGATAGTAATTTTAACACTCATTTTCTGGTTATGGGGCTTTCAATTGTTTATCAATTGAATAATTAAAATGAGGACTAACAGAATAAAAGAATAATCTTTTAAAAAAAAATGATAACAATAAATAATTTTCTTTTTAAGAAATAAAAATTTAATAAAATAAACACGGAAACATAAATTACCAAAAAAAAAAAATCATATTTTAAATATAGGGTATTTGATTACCCGTACAATAAAATTTAATTTTTATTTAATGAAGGCATAATAAAGAAGAGTACTTATCTTCCTGGTATTTCCACCATTAATGTAAAGCTTGTTTTTAATTTACATTATTTAAAAAATAGTTGAAGTCTACAAATAAAATAATGGAAAACTAATACACAGAAAGCTATAATTAAAATGAAATGTACTCGTTTGATAATTTGATTTAACTTTGATATCTCAAAATATTTTTTTTTTTCCTCTCTTACTAATGTTAAAAATTTGAAATTAGATGATTTGTAGGAAAATATAATATTAATTGAATATAGATCTTAATTTAAAGTTAATACGTAAAATTCAATCAATAAAAATATATTTAATATAGTTTAGAATAATAATTTGAATCTTAAACTACACGAAATTCCTCCTTGCTTAAAATCTATTAGACGTTTTGTATTCCTTTTGTTTCGAAAATATCTCCGAAAACACTGATTTAGATTCCTTTAAATTCCAAGTTACCTGAGACCACCCTGAAACCAAACTAGGACCACACAGCAAGTGCTTGTTTTTTTTCCTCGTTCAAATGTCAAATGTTTTAAAACGCCTTTTCGTTCAAATGTTTGATACGATTTTTTTTTTTTTTTTTTTTTTTTTTTTTTTTTTTTTTTTTTTTTTTTTTTTTTTTTTTTTTTTTAAGATAGCAAAATTTTTAATTACCGAATAAACTTTTAATCACAATCACGTTTGATAACTTTTAAAAGGAACGTCGATGAGTAAGATATCCTTTTTTTCCTTAAATATATTCTTAACGAGGATTTATGTGATTTTTATTGGAAATTTCCTGCTTTCGGTTTGATCGAGCTTTCTAAAATTTCCACTTTATTATAATTCGCTGGTGATTGTATTGTAACTGCACTATTTTCTGTCAATACCAGATTATATTAATAAAAACAAAAACTGAAACAGTTATGAATTTTTTTTAGATATTTCATTAGAGTGATCTGTAAGCACACTTGTAAATGCACACGCTACTGAGGAGTCAGCTCATGGAAAGCGTTAAAGACTGAGTTAAAAAAAAAATGTGGCACACCTAGAAAATATTGATTTGTTTACGTTTCACTCAAGCTATTTTTACTACAATTATTTTAATTAACTGAAAAAAAATGTTAGTTCCTTTTATTTCATCTACTTGCAATCAAAAAGGATTCTATCCACCTGGTTATGCTCTAAGATTAAATTTCTGATATATTACCAATATTTCCTAATTATTCTCTTAATGTAGTTTTGAAGTAATTAAGACTCACAGGAACTCTCCATTTCACATGTCTCCGTAGTTTGCCCCAGGAGTTTTCAATTCGATTCATGTCAGGGCTCCAAGCAGGCCAGTCATTAACTCGGAATCTAACTCCCTGTAGGTATTCCCTAACCCACGGGAGATCTTGTATTATCGGGCATCAAAACGAATTTATCCCCAAAAAAAATGATGCAAATGGGACAACGTTTTTGGGACATACTCTCATCTGGAGTATGTTTGTTATGCACAAATCAACGTTCAAATAGCAGCCCTATGGAATGTACAGCTCAGTTTTACCATTAAAATAATTGCGAGTCCATACCATAACTAAGAAACCCAAAACAATTTGTTTTAAAGTGACTGTGGCTTGAGCATATCTCTTAATATGACTTCTTCTGATTCTAAGGCGTCCATCTAGTGTGATAAGACAAAGTCTGTGGGCAGGAACCACCCCTAGGCGTTCTCATCCCAATGCTTGATTCCTGGCAAATACAATACAACTTTTTCGATGCTAAAGATTTGGACTCCCAAGATAATCTTTTAGCACTTAATCCATAATCTACAAGCCTTCTTCTCACAGTTTGTAGATTTGCCTCTTTCCCACGAACACTTGAGCTGCTGAGCCCCAGCTGAAATCCAGTAAAGTGAAAATCTCAGAGGCTCCGTAAAATAAAATATCTGTCGTCATTACGCATGGAGTATGAATGAATCTTCTTGTAGCTTTTTATTTTGTGGTTTACCGATAGAATGGACTGCGTAGTGGATACCGCGGTCATCTTCAACAACTGCTACTTGGCAACTTTTTAACTATGATTTGCGTGTTTTGAATCCAAAAGTTCAGTAATGAAATGAGTAGTAAGAATTGCAGAAAAAAACAAATCCTAACGAATTACTACCGGTAGAACAAATTCATTTTACAAAATAACAAGATAACTCGATAACACTAAAGGATTAAAATAGCCTTTTGTACACTGAGCTGGCAAAAAGCTTTTTCCAACATTATTAAGCAATATTTGTTTTAATTGGTATAGTTAAGAACATATGAATACATATTTTCTGGGTGCGCCACGCAAGTCGAGCCTAGATAAGTGGTACCTGCATAAGTGTAATACCTCATAAAAAAAACGTGAAGGAATAGTTGGGTCTGTTTTCTTTTTATTGGTCCTCAAACTGTAAACATTAAATATACTGATATTTTACTTTGACCTGTTTTTGCTACACTTTAATTTTTGCTTACCTCTCTGTCAGTTGATATGTTCTTCCTGTTAACTTCTCATGAAATCTTTTTCAATTAATGAAAAATTAAGTTTTGTCAGTTAATTTGAAAGTAGAAGTCAGGGAATGAGATCGCAAAACAGTTTGGTGTGTCAAAATCAAAATTGTGCCGGATTTTGAATAGTAAAAACAAAATTAAACATGAATGTTCAGAAGGACATGGATAACTAAAGAAATTTTGGGCTGGTCAATAACCCGAGTTTGAAAAATGTCTCCTAACATGGCTGCGGCAGTGCCTAAGTAAAAATATTCCAATTGGTGGGGTGTTGATAAAACAGAAGACCTAGTATTTTACATCAGTAATACATTTTTAGAATTAAAACTATTACATGTTGTTTGAAAACCTTTTTAGTGGTCCATGAAACTTTAATGACTTGAATAACTAAAACCTTGTACAAGTGGAATACCTCAATAAATGGTATTAAAATTCACCAGATTCCATTTATCCAGGGTTGACTGTGTGTATATATATATATATATATATATATATATATATATATATATATATATATATATATATATATATATATATATATATTTGACATATAATTGACTGAACCTCAAGAACATTATTAAACATATATATATTTAAATACCTAGTGCAAATTATCGCACACCACGTTTACAATAGATAAACTTTTCATGGAGCACAATGTGTAGGGTCATAAAACACTATGAGCATAAAAAAGCTATTTTTTGCACCACAAAATAATTTTAACACATTTGAAGGATCTAAGGTAGCGGTGTTACCTTTGGCTTGGAAATTTTATCTGCGACAGGCTTTATATGTATTTGACATTCACAGCATATGAGGGGATCTCAGCCCATAACACTGACAGTCCCTTTTCCTCTGAGGGATTTGTCACTCCCCTGAACGAAGAAATGTTTTGTAAATCCAAAATGAATACGAATGTGAGTTGTAATAAACATATACTGGCATAATATGACAATGATTTGATTTGGATAAATTAATCAAAATTCAATCCCTACTCTGTATTTTATTGAAGAAAATGTTATTCAGTTATTGCTACTATTATAGTGAATATTTCATAATTCCTTCTAATAACTTTTTCTTTCAATTATAATTCTTTTTAATTTAGAAAACACACTAGCTTTTAATGTTTAGGTGTTTGAGTCGGCTCGTATGTAGAAAATTTAGTTGCTGTTATTTTAACCATGGATCAGTTTCGAAGTCGGGAAATCTTTCTGGAAGACACACTCAGCAATTATGTGGGTACCATTAATTGGTGAAAAACGTGGTGATTGAGCGTAATCTTTTACAACATTACGTCAGTACCGGATTTCTAAACTCTTTTTTTTTTCACACAACATTGACCAGTTGAATTATACGTATTCAAATATATATATATATATATATATATATATATATATATATATATATATATTTCTGAGATAAGTAATGTGATATATTTATTAATGCTACAATAACACTGTTTCATGAAAGATGTCATTGTATTTATTCGAATCATAAAAGCTTCAAAGAAATTTTAAAAAATACTATTTTCCCACAAATCGAATTTTTTATTTTTTTATTTTTTAGTATGCTCAGAAGCAATCTAATTTAGCCACCATTGTCATTTATTTAGTCTTACACTTTTTCACTCTTCTTAAGATCGTTACTTCGTATAGCATGCCTTACTATTGCTGAATAGTATGATGTTGCGTCTTGTACATTTTGTGTGAAATGTTCTACAGTTTCTTATAGTTCTAAAGTCTTGTTTTAATAGTCTTCGTGATGGGTATGTAATAGGGCGAAGGATATTCAATGAACCATACACATCCTAAACAATTACACCTTTTGTGAGAGGTGGTTTTTACAAATTTAACTTTACAACCCCTATAATTTTTTTCAAAAATGTAGGCAACCGTGACTTTTTTATTATTATAAATAATATAGCTTCTAAACAGTAGGTAACGGTAAGGACAAATGGTATAAAACAAAATTATTTTATTTTGAATTCCTAAACAGGAAACTGTAGGGAAATTTTCGATCCAAGCCATACTAACAGAGCTAGAGTGTCTCAAAATAAGAGTGAAAAAAAGTATAGATCCCCAGCCAAAAATCTGTAACTATATATGATACAAATTTTAAAAAATAATAATATAAAATAAATTAGAATAACAATGATATAAAGAAAATCAACAAGAACAGAAAAACAGAACAGAGAAAGAAAAACTGAAATATTATGATTGAATTTAAAATCACACTATATGTACAATAGTATAGCATTCCTTTTTCCTAGGAATCCTAGCATCCATAGCATGCGCTACTCGCTTATAATTATAGCCTTTAATTATGTTCACAACTCAACATGCAACAAGAAATCACCTGGAATGGACGGCATCCCTTCAGTGCTTCTGAAGATGTTTCCCAGAAAAGGGAAGGCGTACCTCCTAAATATCTATAACTCATGTTTTCGAATCTCGTACTTTCCTAATGCCTGGAAAAGAGCTCTTGTTTTTCCGTTACCGAAGCCAGGTACGGACCACTATCGTCCAATCAGCCTTCTTTCACATATCAGCAAGGTCTTCGAGCGACTTGTTCACTATCACCTCGTGAGCCACTGCTTCAGTGAAGGCGTCATCCCTCCCGAACAAACTGGGTTCCAACGAGGTGTCACCTGTGATCATCATCTGGTGAAACTTCAGACGCATACCATTGACCAGATGCACAGGAATAAAGCTACGGCATTTATATCCCCCGATTGATCACAAGCATTCGGCTGTGTTTCTCATTCGCTGTTACAACGCCGTCTAGAAGAGTTCAGGTTTTCCGTAGCCTTATGTCGACTTATCGACAGCTACCTCAGCGGTAGATCGTTTGTAGTAAGGGTAGGGGAAAGCCTATCTTCACCTCTTCCTACTACATGTGGAGTGCCACAAGGTTCGGTCCTCGGACCAATACTCTTCAACATTTTCACTGCACCAGTAGTTGCTATTAAACATCCTGAAGCGGTGGTGGCTGCTTATGCTGACGACATAGGAGTTTATGCACCTAGCATGAATGCGAAAAGGGCACTTAGTATGGCTGAGAGGGCAACAGGGACCATAGTTGAAGCACTCAAGTCGTGTGGAATCAAGGTGAACCCTAGAAAGACCGACGCCATCATAATGTCTTTTCTTTTTTAAGTGACCAGCCAACTGGAAGGCGGGTTCGCGATTTAGATCCACTTCTTTTTCTATGTATCTCTATCCCTTGCAATGCTCCACCATAGTGGTCCAACCTATTCTTAAAGAAGTCGCTCTATCTGTCTCCCGTAGCAATAGGATGCGTTTAGTAGCAATAGGATGTCCAAACACTCACCTCCATTGACCACCTTTTATCAATTCTTCTTAAGATGTGCTCTGCCCATTACCATTTTTGTTTCTTGATATTGTTAATTATTTCTTTCAGGCCAGTCTTCTCCTTCCTCTTTGTCTTAGCCATATTTAAGGACCAAGTCTGATTACCAAAGAAGACGGCAGGAAGTATGCAGGTAACGAAAACTTCCACTTTCTTTTTTATCTCTTTCGTGAAATCACTTTTCATTAATGATTTCTGATGCTGCTCGCTTAGCATTTTGCAAATAATTATAGATCTTTTTTTTCACATTAATTATTTGTCACTTTAATACAGTTACGAAACTAATAGATGGTCACAAGTATTTATATGATTATTTAAATTATATTAAAAAAAAATTAAGCTATATTTTGTATTTGTATGTAGTATAAGTATTTTACACAGCCACAACAATATATGGCGCGGTATAAGCTGCTGAATTTATAACTCGAGCGGAATGCAATAGAGACACAGATGGAATGCTAATCACAGGCATGTGTAACTAATGACATCGAGATCGGGGCACGTAGCAGACTGGGCCAATAAGCCTCCTATCCCCCCCCTAACTTCCTCAACTATCGCCGCCTTCCCAGCCAAATTACACTGCCAATATTGTCTGTTGCTCTCTCCATCCATAGCATGATTCTAAAAATACAACAAAAGACCTCATAATATGTATATTAAATAGAAACTGCATGTATTTATATATTAAATTTTACAATGGTGATACTTTGTTTTTTTCACTTTATAGCATCTTCATTCCAAAGAAAATAGAATATTGATACATCTATCATTAAAATATAATGATCTATCTAAACATAGTTTTAAAAATTATTATCCTTCTGGATGTTTTAATGTGATTCAGTGTTAGTTGAACATAGTGTTGCAGTTAAAGAGCGACATTCAGTGACGATGTTACATTGAGATTAAGGTACTAACAAAGGAAAAGAAATAGAAGATAAATAATTTAACAGAAAAGGGAAAAAGATAATAATAACTAAATAATTAAAAAGAAATTAAAAGAGAGTTTTATGACTAAAAGAGAGTTTTAAGACGGGAATTTTCCCTTCCATTCCGGTTGGTTGCCTTTAAAGGAGGATTCAAAGAAGAAAAAAAGAGGGTTGGACCGGGTAGGAAGCATGTCGTAAAATTTGATGTGACAACATTTTATGTGCTAAACAGGGTTTTCCAAATCAAATCGTAATGCAAAATCAGTCAGTCGGTCTGTACGCCAAAGGAACTGTCTTCGTATTAGTGTCCTCTTTTGGAGACTGTTCAATTTATTGATGGTATCTTGCACTAAGTGCCGAAAGAGAGGAGCTGCATGAAGAAGTCTAAGACGAAGGATAACTTTATAACTAAGAAGTATTTGTCGGACAGATAAAGTAGCAGAGCGAAAGAGAAGTGAATGTTTGACAAGTGCAGTTTAGACGATGACGGAAATGACTGGAAAAAGTTCGGTGTCGATCTATTTCAGTATTATTAAGCTTTATTAGGTGCATCTTTTTCGTTTTGATTGACGGGAAAATGAAAAAAAAACTATGGTGGTACTGAGTATTTAATAGGTTTACAAATGTTTGGAATTTTTCTTTAGTGTAAGAATGCCATCCTTGAATCGCAAAATATTTCCTCTCACCAGTTTGGATTCCACACTAGCCATTCCACTGTCCAACAAGGGCTCAGAGTTGTTGATCACATATTCTCAGCAATTGAAAGTAAACAGTATTGCTCCGGCGCATTTCTGGACATAGCGATAGCTTTTGATCGGGTATGGCATGCCGGTTTGCTTTTCAAACTCAAAACTTTTCAAGATCCTACCTCTCTACTAAGTTCCTTCCGAGATCGCTGCTGAATGGAATACTCTAACAGCTATTCTATAGAGGCTGGTGTTCCATGAGGTAGCGTTCTAGGTCCAGTTTTATAAATCCTCTATGCAGCAGATACCCCTACTACTCCTGATACTTTCCTTGCAACATTTGCTGATGACACTGCTATCCTTTCATCCGATTAAGGTCCTTTAATAGCTTCCTATAATCTCTAAAACCACTTATCCTTGATTAAAGACTGGTGCGATAATTGGCGGATCAAAGTAAATGAAAATAAATGCACCAACGTAACCTTTACCTCCGCCGAAAATCCTGTTCTATCAATTTCAATGGTATTCCACTACCTAATACTGACACAATTCGGTATCTTGGTTTCTACCTAAACAAAAGACTTACCACATACGATATTTCATTCCAATCCATTTGGTGGTTTTTGAGATTTCGTGTTAAATGAGTGAGTGGTATTCGACAAATATATAGTAGATATTGTAAAAATCGATTCATTGTAATTCATTTTACTCATTATCCTTGAATAAGCCAGCTTTTATTATCAATTCAATAAAATAGGTTTTTTAAACCACCAATAGGCATGCGTATCTGTCAGATACTCAGCGGAAATGTTTACTTAATTTTCTTTGATCTTATGGCGTCTTGGGATTTCCCGTCTTTTCTACCCCCTTATTTTCTCCCAGCCCTAGTATGGTCTTTACCGAGGATTGCTACGGCAAGGAGTGAGGCAAAAAAATAATTTTTGTATCTCAGCAATACGAGAAATTACTCGTTGTGAAATCTGTAGTTCATTGGAAATTTAAGGAAAAATATGATTTGAATTTACATTTGATTTAAACAAACACTGAAATTTAACGGACATTAATGTGTCAGATACGCGCAACCTTGGATTGTATTGTTTTATCTATTTTCCATACTAGTTCTTATACAAATTTATTATTTTTAGTCACTATAGGTCATGTTTAAAAACGAAGAGAACGAAAATCACCCGTTTTAGTTGTGAGATATGTAGAATTAAAAATAGGCAATGGATGTATTTTATCTTAAAAGTAGTTATGCAATTTTCATAGAACAATTTTTTAAGTATAATTTTGTATAGCTTATCGTCTTTTAATTATATTTTTTTATAAATAAAGCTGTTTATTTTTTAATTAAATTATTTTTTTTGTATAAACCCTTTTTTATACTAAGCAAACTATACCAATTAACATGTCTCCCTTTTTAAACATGTATATATTATAACTATGGTGATTAAAAAGGTAGATATGTTTAATACATACAAGTGGTATCTGTAAGATAGGCAAACCCGTCTAAGGGACCGCACCTATCGGAAGGTTAAAAAATAAATAATTAAATAGAACTATGTCAATTCTGTTTTTTAAGTATCTTATAAAAGTCGTTCTCTAAAATTACTTATAGATGTGATTAAAAGAAAGAGAAAGAAAATGCCGCTTTTCGAACATACAGTCGTTATTAAGGATCATTCTTTAGGTCAATACATCCAAAACTTCTAATAGCTCAAGGCAGATAAATGTACATTTGCAACAGACTGACAAATGCTTAGGTGTAAAATGGATTGGAGACGAAGGCTGATGTAATACCAGACTACATGAGTTGATGGCGGCTACACAGCTATTCATTCTCTTGGAACCCGACCACAAACCGCATTTGACTTTCCTATTTACACCTTTATTGCGGGATCCTGTTTTTAACCTCAACATAATGTGAAATGATATGGGCTAACCAAAATTAAAAAAAT
Source organism: Euschistus heros (assembly GCA_003667255.2). NCBI lineage: Eukaryota > Metazoa > Arthropoda > Insecta > Hemiptera > Pentatomidae > Euschistus > Euschistus heros. The sequence continues at coordinate 226,718 of RCWM02000860.1, read as the reverse complement.
AATAATAATAATGAAAAAATAAACTATATCTGATTATTATACTCAATTGTTTATTATTTCATTTATCAATTAATAAAAAGTTTATTTAAACTTTATTTGTTAAACAAATTAAAATTTACATTAAATCTGAATATTGATAATTACATTTTCACACATTATTTAATGAGGCAGTGGATTAGTTCAAATATTTCAATCTTTTTAACAAATTATTTTATAAAAAATGCGGTACACATCCTTCATATAATCATGAAACATTTTCCTTGCATTAAACTAGTGTATAAAATATTTAAAACGTAAACTTACTAGAGGAGGACACACGCAGTCTCCCACGGATCTTGTTGGCAATTTTTTTTTTTTTTTTTTGATGTTTCTGGTCAGAAAATATTAGACACGTATTTTGCCGTTCTGACTGGGGCCAATTTTGGCCAATGGGCCCTAGCCCGAGAAAAAAAATAAAATAGCATTGAATTAATTTATTTTATATCTCGAGTTTAAAAAATGATATTGACATGATTCTTGCACCAAGATTTTTATTTTTGATTATGGATTTATGAAAAAATACAGCCGCTCCATAGATTTTGGGTTAGGTTAATTTAATTCTAAAAAAAAATTATTAGATTTTCAAGCAAACTACCTCTATTGATTTTTTAACACAAAAATTGACGTCAGATTCTAATTCAACACCCTCAAAAACATTGAAAAACTTTATTCGATAAAAACAAAAAATATCATTCTCTTTTCGAGGGGAAGAAAGTTTTAAAACGATTATTGGTTGCTTTCCTTTAAATAGCTAATACTTTGTCACGCAAATCATTCATGGGTATCGCTAGGAAGAGGAGAGCCTCAGCTTTCTTTTGATGTATATTAATGCAAATCGATCAGCAGAAACCTATTAAAAAAATTCGCAAATCCGAAAAACATATTTATTTTTAACTTGAGTTTGAAACCAAATAGGAAAACGAAACCAAAGACATTCCAAGAGTATCACCATTGTCTACCATTTGGCATGGCACATTTTGAAACTTACGAATTTTTATGTTATTTTTGGATTAAATATTGTATTTAAGGGTTCTTTTTTAATGCTGAATTCGAATCCGATGTTGGTTCTTGTGAAAAAAAGTATATGGAACATAGTTCAATGAAAAAATAAATTTTTTTTGTTTTTAATGAATAAACGTTTTTCAATGTTATTGAGGGTGCTGAATTATAATCAAATGTCAATTTTTCAGTTAAAAAATCTATAGAGGTAGTTTGCTTGCAAATCTAATCATTTTTTAAGAATTTTATTAACCTAAACAATAATATATGAACCAACTGTATTTTTCTTTAAATTTGCAATCAAAAATAAAAATCTTGGTGCAAGAATCATATTGATATCATTTTTTGAACTCGAGATATAAAATGTTTTAATTTAATGTTATTTTATTTTTTTTCTCAGCTTCTAGAGCCCATTGGTCGGAACGGCAAAACACGTGTCTTGTATTTTTTGACCAGGAATCTCCAAAAAATTGTCATCAAGATCTGTGAGAGACTGTGTCCTATTCTTGTTAGTTGAGGGAATCCCTCCTTCATTTAAAAAAAATTAAAATCGGCTCTACCATATCTTTCCTAGTTTCGTCAGAATATTTAATAAAATTCGCCAACTTTTAACTCTTTAAACACAGTCATCATTGACATTTCTAATCATAATAATAGTTTTTTTTTTTGAGGTATCTATCTACCATTAATGAGATAAAAAAAAAATGGTGCATTGGTTTCAGAAATTATCTAACTCAAGTAAGTTTATTAGAATGTTTTATGAAATCGAAGATAAGAGATAAGTTATATGTCATCAAGAGAAGTTTAAAATGGGGTGTTGTTTCGTGAGTTAGGTTGACATTCATAATACAAATTAGATTCTCTAAATGCTAACCCTTGGTTTCTGAGAGTATGTCACATTGTTATTACATTGTTTTGTATCAGCATTTTCTGTTCCTCATTTATACTCTCCTTCTCTTATTCATAGGATAACCATTATATAGATATATGACAAATTAGTTACATTAAATATAAAAGTAACTGAAATTCAACAGCACATTTCAAACAATAATTTTCTTTAAGAAGCCAAAGATCCGATATAAACCAAATAATTTCTATCGATATTGGGAAAAGTTGGTTAACATACAATGAATGTAACAATCATAGACAACTCTATTGGATAAAAAATTTTAATTTCCTTTTGCGGATATGAACAATTAAAAAAGATAAAAATATAATTTTTCTTCTTATTATATCGATTTTTTTGATATTGGTATTGTATCGATAAAGCCCAAACATATCAATATAAAATATATAGGCATTTTTACAATAAATGTAGGAGTTTGATTTTTTAAACAATTCTTTTATAATAATAATAATAATAATAATGAGTGCCACAGCATAGTTGAAGGTATGTTTTTTTTTTTTTTTTTTTTTTTGGTTCTTTTTTTATAATGGTGAGTAAATAAGAATTATAAACTAAATTTTGATTTATTTATAATCACACGTCAGAGTTTACGTAGAAGTACTCAATTAAAGCCGAGATTTTTTTTTTATTTTGTGAGCCGTTTGGAACCATTGGCATTTTCGAGTGCTATAAAAATGTCGTTACTGATGTCATTTAAACTCAAGATAAAATCTTATTACAGACGATATGAGCAATAAACGAAGCTACAGCTAATGACACATACCGTAGGGTCCCTGAAGATCTGTAATAAAAACCGCAATAAACAACAGTTGTTCAACATTATTGGCCTACAGGTCAATAGAATGGAATGAAAAAAAAAAAAAAAAAAAAAAAAAAAAAAAAAAAAAGGCTTATTAATATATAGTTGACTCGATATATGAAAGACTTAGTAGTTATGAAATCTCTCATGGTCCAACTTTAAAAACATTTGACCGAGAATTTTCTATTTTTTTGCACCGCGATTTATTATAACCTTAAAAGAGTATAAATACAATTATACTTTAATGATTCAGTTAGTTTGGTCTTATAATTAAAGAAAAATGTATGTTTATTTTAACTTGAAATATATTTTTAACTTAAGAAATTTGGGAAAAACTAGACACATATATATAAACTTTTCGTTAGGGCATTTTGGTGGTTATCCTAATTATAATAATACTTTAAAAATACCATCTGAGCGAAAATGGCAACTTTAAGGCCTTATCAAGAAAGAAGCACAGCGTAACTAATTTGTTAATCAATATCCTGCTTTAAGGTTAAATATTTAACTCGTTTTCCAGATAATTTGACTCATATAATTCTTCATGACAACCACTGTTTTCTCAATTTTAAACGTATAAGCAAAGAACTTTCTTCCTTTGCGAGCACATGTTAAGAGGACGCAAAATAAGAAAGAGTTTAATAAGGGTAGGTGGGCCCACCGCTTTGCCCCGCAAATGTTTTTCAATATAAACTTGAATTCCCAACTATGAATAGCTTCAATCCAGTATCATGCCAGTATCATGGACATTTAGCTAACCCCCAGATCTACTTAACCCATTTTTAAACCGAGCAAAATCCGTTTTCCCCTTTCCCGAAGAAATGAAAAACCGAAAAATGCGGGTCTTTATTAAACATTTGCGGGGCAAAGCGGTGGGCCCACCTACCCTTATTAAACTCTTTCTTATTTTGCGTCCTCTTAACATGTGCTCGCAAAGGAAGAAAATTCTTTGCTTATACGTTTAAAATTGAGAAAATAGTGGTTGTCATGAAGAAGTAGATGAGTCAAATTATCTGGAAAACGAGTTAAATATTTAACCTTTAAAGCAGGATATTAATTAATAAATTAGTTACGCTGTGCTTCTTTCTTGATAAGGCCTTAAAGTTGCCATTTTCGCACAGATGGTATTTTCAAAGAATTATTATAATTAGGACAACCACCAAAATGCCCTAATGAAAAGTATATATATATATACAGGAACATTGAATTTTACAAACTTGGTATCTAAAGAACAGCTTGATCTTCACCTTATTTGGGAAGTCACAATATCTTATATTACTTCAACACTCACTGTGTTTCGAAAAGACTATCCACTAAACGTCTAATCTCACAAAAACTTGCAATCTTAATCAGCTTTCGAATGATATGTTGAACGTAATGATTTTGTTTCGACTTCATGGATAAATTTACTTTTGAAACCGAAAAAATATGGTGTTCTCATTTGGCATACAAATCAGATACTTGCGTAAATAAAACATTATGACAATCCCTTAATGAAAATGGAAATTTTAAAAATAATAAACTCTTAATTGGAATAAAAAAAAAGCAAAGAAAAAATTTGTTGTTTAATTGAAAATAAAGGAAAATGTCAATAAAGCGACACCAGATCAGAGGATCTTATGTTATTACATTTATCTATTTATTATTAATATTTAGGATTTATTTTATTAGATTTTCATTATAATGTTTAAAACCCAATGATAATAACATAGACTTCAATTTTGCCGTTAGCTTCTGAATGCAGATTGTGTTGAATAATACTACTTTTTGGGGTGAATTTTATGGACAGATGAGTCTGTTTTTGCAGGAAACGGCATTTCTACCCATCCATGTATATCGTTGGTTTATATTTGTATTGCTTTCGAATAATGTGAAGGAGCACCATGGTGTTGGAAAATCATATTTTGACGAACTTCAGGAGAAATATCGTGATGAAGTCGTGGTAGGATATTTTGAACGAATCTTAGTAATCTCATCATTCAATCAGTTGGGCAAACTGATTTTTCAACATTATTCGACAGCAATACAAAGATGAATAAACCAAGAATACTCCACATAGAACGGTAGAAATTCCTTCCCTTGTAAAAACAGACTCATCTACCCATAAATTCACTTCAGAAAGTTCTATTTTTTCAACACAATGTGCAATCAGAAGGTAACCGCAAAATTGAGGTCTATGTTCATTATCATTAAGTTTTAAACCTTACATTGAAAAGTTAATAAAATTAAATCCTAAATAATAATAATAAATAAATAAATGTAATTACATAAGATCCTCTGATCTGGTGTCGCTTGATTCACATTTTCTTTTATTTTCAATTGAACAATAATTTTTTTCTTTGCTTTTTAATCCAATAATATTAAATTATTAAGAAATATTAATATTAATTTTTTATAAATAAAAAATTATTAATAATATTATGTTTAAAATTCATATTTTTATTAAGGGATAGTCACTATGTTTCATTTACACAAGTAACTCATTGGTATGCCAAATAAGAACACCATGTTTTTTTCGGTTTCAAACGTAAATTTCTCCATGAAGTAACAAAATCATTACGTTAAGCATGTCATTCAAAAGCTTATTAAATTTTCAAGTTTTTGTGAGATTTGACGTTTTGGGGATAGTCTTCTCGAAAAACAGTGAGCGTTGAAGTAATATAAGATATTGTGACTTCCCAAATAAGGTGAAGATTGTTAAAGGTAAAGTTGTTCTTTAGATACCAAGTTGGTAAAATTCAATGTTACAGGTACTCAGCTATTATAGAAAATTTAATGCTAAATCCGAAAATGTGGTCAAAATTTGAATAGATTGGAATAGAAAGGTGAAGTCTGCGGCATTGTGCTTCATTTTGATCTAGTTTCACCCATTTTTTTTTTTTTTTACACTAAGAGATACTCACCCTGTATATATATATATATATATATATATATATATATATATATATATATATATATATATATATATATATGTCTAGTTTTTCCCAAATTTCTTAAGTTAAAAATATCTTTCTATTTAAAATAAACATATATTTTTCTTTAATTATAAGACTGAACTAATTGAAGCATTAAAGTATAATTGTATTTATACTCTAGGAAAATATGTTACAGATCAAAATTAAAGGATATTAAATTTCCTATAATATTTGCTGTGTAAACGTTTTTCGAATTTTCAACTGTTTTCGAGATACACGTTATTTAAACTTAATAATTAAAAAAAAAAAAAAAAAAAAATATCTCACTTTCTGTGAAACGTTTTCTTCAAATACCAAAAACGGATATAAAAAAATAAAGTAAATTTTATGCTCTACAAGTTTGATTCAGACAGCATTTCTAAAAACCGATCGTGGAAGGCACTAAAAGCAATTTTTTTTTTTTTTTTTTTTTTTTTTTTGAGAAAATTATCAATTTTTAATAACGTATATCTTGAAAACGGTTTGAAGTTCGACAAATATTTACATTAACAATTTTATATGAAATTTAAAAGCTTTAATTTTTGTAAAAAAAACAATTTTTTTTAGAGACCACAGTTTTCGAGATACAATCGAAAAACCCCAAAATGGGACCTTCTCCCCTCTACCCATCGTCAGCTGAACCCTAGAGGTGGGGGCTTTTAGTATTTCTATCTTCTGACTAGTCCTAACGAAGCCCTGTGGTAAAAAATAATCGCATACTTCATGCACTCTACACTCCTCATTTCAGCACTCACGGACTGGACTATTAGTATACAATCAAGTGCAATGGCTCATTAACGTGGTTGGGAAAGTTTTACAAATTAGAAGGGCCTATACTAACAAAGGAATGAATACATAAAAGAAGATAGCCACTCTTTTGTATTTTCCAATATAATCGGCGTTTTAAATTTAACACGCATCTGAGAGATACTCGCGAACGAAGGAGTGTTAAGCGAAAAATATAAATGGATACAATAACATGGGCTTTCCCGACTTTTCCGATCACTAATTTTAATACAAGTAATAATAAAATGTGAGACATAATGAAATCGCGTTGTAATAATTAATTGAAACATCATTAACTCTATCAAAATTCATTAAATTACTTTATATATTTATTTTTCGTGGAATAATAATACTGAAACTTCTGCATGACTTGGACCCCTTTCCTGGGCAGATACCTTCCTTCAATCCGGGCCCGAGATCTGGGTCAAGCACATAATAGATAATCCTAGAAGTAGTTTACCGATGAGATTAAACCTCTTATCTGACTATTTACTATGGTGACTGCTCCACATGAGGTTTTAGGGCTCGACCAATGGTTGCCTAATCAGAGTTTTAGAGAGTCGAATCACCATTTTGTGGAGGGCTTTTAACATTTCTAGAGTAGAACTGATGGGAGCAGTAATTTTAATGGGGAGTAGATAGAGGGCTGTTAGTATTCCGGAGGACGGAGCCCTTAATGTTTTCCTTTCCGCCTCTCCTTCCGCTGGAAAACCAATGACTTCTTGTGATTCCTTAGGGTATAGCCCTAACGATTTGTAAGGCCCTTCACTACCCGTGATTAGATTTTCCTTTATTAACTTCTTCACCCGTTTCCTTTTCCACTGAGCATGCTTGTTAATTTGCAGTCTTCATTACCGAGACAGTCTGAGAATCTACTTGATGAAGTCTGAGTAAGAGAGGCGGCAAGACCTCTGTATGAGCCTCTTCATTGAATTATTCGAATTATTTTAATTAAAAAAAAAAAAAAGGAACTACTGCCAACTATAATAGTTACTATGTATTCTGGCTATAAAAAAAAAAAAAAAAAATACAGCATACCCGTTACTCATATATAAATGATTTAAAATAGTGGACTGATAATTTTCCAATATTACTTCATGTTTTTTTGGTTCCCCGAACTCCAAAAATATGTGAATTTTTATTTTTAAGAGTTATATTTGTTGACTGGATGAATATTTATCTTTTTGATTTGTTTAGACAGATGATAAATAAAAAGTCGGTAAACATCTTTCTTTTCTTTTTTTTTTTTTTTCCTTAATTGTTACTTAACTTTATATCGTTGTACAACTTTATATGAAGATTGATATATTTTGGTTTCAACAGCTTTTTTTATAACTACAATATTATTTATTGTTCAAGGGAAGATCTATGTTTGCAGAATAGGAAAATTTGACAATATTCAAAACTATCAAAATATAAATATTTCTTTCTCAATTTTAAACAAATAATTAATTTCTATTTTTATTTAATTTAGACTGATTTAAGATAATCGAAAGAAAAAAATATTTACTATTTAAATAAGGAAAATATCAGTTTCATCGTCGTTCCTTCAATTACTAATCCAAAACATAGTTTAAACATATTCTGCTGTTTAAATATTCTTAAGGAAGTTTTTTTTTTCAATAGTAACAGATAAAACCATTTGAATGATGAAGGTTCAATAAGCATTGTAAAATATTTATAGACTATTTAAATTGAATTTTATAAGTTAGTACATTGTGTTTTATTTGTGAAAATAAATATTTAATTTGACGTCATATTCTTGTAAAGTTTTATAAACTTGAGTAATTACAGTTCCGATCTCTTGAGGTTTGAAGCGGTATTTTGCCGGGTTTTTTTTCTGTTTATATAGAAAAGCTAATTATAGAATTGCAATTGAACTGGGACCGCTTCTTTATAAATTTGTCTTTTTCCTCGAAAGTCAGTAAGATTTTCTTTAAAAGTTCGATTTTCTATAGAGTTTAGCTAATTGGCTAGCACGCTGTGGAGCAAATGTTTCAGGACTTAGTTTGCCACCGACTGCCCTTTAGTATAACCTTCAGCTAACAATGAAAGGACTCAGGGACAGGTGACACGACATTATACTGGACGCAATAATTCCTATCCGGGACGGCTCCTTTAGATGTTAGTGAAAGTTCTTTTTTTTTTTAAATATAAGTATAATTTTTTAAAGTTGAAATTCGTGTCTATTATTTACACCATCGATTGTAATAATTCAGTAATTTATTGAATTAAACTATAAAAAATCAAATAACATATGTTATACCTACTGGACACAATTCCTATCCGGGACGGGTTTTTATATGTTAGTAAAACATTATTTTTTTTTTGTAATATATGTATTATTTTTTAAATTTGAAATCCGTGTGTATTTTATTTATAATATTTATTGTCACATATTAGTCAGTTTCTGAATTAAACTATAAAAAATATAATCACATTATTATTATTGCTTATATATTTTCTGTTTTCTTGTAATTCAGCATTTCAATGACTTAAAAATTGTAAGCTCTCTCTTCAAACCTATTTTAAATTTTGGAATATCAAATTGAACAATGAACAAAACAGATTACATCCACATTACGACATAACACAGGTCCTTGATATCACAATTTTAAAAAAAATATTTATATCAATTTATTAAAATTTACAACTGTACAATAAATAAATGAGCTGATAACGATTACAATAACATGTTGAAACATGAAAATAACTACTCATTAGTATCACTTTAATAAATATTCTACACTAGAAGATCTCTAGGCCATCTTCTTTTCAGACACCTCAGAGGATTATCGGGAACGGAGTGGGAAGCAAGTTGAGAAACTAATGAATTTGAGTGGTTTTGGAGCTTACTATGAAAAGATAGGTATCTGGTTTGGGCTAACTCAGCAACATAGGGAGCATTCAGGTCTTTAAGGATAAGTTTACTGGTGACAAAGGAAGGGGCATTTAGGATTTTTCGAAGGATTTCGGATTGTAATGATTGGATGCGAGTTGAATTGGATGGTTTAGTGGAACCCAACAGCTCAACTTCGTACGTCCAAATAGGTTTCGTTACAGTCGTGTAAATAAGTCTTGTGTTATTAATTGGAATCTTTGAACGGTTGTCTAGTAAATTTTGAAGTAGTCTGTAATGTAAGTTTCTTGTCGCTTTAGTCCGGATATCACAATTAAAAATCAAATCAGATTTCATCGCCAACTGTTAGCTTGTCCCATATATAACCGCTTAAAGTTTGGGATAATTTAATCAGAGCTAAATTTTAATCATAAATAATTTTATTGGAATAAATCGCCTAAATGGTCCAGTGGATTTTTTAGTGAGCGAATGATTATTTGACTAAAATATTTAATCATGATTAAATTAGGTGATTAATTCTAAAAAAATTATAGTCCAGTCAATGAGTGCTGAAATAAGAGGTTTAGAGTACATGGAATATGCGATAATTTTTGACTTCCACTGTACTCGAGATATAATCGAAAAACAAAATTGGGACCTTCTTCCCTCCCCCCACCTTCAGCTCACCCCCCAGAGGCGGGGACTTTTAATATGTTCACCTCCTAACTACTCTTAACAAAGCTGTGAAGACAAAAATTATCGCATATTTCATGCCCTCTACACCCCTCATTTCGACACACTTTATCTTGGGTCGCACGTCACTAAAAAAAATGTTTATTGATACTCATTCTGAAAATAATTGCTTGATCCGAAATTTCTATTTTTTTATCTGCAAGCTAATTAAATTTACTATAAGATCGTATATATGGAATTTTGATTATCTCACGTTATACACTCAAACCAGCCCACTGAATTCGTAAATATCGTTATACTTTGCCAAAACATAAATATTTAGCGTTCAGGTTTGGATGTATTACGTGACATAATAAAAATTTCATATACAAGGCTTGGTAGTAAATTTGACCATATTTTAGTTGAAAATAATAAATTTTAGATCTGACAAATAGTTTCGGCATTATGATGAAAACTATGCCAAAAAAACTTGGACTTAAAATAGTAAATAAAATAGTAAGCGGCTGGTATGGGTATTAAATGGGACTTGATCAAAATTTTATATATATGCTCTTATAGTAAATTTAAGGAGCTTTCAGATAAAAATAAGAAATTTTGGATTTCTATCGACTGCAGAGGGCTGTGCCGCGAAGTGATTGAAAATAATAATTCAGATTATTATTATTTTTCAGTCCATTGACATATGCCGATAGTAGGTTCGAAAAATAAAATCAATAATACGTAACTATATAGAGTGTACTATCAACTGAACGTTTGAATTAGTTCATTCCCTTAACATTTAATGTTTGGATATGCAACTACAAGGTGTCTCGTGTGTGACTAGATACTAGATGGATAGTTAAGATAAAAAAGAGATTACTATATAATGTGCTATAAAATGAAAATATAAAAAAATCCTTTATGAAAAAAAATTATCATAATCAAGTTGGATAAATACTATTAAGAAACTCTTGCGGAAAATAAACTGCATTATCAGTGCTTACGGCAGAAGGCCCGTGGATCATATTTTTACACACGATATAAAAAACCAAAGGATCGACATTTTGATTTAGTAATCATTTGTATTCGGCAGAAATAACTTTATTGATTTCATCTGGTTGGATGTTGATTTCGAACTATAAAAGTATATGACAGTGTGGCAAACCTCAGTCCTGCCTCTCAACATTGTACATTTAAATTTTAGTTATTGTAAATTTTACCATTGCAAAACCTTCCTAGAATTATAAAAATTATTTATTTAAATGTCGGTACAGATAGGTTCAGTTTACCATTGTTAACTCTATTGTGGGATGGTGCTATACACAATCTTTCAATTTTCAAGCTTCACTGGGATCCACATATCGCACACCATATTTAAATCATTTTTAATAATTTTCTTTATAGTTTAATAAGTAAATTTTATCATCGATTTCAAGCTCTTTTGTAACCTCTCGCGTAGAACCTCTCCACCTATCGGTCAATTTTCAAACTTCACTGTTGTCCACATATTTTCTTTTTTTAATAAAAAATAAATGAAAAATCAGTAGATTTTAATATTGCTAAACCTTCTTGGAACTATGAAGATGATGTAGTTAATATTTAGCACAGATTGGTTCAGTAGTATTCGTGGTTAGTGATCACAAACGTAAAATGGCTTGTCCTTTTATAGTTTATAGTTATTATTATGGTAAACTTTCTAATTTTAAATCTTTCAAGAACTATCAAGATGATGTAGTTAAAATTTGGTTCAGATAGGTTCATTAGTTTTACTAAAACGCTATTGTCGCTTGCCACATATTTATAGCTTTTTGGATAACAATTTAATTGAATTAAGTAACTTTATTATCAATTTCTAGCAATATTTAACACCGGATCGTTGTAACCTCTCTTAAATAACGCTCGCTTTACTGCACTCCACATATTTATCGCTTTTTAAACAGTTACTTAATAGAAAATATATAAATTTTATTATTGCTAAACCTTCCTTGAACTATGAAGATGATATAGTTATATTTGGTACAGAATAGTTCTATAGTTTTTTTTTTTTATATGTCCTTTCTCTCTTCATCATCCCCCGTCGAGGCTTCGCCCTCTCTCATAAGTGAAACTGCATTATCAGTGCTTACAACTAAAGGTTCAAAGTTCATATTTTTACACACAATATTAAACAGCTGAGGATCGGCATTTTGATTTGTAATAATTTTCATTCGACAGAAATAATGTTATTGATTTGATCTGGTTGGATTTTAATTTCTAACCATAAAAGTATGTGATAGTGTGGCAAAACCCGTTTCTAACACTCAACATTGTACATTTAAATTTTATTGTTGCTAAACCTAGAACTAAGAAAATGATGTTAAAATTTGGTATATTTCACTCCATATAGCTGTTTTTATAACAATTTAAATGAAAATAAGTAAATTTTATTATCAATGTTCACCTCTATGTAACACTGTACCTTTTAACCTTTCATGTAGATGGCAATCGCCGCCATTTTTGAACTTCACTGTTATCCACTTATTATTCATTTTTCAATAAAGAATTAGTTGAAAATCATTAGATTCTACTATTGTTAAACCATCCTATAAAGATGATGTAGTCAAAATTTGGTAGAGATTGGTTCAGTAGTTTTTGGCGTTTAGTAAACACAAACGAAAAATTGCTTGTCCTTTTATATAATAGTATAACCTTATACTGCCATATGTTAGAATCCTATAGAGCTAACAGATAATTGTGACTTACAGATAATATACAAATAATATTGCGACTATAAATTAAGATATAAGGTATCCTATCTTTTTTGTTGGATCAAACTGCACACGGTGTGCAAATTTGATTAAAATCGATTCAGTAGTTTAGGTGTTAGCCGGCCCCTAGGCGGCGACACGTAATTTATATATATATATAAGATATATATATATATATATATATATATATATATATAGTTATAGAAACCCAATGGTATTAAGGAATAATAAATAAATGTACACTATCCCCTCTCCTAGATAATTGTATAAAAGGGGCACCCCCACCTTCGTCGGTGACACTCTGCCTCTACCCGTTATGATGTCAGTTTGTTCCACGAAGTTTTGTAATAGGCTTTAAGTTTGTGCTTTTGCTTGATATAATGTATGTACTTCTCAATAAAATCTCTTTTTAAAAACTCAGCCCCGTGAACCTTTTATTTAGCTGGCGCCCGAACGGAGGGACATTTGGAAGCGTTAACGTAACTTCGCGGCAGTTCTATCTTATTTCAGGTACAGAACAGCGAGACCTCTTTCCACTGGCATGAGAAGATTGGGAGCTGAGTATTAATACATCAGCAGATCTTCAAGTCTTTGGGAGCGCTTTGGTATTCCAATACCTTAACCAGAAGGACCTTCAACCTCTTTGCTAAGGAATCGACGGGAAGGAAGGAGCTAAAGGAGGAAGTCATCGAGAAGACATCGAAGACAACGAAGACATCGTTGTATCAAGAAAAAGTATAATTATTTTATTTTTATTTTTATTTTTAAGTAATTTTTGTAATTTAAATATAAGTTAGTAATAAGTATAATAATTTAAAATATTGATTTATCTTTATGAATGGTTTGGAAGAAAAATTAAGTAACTTAAAAATAACAGGTTCTACGTTAGTTAAAAAAGAAGATATTAATATGGCTCTTGAAATTAAAAATCACGATTTAGCATTAATCCCGGAATACGACGGAAATCCGTTACAACTAGTTGATTTTATCAGAAATAGCGAATTTTTATATAATTTATATTGTAAAGAGGACAATACTCATAAAAATACAAATCAAGCAAAATTAGTTTTAACAATTTTAAATAAATTAACAGGTAAAGCTAAAGTCGCCGTATATGACAAAGAATTTAATACCGTCAAAGAAATAATAAAATTCTTAAAAAGAAAATATCAGGACACGAGAACTAGGGAACAATTAATTTCAGAAATTTTAAATACGCGGACTTATCATAACGAGAACCCACTCGATTTCTTAGAACGACTGTGCCAAAAAAGATGCGATTAATACGCACGTATTTATTCAGACAATGAGATACTAAACAAACAGGACGAAATGTATAGGTATGACAAACAGATATCCCATCACGCAGTACATAGCTTACATCCGGCATTAACAGATTTTATTTATCACATTAAATTTGACTCGTTAGAAGACCTAGAAGAAATATTAAGAAACAGCGCGGCTCATATTGTACATAGACTTTACGGAGATAAAAAACAGTATAAGAATAACCCAACTCAAAATAATTTCAAAAAGAAAAATTTCGAAAATAATTTTAAAAACAAAGAGTACCGACCAAACTTTAACAACCACCATGATTATCAAAATTACAACCGACCCCATCAGTACCACCGCGAGCAATATGCGTCGTACAATAATCCTCAACAATACCGACCGTATCAGCATGAACAAAGTCCAACCTTTAATTCTTATAACAATAACAATCAACATAACTTCCGGCCACAACAGCGAGCAATAGAATATCAAACACCAATTTATAACCAACAATGGGACCCCCAGTCACAGTATAAATTTTTTAATAAACCGCCCTCCAGAAATTTTAGGCAACAAAATTATCAGCAACCCCAAATAGACTCCAACACTGTTTCAATGAGAACCGTTTCTAATAGAGTACACGCGATAGAAGAGGAAAAGGATAAACAGATAAAATTATTACAAGAGCGTATAGAATCATTAGAACAAAGACAGGATCATTTTTTAGAATTAGGCCCGAGCACAAGCAGACCTCCGGACCGGATATAAACAATTTAAATTCTAAACCGGATAAACAAATAGATAACCAGGATAAACAAATAGAAATTCATGACTTAAACTTAAATAACGATTTACCGAACTTAATAGACAGTATGGGAAATGAATGGCTAATTGATACGGGTGCCACAAAAAATTATATACACCCCGATCACATTCCACGTTTCTCGGAAATTTCTAAAGAGGATTTTGCGATTCGAACACCTACCGGAACGGCGGAAGGATCACAAAGCGTGATAATTGACCTAATGCCCCTGATAGGAATTAATCAAAAAGTCAAATTTTTAATATTTCCGTTTAGCGAAAGGTTTAATATTTTATTGGGCTACGAGACAATGAAAAAATTAAAATTAAAAATCAATTTAGAAAAAAATGAATTAAAATTTAAAAAGAAAAAATTCAAATTAGAAAATGACTTATTTTTTATTAATGATAAAAACGAAATAAAAAACTTAATTCGCCACGAACATATTAGTCCGGAAATAAAGGAAGAATTAATCGAAATTATTAGCCAACATGGCGAAGTATTAAAAAGGGACGACGAGAATTTAAAATCTACAGGATTAATAAAACATAAAATAATAACAACAAATGAAAATCCAATTTATACGCGTAATTACCGTTACCCGGAACAATTTAAAAAACAAATTAATGATGAAGTTCAAAAACTATTAAAAAGTAATATCATAAGACATAGCAAATCGCCGTATAATTCTCCGCTTTGGATCGTACCGAAAAAATCAGACGCGTCGGGACAGAAAAAAATTAGAATGGTGATCGATTACAGGAAACTAAATCAGGCTACAGTAAAAGACAAATTTCCCCTACCGAATATCGAAGATTTATTAAATAGACTAAAGGGATCGAAAATATTTTCTACCATAGACCTCGCGTCGGGATTTCACCAAATCGAAATGGATAAAGATTCAATAGCTAAAACCGCGTTTTCCACCGAAAATGGGCATTTTGAGTTTCTACGTATGCCTTTTGGCTTGTGTAATGCACCCCCAACCTTTCAGAGAGCGATGACGATGATGATACAAAATATCCCCAATTCTATGATTTACATCGACGACATAATAGTCTACTCAAAAAACGAAAAAGAACACTTAAAAGATTTAAAAAGAGTATTTGAAGCCCTAAAAGAACATAACCTATCAATACAACTAGATAAAACCGAATTTTTTAAAACAGAATTAAACTTTTTAGGCTACATCGTAACCCCAGACGGATTAAAAACAGACGAGAAAAAGATAGAAGCAATTTTAAATTTCCCCATTCCGCGTAATGAAAAGACGACAAGACAATTTTTGGGCATGACGGGATACTATAGAAAGTTTATTAAAAATTACGCAAAAATTACCAGACCGATTTCTAATTCATTAAAAACAAAAAAATTATGGCACAAAGGAAATTAAAGAAGCATGTCAAACCCTAAGGAAATGATGAGTAACACACCAATTTTAAATTATCCGGATTGGGAACGACCATTTATATTAACTACAGACGCCAGTAATAAAGCCATCGGAGCCGTGCTCTCACAAAAAGACGAAAATGAAATAGAACACCCAGTAGCATTCGCGTCCCGAGTATTACAAAATGCGGAATTAAATTATAGTTCAATAGAGAAAGAATTACTAGCGGTAGTTTGGGCAACCCAACACTTTAAGCCTTATTTATACGGTACAAAATTTCTTTTATGCACGGACCATAAACCTTTAACGTGGATTTTTTCAATGAAAAATGGTAACACGCGCATAATGAAGTGGGTTTGGAAATTACAGGAATTTGAATTCGAAGTTAAACACATTCAGGGAAAAACAAATTACGTGGCCGATGCACTTTCCAGGGGAAGCGACGAATTGAATCATAATAGCGACGTGGAGGAAATGGACGTCGAAGAATTATTAAACCAGGAAATAGCGGACGAAAACAATTCCGAGTATGACGCGATAATAGAGGACTTAGAAGTACCGCCGGAAGATGATTTAGAGACAATCCATTCCCAGGAATCTAGTAACGAACAAGTACGAATTTGTGAACCCGAAAAATGTATAAACGTAGAAAAAAATCAAATAATTATAAAAAGGGGAAATACAAAAATTAATTTCACTAAACCATTTGGGAAACGCCGATACGAATTAAACATTTATGCTAAATCAGATATCGCTTCATTATTAGAACAAATACTCGAACCTAATAAAACATACGGGATAATTTGTAAATCACCTAACGAAATAACCGAAAATTTATATGACGATTATTTTAGAACAATACAGCAAATAATAGAAACGGAATATCCATCGGTTAAATTGAAAAAATATAAACAAATTGTAAATGACGTCGAAAACCCGAATGAACAAATAGAAATTATAGATAATTATCATTTAGGCAAAACAAAGCATAGGGGTATAAACGAAACCTTCGAAAAACTTAAAAAAGAATATTATTTTCCAGGGATGCAAAATAAAATAGCCGAGTATATTAATAAATGCGAAACTTGTAAAGTTACGGAATATGACCGAAAACCTATAAAGACCAAATTTCAAATTACACCTACACCAGAAAGACCGTTTCAGGAATTAATGATTGACATTTTTAATTTTAACAACGCAATAATTTTCACATTTTCACAGCAGTAGACACATTTTCGAAACATTTATTTGCTCAAACCCTACAATCAAAGAACGCAATTAATATTTGAAACGCACTGACTAACTATATGACATACTTTCCCACACCTCTACAAATATCATTAGACCAAGGGACGGAAATGAAAAATAATTTAGTAAAACAGTTTTGTGAAGAAAATAATATTACCTTACATTATACTTCAGCCAGCCACTCAAACTCTTTGGGATTATTGAACAGAGTCCACTCTACCCTAAACGAATTATTAAGAATAATAGGAAAAGAAAAAGATAAATGTTCTATGCAGCAGAAATTAAGATTAGCGGTAATAGCGTACAATAATACCTTAAATAATAAATTAAAATTAACTCCTAATGAAATTACTTTTGGAACCTCCAGATTAGAATCAAACGAAAACATCGACCTGACAGAACAATATGTATTAAAATATCATAAGGACCAACAATTATTACATAAACTAATTAGATCTAAAATAAATGACGAAAAAGAGACAAGGACAGAAAAATTAAATAAAAATAGGGAAGACCCTTTAGATATTCAGAGACAATTAAGAGATACAGAATATTTGAAAAATACCCAAGCGAAAATAAAAAGTAGAGACAAATTTAAAAAAGTAAATGTACTAGTGAAAGATAAGAGACCGATTAAAACCCATATTGACAATATTAAAAGGCCCACTAGAAAAAAGAGAAAAAAAGAAACAATATATTTCAGACGACGATAATGAATCCATTCGCGTAAATATTTCGGATGTCTCGGATAACAATGACTCAGATAATGATTCTGATTAAAAATATTTAATTTTATTTAAACAATATTAAAATGTCTTAAAAATCTTTTATTTTAAATATAATAAATATAATGATATTAGGAGTAATATTTATGTTATATTGAAGGAATTACCTGTATTAAATTGACAATGCTGTAGTTATTTTAATAAAGTCGGACTTTTGTATTTTGCTGTGAAATATTATATTCTGGTTTTTTTTTGTGTTTTTTTTTTTTTTTTTTTTTTTTTTTTTTTTTGTTTTTTTTTTTTTTGTTTTTTTTTTTTTTTTTTTTTTTTTTTTTTTTTTTTTTTTTTTTTTTTTTTTTTTTTTGTTTTTTTTTTTTTTTTTTTTTTTTTTTTTTTTTTTTTTTTTTTTGTTTTTTTTTTTTTTTTTTTTTTTTTTTTTTTTTTTTTTTTTGTTTTTTTTGTTGTTTTTTTTTTTTTTTTTTTTTTTGTTTTTTTTTTTTTTTTTTTGTTTTTTTTTTTTTTTTTTTTTTTTATGTTAATATTGTAAAAGATCATTCAAAGCATTATTTTATTTCACGATAATATTCTGTTTGATTTATTTTGTAATTAATATTTTGGAGAACTATAATAAATATTAAGATACTATTATTTTGTCTTGAAATATTATTTTGATTGATCATTGAGAAAGGTATATTTTATTTTGAAATTATTATTAATTGTAATTAGAAGAGTGTTTGAATTATTATTTTGATTTAAAATATTTTAATTTAATTGTGTAATTTTGAATTTAAAAGTAGTATTTGTAATAGAAGAAAGTAATTCAAAGACTCTTATTTTATTTTCCTTTTGTTTAAATAATGTATTGATATTAAAGTGTATTGTTTAGTATTAAGAAATATTCTGTTATCTTTTAGTTGTTAGGAAAATTGTACTTTAGCATGTAAGTGACCTATGTATAAACATTTTAATTTTATAGATAGTTTAAGCTTATTGTTAATATTAAGAAATGGACAAGGTTTAATCTTTTTATTTTTCAAGTATACAGATCCTGACTTAGTAAACAGGAAGTTCAAAGTATAATCCTTTTGTTTATTGGAAGTTGATAATTGTATTTCAGAGTTTAAACTTTTTGTTTTCAAATGTTCTAATTCTAATTTAGTAAACAAGGTCTAATCCTTCTATGCTTGTATAAACTTAGAGAATAAGGTCCAATCCCTTTTGTTTATAAAATGTTATCTTTTGCAATATTATGACTTAGTGTAAAAGGTATTGAGAAATGTATAAGGTCCAAACCTTTTATTTTTATTGTATAGAATCTTACCTATTTACACTAAGATATTTGTTCCATCGGAGACCTCGGAACTTGGGGGGGGAGAAGTTATAGAAACCCAATGGTATTAAGGAATAATAAATAAATGTACACTATCCCCTCTCCTAGATAATTGTATAAAAGGGCACCCCCACCTTCGTCGGTGACACTCTGCCTCTACCCGTTATGATGTCAGTTTGTTCCACGAAGTTTTGTAATAGGCTTTAAGTTTGTGCTTTTGCTTGATATAATGTATGTACTTCTCAATAAAATCTCTTTTTAAAAACTCAGCCCCGTGAACCTTTTATTTAGCTATATATATATATATATATATATATATATATATATATATATATATATATATATATATATATATATATATATATATATATATACATAAAGAAAGATCCACGCTAATGAACCTAGTTTCCGCCATTGGTTCCTGATACCGAAGTTGCTTGCAGGCTAAAATAACATAAATTAAACTTACCGTTTCAATCTCAGATCTTGGGGAACAGTACCTCACTCCCACCTTCAGTAAGCATCCAATTTCCAATCCAAAGCTTTCCACAGTTTTAAAATTGGATTGGATTTAGGATGAGATTTATATAACCGGGAAGCTAAAAAAACTTAATTCTTAAGAATCTCTCAGAAAAGATTTCAATTTATTTAAAGAGGAATTTGACCTTTAAGAGGTTTTTTCTTTAGATAGGGGTATTAAATTAGAGAAAAAGGAAATTAATTAATCTCAATAATATAAAGATTTAGAATTTAGAATGAAATTTATGCTATCTGAACGCTGTTCAAACCCAAAATTCCTAACAGAGTATGAGGTCTCGGTTGGATGAAACAGTGCTTCCGCGATAAAACAAAAATGTTACTATAAGTCTCTTGATGATACAATGAATTTTTAAAATTTATGGTTGAAGAAGTGAAAGATAATGTTGTTTCCAACATTTTTTTCACCTTTATTTTTAAATTCACACCTGTCAAAAACATAGTTGACAATCAACTATGACAAGTGCTGAAATCACAATATAAAATAAAAATCTTCCTTGTCCTTGGTTTACTTTTATGTAAGTTTATCTCTCTTCCAGTTTATTTTTATTCTCCAACTGGTGTTCTCTGGCATAAGAGATGAGGTCATACTACTGATGAGTTTGTATGAGTGTCCCTTTAATTTTTTATAAAACACTCAATAGCGTGTCGATGTTTCCAACTTAAACCCATAAAAACTGATCAACAAACATTTCGTTAAATGGGTAAGTGTGGACGCGTCATGAATATTTCGGAGTATGAGAAAAGTTCATAAAATTCTAGAGTCTCGGATTTTTCTTTTTTTTTTTTTAAATTAAGGAAAACAATTTATATTCCATAGTTAGTAGAATTCGTCAGAACTACATATATCAATTAAAAAAAATGTAGTTTAAAAAACTAAAAAAACAAGCTTCAATAGCAAACCTAACTAAAAAAAGAACTATTAGTATATAATATTTTTTGATTGGATTAGCCATTTTTGTGTTATAGACTCTTAAACATGACCAAAACTAGCTTTTTGATAGAGTTGGTGAAATTCGTCGATATTTGACAATCGATTGTGTCTAAACGCCTAAATCAAATTCAGCTTAAGAGGTTTTAGGACCATACTAGTCTTAAACCCTGCATGTAAAACTAAAAGTATGTAAAACCTGTCTGGACCGTACTAAATCTTAAAACGTACTACTCCACCTTTTGCAAGGCTGGCCCCCTTTTTGGGGGTATTTCGACTGGAATAAGTAAGAACATTAAAGTTGTGCAATTATTGTATTGCCATCGGCCCTTGACACGTGTGCAAAATTTCAAGATAATCAGATAGCTGGTAATTGGTGAAAATTACGATGCAAGATTCCGTTACCTACAGGTGAAGTTAATAAAAGCGTATTAAAAAACAAAACAGCTAATATAAATTATTTAACAGACAAAAATTCTAAGTTTCACGTCCAGTGCAATAAATTTCGATTATACTTAAGTCAAAAAAAGATAATATAAGAAATTAAAGAAGGATTCGTAAAAATATACCGTAGCTGTTACACCTAACTTCCGTTTTACTTCCTTTATGTTCCGTTTTACTCCCTTATGTCTACGCAGTGCTAACTTTTTTTATGAAAGACCGGGTACTATAGGGCATGAAACATCCTAAGCGACAAGCACTGACGAAAGACATAAGGCGAGAGTGTATTATTCAGCCCATACGACACCAGGCCCCTAAACTGCCGACCACAAAGTTGCTTGCCCTTTTTATAAGTGTCATTAGGCTGCTGAGTGCCTTTTTATGGGCACTAACAGGCCTAGCCTTCGTATCCCATCCTCCCGAATCCTTCTTAGTGGGGATTATCTTTCTGCCCTAAAGGGCTCCTGTTTCAATCGGAAGTGTATCGCCAATATTCCATTATCTGGAGGCTATTGGGAGGGTATGTGATAGGGTGGAAGGGAACTCGCAATAACTCATATCCGATTCGTCTTCACCAGATACCTCCCTCAGTAGGTCAATCTGAAGAAATAAAAATATATACACAGAAAAATTTTATTTTTGCAATGATGATATAATTGATTCAAAATAGTAGTGGAACAAAAAAATGAACGTTTTTCAAAATTGATTTTTCATAAAGAATCCCCACCTTTCATTTTCAACACCATTTTCACAAGTCTAGACAAAAAGCACTATACCCATCATTTCAAATAATATAAACCATAATACCTTACCAACATCAGAACTATTTACCTGGACTGCTCGGTTGGAAATGCGCTATTGTAACAATAACACTGGTCAACAGTATTTTCGTTAAATGGGTACATGTGACTGTCTCATAAGTATTTTGCTAGGGTAATTCCGAATATGACCATCAAAGTTGTCCATGGGGCTCAGATTTTTTGTAGTTAAAATTTTGCAAAATAAAAAGTGATATTTCATAGCTATGAACGCGTCTTGATTAATATATTCTCTTTAGACAAACTTAGTTTAAAAGCTGTTCTCCTTCATATAGGCAATGACAAGCCCTCAATCCCCATTGCCTATGCAGCCCATATGAAAGAGACATGACAATATGAAGATTTTACTTTCCAAAATACAATACCAGAAGCATTATTGGAGTGTGTGTGGAGACGTTAAAGTGTTAGGAATGTTGTTTTCTATGTGAGTGGGACAGCAGAGATCACACAAGTCATTATAAAAAGAATGAATGGCCCAAACGAAATATTGTACCTGGAGAAAAAAATGAACTTTTTGAACCACTAGTAAATCCAGATAACGTTTATCTTCCACCATTGCACATCAAACTCGTTTTGATGAAGAATTTTGTTATTTCACTGGATAAAAGTGACCCTGGATTTCTATATTTAAAAGCCATATTTCCTCGTGATAAAATAAAAAAAGGTGTATTTGTTGTTCCACAAATAAGGGAGCTTATGAAGTATCAAGACTTGGAGGAATGTTTGAATAGAGCAGAAAAATCAGCTAGGATTTCTTTTAAAAATGTTGTGAAAGCATTTCTTGGAAATAAAAAAGCAGAAAACCACAGAGAGCTAGTTTCTGATCTTCTACAATGCTATAAGGCTTTATGATGTAATATCTCTCTATTAATGTAATATCTCTATTGATGTAATATCCTGTCAAGTACATTTTCTTGACTCGCAATCGGATTTTTTTCCTGAAAATCTTGGGGCTGTGAGTGATGAACACGGTGATTCCATATCGACTCTGGAGAAACTATACCAGGGAAAGTGGAATCCAAATTTGTTTGCAGAAAAATGTTGGTCTTTGAAAAGAGATGTACCAGCCGCAAAATACAGCAGGAAATCATCAAAGGGTACATTTTGATTTAAATTACGGTATGAAAACTGATTAAATAAAATTGCTTGTTTTAACACTATATTATTTTTTTATTTTGTAATTACACAAAATCCTTGCCCATGAGACAAAAATGCTTTTCAAATTTGCAATCAGAGCAGCAAATTCTAAAAGAAACAGCTATTGTAATTCATTTAACAGACAAATAGTAAAATTTTGTTTACCAGTGTAATATAATCATTTTTAAAAAAGCACGATAGATCTCGAAAAGAATATAGATGAAATGTGGTCAGAGATCAGATGCTGTATACTTGAAACTGCTACTGAAATTCGCACTTCCAAGAAAATTAATATGAGGGCTGAAAGAACAGAATGGTGGAACGAGTATGTAAAACGTGCGGTGGCTGACAAAAAGAAAGCCTGGAAAGACTATGTGGCAAATAAGTCACAGCAGAACTGGTCTATTTATGTTCAAAAGAGGAATAGCTCCAAGCAAACTGTAAGGGAGTCTAAGAAAGAGTCCTGGGAACGCTTTGGTAAGGAATTTGATGATGACTACCGGGAAAATATTAAAAGGTTTTGGAGAAAGGTAAAGAGTGTAAGAGGTATAAAGGGCATGAACATTCGAAATGTGAAAAACGAAAATGGTGACTTAGTTACGGATGCCACTGGAATTTCAAAAAGATGGGAAAGAAGATTTCTGAAGACTGGGAAAACAACATCATTGTACCAATCCACAAGAAGGAAAGCCCAAGTGAATGTGGCAATTGCAGGCCAACTTGTCTCTCCCAAGTTGTATATATAATATACACCTCGATTCTAGAAAGGAAGTTGAGGCCATTAGTCGAAGACAACCTGGAGGAAGAGCAAGCTGCTTTTCGCCCAGGACGCCAAACACAAGGCCACATTTTTTCCTTAAGAATGATAACTGAGAAAGCCAGGGATCGAAACAGAAGCCTGTACCTTGCTTTTCTTGATATAAAAGCAGCGTTTGACTCAGTGCCAAGAGAAGAAGTTTGGTGTGCCTTAAGAGCTAAAAACGTCCCATCAGGTTTGATTGAAGCAATCCAATCAACGTACCAGGCTCCTAAAGGCATTGTGAGAATAAATGGCATGGAGTCAAAGTGCTTCCCAATAGAAAAGGAGTTAAGCAGGGAGACAGTCTAAGTCCTCTACTCTTCATCATCTTGATGGATGAAATTAATAAGATATGCAAGAGAAGTACAGCAAGGGCGGTGATAGGTCTTTGGAATATGCGAACAATACTGGCACAAGCAATGGTATATGCTGATGACATCGTGTTAATTGCTGATTCTACGCATATCCTCCAACAAACCCTAGTAGAATGGGAAGCAGAACTCGCTAGGAAGGGCATGAATATCAATGTGACGAAAAACAAAATCCCACAAGTAGGACGAGAGCCCGAACAAATCCATCTTACCTGCAATAATAAGGAGCTTGAAGTAGTAAATGAATTCTCCTACCTAGGAACTGTGATCTGCAAAAATGGAACATTAGAACAAGAACTATCCCAAAGGATAGCCGAAGCTAACAACATATATTACTCCATCTGCAACACAATTGTGGGAAAGAGAGAGATAGGGAAAGATGTCAAGCTCCACATTTTCAAGGCTGTATATATGCCAGTTCTGCTATATGGAGCAGAGAGTTGGGTCCTTCCAGATAAAAAATGGAACCGAATAACTGCTGCGGAGATGAAGTACTTACGCAGAGTGGCTTCCAAAATACGCCGGGATAGAATTCAAAATGAAAACAATTAGGGAAGAATTAAATATCCCCGCGATGAAAGAGACCCTGGAAAAGAGGCAGCTGAGATGGTATGGGCACGTATGCCGGATGAGCCCAGACAGAGACCCACGAAAATTTTTGGAGGCGAGACCAGCAGGTATTAGACCTAGAGGAAGGCCTCGGCTAACCTACAATAGCTGCATATCCAAGTTGGGAAAAGCAACAGGAAAGACTCTGCAAGAGGTGACAGTTCTTGCGAGAGATAGAGGCGGATGGAGGTCTTGGGTTGGATTAACTCTACGCTGAAAGGCACAAAAGAGAAAGTTAAAGAAGAAGAAAAAAGCAAGAACAAATTATGTTATTTTTCATTTGTGTAAACTCTAGTTTTCTACATTGCAGTAACCCTGCAATGGGTTCATATATTTCTGCGCGTCCAATCTCTAGATATAACGCGTATTATCATAAATATTTATACGAACATGTTTAGTTATACATAATGTAAAATATTTTAGAATAATACAGGAATAAATAAACATCGAGTGAATATGAAATATAAACAATAGTTAATAAATGGACTTCTAATTCCGGTTGACGGTTGACGAAAGCTTGATAATGCCAAGAAAGTTCGGGAAAGTTTTCTCTAACTATTCTAAATAGAGATCAGAGTTTACATAAATCCATCGAAAACAAGCCCATGATGGTTACTCCTATGTAGTGCCAACGAAAAGCCCTTCTTCTCTCAAAGATCATTTCTCCAATAGAAAATTATTGAATTCTATGCGGGTTGATTGTCGCAAAAAAATAAATATTTTTTTAATAATGTAATAACATTACAAGAATTTCCTAAGACATCTTCATAATGCTTTTTCTTATAGAACATTCCAACTACCGAGGAAGTTTATTGTTGGTAAACAAGGTTATTAGAGTTCTAAAGAGAATATTAATTGTTGGTAAAAGATACGTTTATAGTATTTGGGAGTCATGTATTATACGAAGTGGTCATTTTTTTAACCACCAAGTAAGCGATGGAAAGAAATCGAATTTTCAGTTTCAGCCTGATATGTTCGTTTTTTTTTTATCATTCATTTGTTAAAATTTACTACCTATTGGATCCGAAGCCGAACTTTAGAAAAGTTATCGTAAACTGTATAGGAAGCAAACCGAGGTATAAATGGATGTGCAAGGATCTACAATTATTTTAGATAGGTACCTGGTTCATGCAAAATCAGCATCATATGTAACATTAAGGTCAATATAGATTAGTTTACTTGTTACAATTTAAGGGCCAAATAAGACATCAAAAGCTATTTCAAAGAAATTTTTGGATTGGAACGTCAGATGGGAAGAATTCGGTGGTGAAACTTCAAAACGTCGTTCCTCATAACCTGTTCTAATGGTCCTGTTTATGTATCTTCTGTAGTGAATCGGGAAGCCGTAATCACCTTAACAACTGATTTAAATATGTATCGTATTCTTTTTAAATCATGAATACCCTCAAAACTCAAAATTCTTATTATAATTTTTGTGATTGGATTAAATAAATTAAGAGTTTACTGCAACTGGAGGTAGCTCCACACATCAATATTTTGCAAAAATAAAAAATAAATAAATAAATAAAATAAAACAAAAGTTTAGAGAATCACCAAACTTGCCTCAAACTAACGTAAACGACAGTTTCATATTTAGAGTCATATGAGAATTAACAATTAGACCTAAATCGTTTTACAAAAATTGAATATCTGTACTTTTTTAAGCTCCAATCTCCTATATAGTTGAATTTCCTCCCTTTTGCAGAAAAACCTTCAAAATATACGAACGTAGATTTTGATAAATATAATTTCAGTGTTGTTTCTACTTCAGAACGAACAGAACTAAATAAAATACACTTCACCAGAAGGCAGAACCAGTTGAGGTAATTCCAAACAGACAGGCGTCAGTGGGCGTCGAATTAGGCCGAAGACGGAGTGACTTATGGAGGTCATTGGGTTCCGGATTGGACCGCAACTGGAAAAAGTTCAGGATCGGACTTCAACTTGACGTATGGATTCGGCTTATAGATAAACTTTCCTATGGCGGAGAAAATCTAAAGCTTCCGCTAGCCAGCACGATGTTGGAAAACCTAATAAACCACTGTTTGCCAGGGAATTCTAATAACGGGAAAATCCTCACGTCTCAGCTGAAAGCAACAGAACTTTATTATTCTCTTCTACAATAAACGAACTGCAACTCTTTTTCAATTAAATGAAGATCAACTCAGAACTTGTTCCATAACGGAACTACTTGTGTAATATTCTTAATTACAAGAACATTTTAAAATCTTAAACGGGTATAATATAAAATATTATTGTAATTCCAAACAATTAGATTTTCATACAGCACACAGTGCTTCGAACATAGAGTGAGGGTGGACAAAATTCGCAAACCTTCAAAATCATATAGTAAAAACATATAAACATGGGTCCGCAAATGCACCTATAAAAATTATGGCAAGATAAAAAAAGGCTTTTTTTTTTTTTTTTTTTTCCTATGGTAGCAAAATGAAATTCTTGGTGCAAGTTTTTAATACTAGCGTAAATGTTGCGTTTCGAGATACATTAGGGTGTGTTTGAGTTAATGAAGAAGATGAGTAGTAAATGGTTTTTTTTTATTTTTTTGGGGGGGGATTAAAGTAAAATGCTTATTTGTTCTATTTTTTTAATTTCAACAGTAGGCACCTACCCAGATCAGCCCATACTATTTTATATTATTGCTCAGATTAGAGGCGATATTGCTTATCATCAGATGGACGGTTTTCAATGTTCGTCTCCTTTGGGGTAGGTAACCCCGCAAATGAAACACATATGCATGGTTGTTCCAGATAAAATGTTGGTATTATTTTTATAGCTTTTATTAACACTACCATCCAGCATTGTGAACATTTCAAAACTAATCGTGTATATTTGATTGCTATCAAATTTAATTTCAAAGGTTTGGAGGTGGCAAATTTTATCTTTCACTGCCTTTTTCTCGTCACATATTATATCTGCAGTTCCTTTTTTGAAAATTAATTTTATGGGTTTGCTATATATAGTCGAAGATGAACGCAGATTTACCTTCAAGCAACATATCCATTCCTCACTTCGTTCAATTTCAGAGCCACCATTAACCATTAAACAAAATATTCATCAGCGATTGGTGCATTTTTAAACATTTGTTTATAATGGTTATCACCGAAACTGTTATCGAATCCACATTTACATTTAAGTTTGAACTCATTACCCTTCTCCAAACTTGCAATTTTTAATACGCTCTCTACTGTTAGTTGCAGGAGTTCTTGTAAATTTATCCAAGCGCTAATTTCACCAGCGGCAATATTATTAGAAAGTAGGGAATTTTTCGTAAAAAATAATGAATAGAAGCTAATAAAGCAGTCCTTATGCAAACAATTCCGTATTTTCTATCGGAAATCCATAAATCCATGCATAAAGCTAGAGCTTGACAAGGGTTTATCGATTTCGTTTTTCAACCAAAGATTGCCCAGACATCTCTGCAGCAAAACGTAATTCAAAAGATGAAGCGTTCAGAATAAGATCCTTTACTCGCTTTTTTTTTTTTTTTTTTCCACTGGTTTTATTGAAAGATTCTTCGAAAAGGATTTCCGTTCTTCCGCGTGTTCGGCTTGGGCCTAGTTTGACTGCACTTATTTCGGGAATAGTAGGCAATTCAAAGTTCCTGCTAAAGCCAAGAGGCATATTCCTGATAAAATATATCACAACTCCTGTCGACCCCATTCAGTTTTTAATGGGATTTGAAACGAAATAACCGACTAATTGTTGATATTTCTATTTCCAATTAGTGGTTAGACTCTTCCACGTCCTTAAACGAATGTAGTTTATAAGTGACTGCAGCTATTTGATGTGATTTTTCGTGGGAAAAACATATTTCAGCAAATTGGTCATTGGCCTAATTTTTGCTTTCTCAAAAAAAAAAAAAAAAAATAAAATAAAACAGTTCCGGCGCAGGCAGGCGCAGTTAAAGTTTATTGTAAATCAAAGCCTATATACCAAGCAACAAAAATATGCAAAAACTACAAAAGGATATTTGAGGATTTTTTTAAAAGCCTCTTCAAAGTTTGAATAATTTTCAAACAAGCTAACGAAACTTTACTCGCATGAAATGAATATAATAAGTGCTCAGCTTACCAATTAAAGTAGTATATTTTAAAATAGATACCTTGACCTGTATATTGCATCGATGAAAATGGTTTTTTTTTTATCCAATGAGATGTGAATGGAACAAAATATAATTTGTAGGTAATATGATATAAATCGCAAAACGAAAATACTCCTGAAGTTTTTTGATTGTATTGACTTAAACGAATGTGTAAACAATGAGATAATCATACTAAACAGTTGTTTAAGGTGCATTTAAGAATATCAAAAGGTAAACAGCTCGATAGAAAATACTTGGATTTATCATTTTTGCATTGCGCAGCACCACTAATTTTAAATAGTAGTAGTAATATTGTTATGTAAGTAAAATAAATTCAATGAACTCAGCTTGTAAACTATCAAATATAGCTTGTATACGGTAAGAATTGGAAGATTTAGAAGAGCTTCAAAGCTCAACTTGGTATATCTTAATAGGTATTACTGTTATGTATATGTCTTTTTTTACTAATTAGAATCTTTCACGTTGGTCTATTAAATAATGGAGAAATCTCTATAGGTTCATAGTTGGTAAACAAGGTTAGAGCATTTCATGTCGTTTTAGTTTCGTTTGTAAAAATCTTCATAAGACGATTGTCTAGATTGAGTCCTAGTTACTGGATCTGTTCAGCATAGATAAGAAAAAATAGTGTATTTGTAAATTAATTTTACAGATATATATTTTTTTAATACTTTCCTTTTTTTCTTAATTTTATTTAATTTATACATTTATTATTTCAGTTTTAGTTTTCGCTTTGATTATTTATTTTTGGAAGGATAGCCAAAATAAGGATTAGTTGGGAAAAGGTGTAACGTCACCTTACATACAAGGCGCATACCTCCCTCTCCTTTGTTCTTATGCATTGAACTAAGGCATGAATACTATAAACTACTTATCCTATATAACATATTCTATGTATAATGCAAATATATATAATATGGGTCTGGCATTATAATAACATATAATTTCTCAAACTTTCAAACCAATCTGAATTTCTGAATCGCGGAGTAATTGTAATATGGTGGTCATTGAAAATATAAAACGTTTTACATCAGGTCGATGAGCGATCAAGTCTCGCAGATGTTGAAAAGTATTCAAAAATGTGTCCTTTAAAATGGTTAAAAGTACGCTGTCTTTATTCGGTTATTCACTTCTAAGTAAAATTTATTTTTATTACTGGTGGCTACGATGAGGTATTTAACACTAGGCACGCTTTTAATAAAACGTGTTTATTTTTAATTGGGATAAAAACTCATCCAATAGTTGTTACGGATATTTTTTTCACTATTTACTGTTAAATGAAATGTTATACAGTATGATTTATCACCCGATCTGTCTCACGTTAGGGACATATAGAGGGAAGGTCAAAAAACAGAAAATTAGAAATTAGCTTCATAGGCTAGCTTGTGCCGGAGTATAGTGTATGACATGAAGGAAAAATACCAAACAATATAGTTACATAAATAAAATGAAATATAATTATATACGCTAATACAAAAAAATAAATAAAAAAAATGATATAACTACAGGTATCATTGTTGTTGATTTGAGCTGAAATCCTCTTGACGTCGATACAGCTCGGTACTCCGTTGTTCTTCAGTTTACATAATGTGATTATATCGGCCTTTATTTATATTTACATAAAGTCAAATAAAATATTATTCATAAAAATATTTGTATATTTATATATCGAGACGTATAAAAATGAATGGAAAAAACATAAATAAAACAGATAAAAACAAAACATAATTATTAGACCACACATAGAAGTTAGGTTAAATATTTTATTTTGAACATGTAAAAATTCTAAATTATAAGATAAAAACTCATAACGATATATGCTAATATAATAGATAAATTAAAAATATAAATCGTCCAATTAATAATAATAAATGTACAAACAAACAAAAATATAAATAGACCCTTCACAAAAACAAAAAATAAATCACTTAACCATATGTACAATGGCCCGAACAGTGGCATTATATTTTTATGACATATTATACTGCAATAGTTATTACAGTTCTTCTATGTTTCGATGTTTTAGTTGCATAAATGCAAAGGGGTTATGTAATTAGACCTATAAAAAAAACATTCAGCCACAGAATAGCCACTCGTCTACGTCAAAGAAGGAAATAAATTAGTAAACTGGATCGCACAAAAATCCACGCCTAACGGGAAGGATTAAGAGGGGGCTGATGAAGAAGAGCTAATGCAGCAGAAGAAGCGTTAAGGATAATGAGGGCTGGATATTTGAGGCAATCAAAGGAACGACGAAGGAAATTTGCAGGTAACTGTGGCACATTCTCCATTGTCAGGACACAATAGGTTGTTTATTATGTCTCCCTTGTCTCTAGCCTCTGCTGAGCTATTGTCCCTCGAGACGAAGCAAAACTCTAGGCAACAACTTATTACCGCGCCTTCAGCCATCCAAAACAAGAAGATTTAGCTTGAATTTATACTCGGTGCATGAATAGGACAGTGTCAATATCTCAGTATTAAATTATTCACAAATGTCGAACAATAACGCATAAACAATCCAAATTAAAATTACAATAGAGTCTAATAACATTCGCCTTTACCATAGCCTATCAAACTAATACTGATACAGATCTAAAATTATGAACAAATAATCGAAATACAAGGGAAATGAATCAACCCAACAATAGACTCTCTAAGCAGCAATGGATCAAAACAAAGCAGACACTACTAATGAACCTACTATTGAAAGGAAAATTCCGCGGAAAGGATCGATTACAACTCACAACTACTCAAATAATGACCATTCAACTTCCTGTTACAAATTGAAACAATTTCCAGGAATATTCTGAAACATTTCCAATGTAGAATGGTAAATCAATGGACAGATGGAACACCCGAATTGAGCATATAAATTATTCGCTTACAAGAGATAGAAATATTTTTAATTTGTTAAAAACAATTTTTAAATTACAGTAGAACCTCACTAATCCAACTCTCAGAGTAATCCGAATCTCCCGCGGAGTCCAAGGGTACTGGAAACATATTCTCCTTAATAGTCCAGTAAAATTTAACATTTTGGTGAATAAAAGGTCAGGTAGTGTTAATTTATTTATACATTATTAGTGTTGTGTTTGAGTACGAACATCCAAGTTTTGGAACTTGAAGCGCAACCGCTAAAATACTTTGAACTTCTCTACGTTTCACCAAAATATGTGGTTCGTGACTGAGTAGGAAATCAACTCTATAGGTTAAAAGGAAATTAAAATTTAAAAATTTTGGAAATTTCGAAAAATGTAGTGGATATTGTTTTTCTTAACTGTTTTCGCTCTGCACGTCCATAACAACGACTTTTGACGATTAGGATATTACAGTAATTTTGGAGATTGGAATTGTTATGTTTACCGATCCATCAACCGGAATGATATATTATATACATCAATTAAACAAATTCTTTGAAATGCAATCACCTTACTTTGATAGAGAGGAGTATATTTTAGCAAACAATGTTCAAAGTTAGGTTTTCATAGCTGATATAAAAGGGCCGTAAATAACATTTTTAAAAACATCATAAAGAAGTTTATGGTTGATCATATATTCGATTTAATGTTCTTTTATTACTTACTAGAATAAGTCCAGAACACTTATATATTATATATATATATATATATATATATATATATATATATATATATATATAAGTCAAGGACCGAAGCAGGCTAGTTAACCTTAATCCTATTACTGGTCATAATAAACACTGTACTTGTATAAATAAAGCTGCCTCAGAGCAATAAATCAGTTATATTCTAACAGTCATACTGCGTTGTTCTTCACCCTTTTATTTCTTTTTTTTAAGTTATTTTTCGTCAGCTTATTTAACTGGTGCCGAAACCCGGGAAGACGAGGAGAGAGGACCAAAGGTAGGAAAATTTTTCCTTTCTTTTTCCTTTTTGGTCAGGAGTAAGTGGTATTTATGGAGAACATTTTGAAGCCAGCCGTGCTTCAAATCAACCCCGAACAAGAAATAGCACGTGAAACCATGGCAGAAGCACACGCCAACACCCTGGCCTGGCTGAAGGTGAGGACAGCTACGGCGCAGGATCTCAGGAAGGCGGTGTCAGACATCGAGCGGTTCACGGGAGAAATAGGCGAACTGAACCACTTCTTGAAGAGTATAGACCGCGTGATGTCCAGAATTGATGTGAAAAGAGCCGAAGGACTCCTGGACGCGCACGACGCGGAATCCCTGAGGGCGGACTTAGTATGCCCATAAGGAGGAACGTCTTGAACCACATCCAGGCGGATGAAGAGACGCCCTGGGACATCATCAAGGAGAGGTTAAAGAAGGCCTACGGAGGAGGGAGATGGACGCCGGAAGAGGATCTCTTCCAACTCTTCAGAGAGAGCAGGCATCCTCGGCAGAGCAGCGGGCGCTATGCAGGTGAGCTGCTCATGAAATTTAATAAAGTGACGGAGAAAATGAGGGAGACAGCGAGCGCCCAGGAGGTAGAAGCAAGGATGGCTTTTGTCGCAACCATCCTTAAGGTACAGCTGGCCCGAGAAACGGGGAAAAAGGATAACTTCCCCCGAGACAAGGGATTCGTGGAGTGCGCCCAGGAACTAATGGACATGGGTGCCCGCGAAGAAGAAAGCCGGCCGGAACGGGAGGAGGAAAGGAGCTGGACCGAGGTGGTGCATCGAAGACCTCGAGGCCCACCGTGGAGAAGCAGAGAGGCCGAAAGAAGAACCGATCAGCCAAGGAGAGCCGATCATAAGAAGCCGGGGCCAAGAAGATCTGGTAGTAAGAGGGAGGACCGGCGGTGCCACGGGTGTGGCAAGCCAGGGCATCTGGTCGCACAATGTCCCCGCACAAAGTGCTTTGAATGCGGGAACGAAGGCCACATTGCGAGGCAATGCCCCTACATGTTTAGACGGAAGGAACATCCACGAGGTGAGCCCATGGAGATCAACAGGGTCTGGAGGAGACAGAGGCCACGACCAGAGTCTCCGGGATCATCAGGGACATCCGAGGTGTCGGATACTGAGAGAGAGGACCCAGGACTAGGGAGCAGCGGAGACGAGGGAACTGGCAGACGGGAGCGGAGCGGCCGGAGGAGGGCGGCACAACCTGGACGGGTGGCGGCCTGAGGAGGGTGTCAGAGGAGAGGCGACCGCATCTTAGAGGTAAACAATGTGAGGGCGAGAAGCGGCGGTCTGCCTATCATCCGAGTGGAGCGAGGGGTAAGGTGTCTGGTGGACACCGGGAGCTCCAGCACCATCCTGAGTCGGCGAGCGGCGGAGCGTTTGAGTGGCTGCAATGGAGCACTCCAGGTAAGGGTATGTTCTTGTAACTTAATTACTCTGGGTGGCCCTTGTACCATTGAGGGGGAGATCGAGATGGATTTAGGGAAATGGTCGGACAGCGGGGGAAAACTAGTGTGCCATGTAATGGGGGAAATGTCCAACTCATACAATGCCATTATAGGGTGCGATCTATTAGAAAGGGTAGGGGCCAGAGTGAGGAATAAGGAGGGAAGGTGGAGCGTTAAGATTGGGAAAAAGCAGTACAGTTGTTGCTCGGTATTAAAAGGGGAGAAAGGGCAAATTGGGGTGGTAGACAGAGCGGAAGACTGGAGGGGGAAGATTTTAAGAGAGTTCGATGACATTTTCTTCAAGGAGGGCGATAGGTTGGGCGTCACGGGTAGGGCGGAGCATGAGATACCGCTGAAGGAGGAGCGGGTTACATATGTTAAAGAAAGGAGATACCCACAGGCGCTCCGCAAGCATATCCGGGAGGAGATCGAGGACCTGAAGCGACAAGGGATCGTCGTCGATAGCACTTCCCCCTACAATAGTCAGCTCTGGGCCGTGAGAAAGAAGAGTTACCCCGGGGAGGAGAAATATAGGGTTGTCATAGACTACCGCAAACTAAACGAGAACACCCGGGACGAGAAATACCCTATCCCCAGATTCGAAGACATCTTAGATAGGTTAAGTGGGGCTAAGATATTTAGCACATTGGATTTGAAAGCCGGGTACCACCAGATCCGAATGAACCCCAGGGACCAGTGTAAGACGGCCTTCAGCTTCGAGCGAGGGCACTACGAGTTCACCCGGATGCCGTTTGGGCTTAAGAACGCGCCCATTACTTTCCAGAGGATCATGGATGAGCTCCTGAGGGGTCTGGATGAAAGTATGTGCCAGATTTACATGGATGATCTCTTGGTTTTCAGTAAATCGGAGGGCGAGCATCTGGCACATCTCAGGGCGGTATTCGGGAGAATTCGGGAATTTGGCCTGAAGCTTTTATTGGAAAAGTCGCGGCTGGGGGAAAGCGAAATTAGTTTCCTGGGGCATACGATATCGGAAGACGGTGTGAAGCCGGATAGAGGGAAAGTGGAGACAATCGCGAGAATGGCAATTCCGCGGGACGTTAAGGGCATACGGCGGCTACTGGGTTCCCTGAATTACTACCGTAGATTTATCCCCGAGATGGCGAGGTTCCTAGTTCCGTTAAACAACTTATTGAAGAAGGGCAGGAAAATTTTTATCACTCCGGAAATGGAAAATAACATCAGGCGCTGCATGGAGGAGCTGCAGAGAGAGCCGGTATTAGCCTTCCCGGACTTCAATAAGGTGTTTACCGTAACTACGGATGCGAGCGAATACGCGTTGGGGGCGGTGTTATCGCAAGAGAACGAGAAAGGGGAGAGGCCGGTAGCGTATGCGAGCCGAAGGTTGACGGACGCGGAGACGCGGTATAGTGCGTTAGAGAGGGAACTGCTCGGGATTGTATGGGCTGTGGATCACTTCCGTCCGTATATCTTTGGAAGGAAATTTAGGGTCCACACGGACCACAGACCATTACAGTGGATTGGGAAGTTAAAAGAATCTTCCGCAAGAGTTACGCGATGGAAGGAGTTCCTCAGCCAGTACAATCTCGAGATAGTGTACAAGCCTGGGAAAGAGAACGTGGTTGCGGATTGGTTATCGCGCGCACTGATGATAAATGCCGTTGAGGGGGACGAACCGGGACCGTCGGGGGATATACGTCAGTTGCTTAGGGAGTGGACACCGGAGGGAGAAGGTGAGGATGAGACGCGCAGTGGTAGGGAGGATTCCCAAGAAGATGAAAGTTCCGCGGATGAGAGGCCCTCAGACATGGAAGAAGTAGATGAAATAGTAAACGATAAGAGAGATCAGATCATCTGGAAGACCAGGACTGAGGGTCTCCCAAAGGCGGACTTTTCAAAATATGGAAAAAGTAATGTCGTCACCATCTGGACGGAGCCTGGGATTAGGGAGGAGTCGATGGTGAAACTACTGCGCGGGGTGACTAAGGTGGGAAAGACGTATCACCTCTATATCGGGAATACCACTATATGGGATAGAGTTAAGAGGCTTTGGAAGGAGGAGAAGATCGGGATCGACCGAACTTTTATTAGGTGCTTGAGGTCGGTAGAGGTGGTACAGGACGTCGAACGGCAGAAGGAGGTAACCCTATCATACCACCAGGGGAAGACGAACCACCGTGGGACACAGGAGACTCTCCAAGCATTGAAACGGAGGTATTTCTGGTGGGGCATGAAGCGGACGATCCAAGAGGTCATTGGGTCGTGCGAGGTATGCCTCACCACGAAATACGACCGACATCCCCCAGGGTGGGTACAGGAAGAGACACCTACGGTAGTGTTCCCCTTATCGGATCTCCAAGTAGATACTTTCAAGTGGCGGGGATACCAATGGGTCACCATTTTTGATGTGTTTAGCAAATTGGCCCTAGCTCATCTCGTACAGGCTAAATCGGCGGAGGCGGTATTGGGGGCGTTGAGAGCCTGGTTTAGGGCGTACGGGATCCCGGATCGCATCACGTCGGGACGGGGGTCTTGAATTTGACAACGCGCGGGTTAGGGCGGAGGCCAAGGAGTTGGATATTATATGGCACATTAATACCCCAGGGCATTCCAAGGGCAGAGGGGGGATTGAGAGGCTTCATGGGACCCTTAGTGACCACCTGCGAATCTATCAAGTAGAGAAGGGACTAGAACCGGACATCGCGATGGAAAAGGCGGTTGCCGCGTATAACGGTTCCATCCACAGCTCAACGGGATATTCGCCGGTGGAAATTATCTTTGGGCTCCGGGAGCGACGCCGAGACTTCCGCGACACCGTAGTGGGGGAAGAACTGGTAAATTCCATCGCTAACCGTCGGTGGGCATTCGGTAAGTTATGGGGAAAAGCGCGTGAGCGCATAGTCAAGGAGAAGAGCAACGGATTGAGAGGGAGAACGTAAGAGTACGGGATGTTGCGGGAAAAATCAGAATCGGAATGGTCGTGTATAGAAAAAAGAGTACGAACCGAGGGAAAGAGGTTTGTAGGTATGAAGGGCCATTCCGGGTAATTTGTATAAGAGAGCACAATGTGGTGACGTTGGAGAGCGTCAAAGAGCCGCGGAAGCGGAGAAACGTGCATGTGGAGCAATTAAAAATTCCTATTGAGGAACAGGTTATGCCCTGATCTGTGAGTGGTCCGTTGCCAGCAACGGAAGAAGAATTTTATTTTTTGTCGTTTTGTAGAAAGATGTTTTTTTTGAGATTTGGAGCAAAGTTTGTTTATGTAAAATTAATTTTATTTTATATATATTGTAGAGGTAATGTGAAATTGTAAATAAGTGAAAAGAGATATATATTATTTTTGTACATAGGAAATTTTAGTTTTATTTGTGTATGTGTGTGAGTACGGTTTATTTTATTTTATTTTTTTTTTTTTTGGATTAGTGGTTAATTGTAAGTTAGTTTTAAGTATTGTTTTTATGATGTAAATAAAGTTTTACTGTTGTACTATGTCAGGTTAAGGATTATAGAGTAAAGTTTCTTTTGTTGTATTATCAGGTGGACTTTGTATCATAAAGAATTAAGACAGTGTATTTAAAATATGTATAGAATTAGTTGGTAGAAGTATGGACGGGATAGGATTGGGGTGGTTATGTACCGCTACCTGCTTCGGCCTTTGACCATGAGGGGATGAGTCTCTGGACTCCTTAATACCGTATTGGTTATTACCCAATATTAGAGTTTATGAAAGATGGTCATAAACTGGAGGGGGGAAGTCAAGGACCGAAGCAGGCTAGTATTAGCCTTAATCCTATTACTGGTCATAATAAACACTGTACTTGTATAAATAAAGCTGCCTCAGAGCAATAAATCAGTTATATTCTAACAGTCATACTGCGTTGTTCTTCACCCTTTTATTTCTTTTTTTTAAGTTATTTTTCGTCAGCTTATTTAACTTATATATATATATATATATATATATATATATATATATATATATATATATATATATATATATATATACTCTTTCAGTTGATACCGTATCCACCAGTAACACTGGCATGATTATAAGGAACAATATAGTCTCGAAATGTCGCCAAGATAGTTGTTTTTATTTATTGACTGAACCTTAAGAACCTTACTAAACATTTAATAGAAACAGTCGAGAAATTTATTCATATATATATATATATATATATATATATATATATATATATATATATATATATATATATATATATATATACACACACATATACCTAGTACGCATTTATGTTTTAAATTACATAAATTTACTATATAAGTTCTAATGGTATATTTGATTCGATAATATCTTTCTTACTCTTACTTATCAGTTTTGTTTTTTCATGATGACCACAATTTTTAATATATTGCTGATTTAGACCTATAAACTATTTATAATTATAAAACCCACACCTTTAACTAATATTTTCTGAAATGGATGTTACATTTCAGTCCTTGCCATTTCAGTAAATTCTCAATTTCTCTGATTCACTTAACATATCTTAATTACACCGTTGTAAATTCCAATAAATATATTTAAACAAATAATTTAGTTTGATGGCTACTATTTTATACAACTCTATATTTTATAAACTGTATCTAGTTTTAAAATGAAGTATTATGATTATACGACTGCTGAAATATTTTTATTTCTCTTTAATAACGGTATCAATTTTGCTTTAAGATGGAGGCTGAATGAACCATTCTGGAGGATATAGAAAAAAAACGCCTGAAATGGTATGGACATTTGAAAAGAATGCATGAAGAAAGACTACACAAGGTAGTCCACCTATGGAAAATGAGGAACACGAAGATGAGGAAGACCAAGGAAGACCTGGGAAAACGAAGTGGAGGAATCCATGATGGGTCATGGTCTACGGGAGGAATGGACCTAGGATAGAATATTATGGAAGGAAGCCATCACTAGGTTAAGGAAACCCACTACTACTGGCAACTCCTATTAAAAAAAATAAAATATTTTTTTTTTACTCTTTTATTAATTAAAATTAACAACTGTATTAATAAAAACACATTCAGTAAATATACTGTATACAATACAAAATAATGGCATGATTAGAACTTGTATAGGAACTACCTATTGGTAGTACTCTAATGAAATAATTACACAAGAAGATCCCGAGGACATCTTCTTTTCAAACGCCTCAGAGGATTGCCAGGAATGGGATGGGAAGCAAGTTGTGCTACAAGTGGATTTGGATGGGGAGTAAGTTTATTATGAAAGTATAGGTATCTGGTTCGTGCCAAATCGGCGACATATGGGATATTAAGGTCATTGTGGATTAATTCATTTGTGACAAAGTAAGGAGCATTAAGGATTTTTCGAAAGATTTTGGATTGGAGTGATTGGATGCGGGAAGAATTCGATGGTTTGGTGGATTCCCATAACTCTATACCGTAAGTCCAAATAGGTCTGATAATCGTTATATTTTATATGTCGTCATATATTACTAGTTTCTTGTAGTGAATCGGGAGATTTGAACGTTTGTCTAGTAAGTTATGTAGCAGTCCAAATCGACATGCAGCTTCTTGTCTTTTCAATCCTGTATGAGGGTTCCAGGTAAGTCTCTTGTCCAGATAAAATCCCAGGTATTGTATTTGTTCCACATTACTTAGCGGTACACCATTAAAGGATACAGGAGGACAGGATGAGGTGGGTTTTTGACGGGGAGTAAAGGTTATTTGCTAGGATTTGCCAGGTTTTATCTTAACTCTCCAGTTATGACAGCATTTTTCAACGGAAGTGATATGTGACTGGAGTGTCTGGGATGCAGCTAAATGATCGTCATTGACTGATAACACGCTGGTATTATCAACATAGGTTGTGAGGATAGTTTTAGGATGAGTTGGGGTATCAGCTGTATACACGGTATAAAGAATGGGACCCAGGATACTACCTTATGGAATACCAGCAGTCTGAGGAAAGATAGATGAGTATTT
This sequence comes from Euschistus heros, assembly GCA_003667255.2. NCBI lineage: Eukaryota > Metazoa > Arthropoda > Insecta > Hemiptera > Pentatomidae > Euschistus > Euschistus heros. Next base: position 186,170 of record RCWM02000860.1, on the reverse strand, counting down.
AGAATTACGGTTAACTTTAAATACTCTATCAGAAAGGTAGGAACGGAAGAAAAATCGATTTTAAAAAAAATTTTACAAATCACCTTAAAAAAAACAATATAAATGAACCTACTAATTAAAGCGGTCGTTAAAAAATGTATCAACTTGTGATTGAATTTTATTTATTCAAAAAATATTCGAATGTTTACTTGTAATGCATTTTCCACATATTGCGAAAATCGATGTACTACACTTATACAGGAGTAAATGGTTACTGAATAATTATTAATAACAAAAAAACTTTAAATAGCTGTCACCAAGAGTAATAATTGAAATAATTGAAATTACCAACAAGAAAGACCGAAGTGATATCCGAAGAGAGGGGAAACCATTACAATATTTTAAAATTAATCATCAATTACTCCTTACCTTACAGACATTATTATTACTCCTTGACCCTATAATTCTGGTTCCAGTGACCATTTAACGTAGTTTTCTAAGAATAGCCATAAAGTAGTTTATGGAAGGAATTTCATTAACGTAAGGGCCATTTATTTCTATTAGTCTTGGAAAATAGGGGAAAGGCCTCCACATTTCACGCAAAAAAAAAAAAAAAAAAAGAAAAGAAAAGAAAATAAAGAAAAGAAAACAACACAGCGTTTATTGATAAGTTAGTAAATACTCAATTCGACCAAGCAATAAACTAAATTTGGGGAAATGGATGTAGATGAGCGGGCTGATACTGGAAAGATTCCAGCATTCTTCTGCTCTGAGGAGTTCTTGAATGAAAACAGATGTGGAATGTGGGGTCGAGAATATCCAGAATAGATTGATTTTTGGCCCTGATTTATTACAAGCAACAGTGGAATTTTATCGGCAATACCAATTTAATATAGATTTCAATGTATGAACATTAACGTGTTAATATTCGATTGGCTTATAGTAACTATATAGAATTTTCACTTTACCTAATCTGATTTAAGAAGGATTGTATACTACAAAAGAACTTAAAAATTAACAATTTGGATTTTTTTTTTTCTATAAACAACATGTTTCCTGAAAAGAATAAAAATATTAACTGATTAAATAAATTTTTAAAGTCTAAAAAAATGGGGAAAAAATTGATTTATTTATTTCTCCTTTTATTATAACTACTAATTAGGGATAAACATACAAATTCAGGAACATTTTCATTTGGATATCAGAAATGTTTTAAAATAAATACGTGTATAATGATAGAAAAACTGATAAAAAATAATGGAATTGCTAAACAAAATATGAAATTTTAAATAATAGTCTTATAAGATGGTTTATTATAAATAACAATTAGTAATACTCATAATGAGTGCCTATAAATCACAACAGACAAATGATAGTTTTATACATGACTATAATCAGAACTATTAGGAAATACGGAGTTGAACTTCTAGGCTTTATAATAAACTATCTTATTCATCTCGTATCTATGTCATTATTAATTCCCTAACAACTCCAATACACCAGCCTCTCCATTTGCTTTCCATTTAATTAATGCATCATGGTGTCTAAAGATGGCTTCGGAATCTACTGGTACGGAACCCAAATTGAAGAGCTCATGCATGGATAGTTGCTATTCAAGTCATTTACAAACAATTAAATATACAATTGTGATAACAAAGTTATTGTATTATTATTTATTTATTTGTAAATACCAATAAATCGATAAGCCCAAAATAATTTTTATCTTGGGTTTGGGGAAATATTTCAGTTACGAATTTATTATTCTGTACCTTTGATGACAAACTATGCACTTATTTTAAACTTTGGTTGATGATTTGTAAAATATATGTTATGCTGTAAAATTATACAAACATTTAAAACCATAAAACTAACAATAAAGACATGAAATGAAAAGTGAACTAGTTGGTCAAGCTGATCATTGCTTTCGTTGTAATTCGGGTGACATCGGCCATCTTCGAGGCGTTTCGTTTATCGCTATATAGTCTTCAGTAAATATAGCCGCAAGTTTTTGTTCATCTTATATATATTTTTATTTTTTTTTAATGGGCCGGTATGTAACAGAGTGTTTTTTTTTAAAGATAAATAAACAAAAAATCAGCAAAATTCTTTACTTAGCTTAGATAGTTAACCGTGAAATTTTGAATTCAATTACAGAAAATAAGATATCGTGTTTATGGACATCTGTGAATGAAATCTCAAATTATGACCAATAAAGGTAATGTTTTCAATTCGTATAACTTTTTTTTAAGAGTAGAAATACAAATGAATGAAATGGTCTAGTTCGCACATTTTTCCGACTAATCCCTGACTAGAAAAGCAGCCGATTATTCGGCTTCACTAACAAGTCGGCACCATCTAAATTGGCTACTTTTGTAGACAGCGACTAGTCGGCTTTCCCAACTAGCCCATCTCTAATTTATACGATGAACAACAGTTTCTAATTTTAAACAAATTTTAGATTCGAGTTCCTCAGCTCAACATAGAGTATTTTACAAGTTCTGGCTTGTTTGAAATTTTTTTATTTCTTGACTCTTGTATTAATATTAATTTGTTATATAATATTTACAATATATAGAATTCCTTCTTGAATTGTTGCTCCATATGCCTATTCACACAATCCTTCGGACCCATTTACTAATGTTTATTTTTTGTTTCATCAAAACCGATTTTCGCAAATTCGATATCCATTACTGTTGTGTCACTTTTTAATTGTAAATGTATTTTTTTTATTATTGGAATGACTGGATACTATGGCGATATTATATAAATTATTTAGGCGAATATTCAATAAAAAAACTAGAGAACAATGCCACGCATTATAGCCATTCGGTATGGACTACTATGTCACAGCAAGCGTCTGTATAAATAGTTCTGGCTAATCTCCACTTATTTATCAGACGACGGAGAGCGGGATGAGATGCTGCTAAGAAGTGCTATATTTCCTGTCGGCCTGAAATAGACGTGTACAGCGAAGGCCGCTGACAGATGGACGGAAGCGGAGGATCTCGGCTGTCAGCTCTGAGGTTTAACAGTTTCTAAATGATATCTCATCTCCTCTTTCAAAATAATTAATGTCAGCAGGCTCTGTACTCATTTAGTTAAATATTTTCTCGCCTTACTTAAAATATAAATGAACAGCCTTTCGTAAAATTTCACAATAACTGCCATCTATTCCATTATGAATATTCCACTATCTCCATTATTTAAAATTTAAACTCCCTGAAATATTAAGCAGTTGAGTTGGTGAAATTTTAAAAGGTTTTATTCATCCACAATAATTTTGATTTCTGTATTTATTATTTTTTTTTTAATTTTTTTTTTTATTTTATGCTATTTTTTTAATGTTTGTATTATAGAATATAGTCCTTAAATATTGAATAAAAGTACAGTAAACTCTTCCTTATCCGGTATTCTCTGAACAGGCGATCGTAAACAAGCAAAATTATTACATTACATGTTTAAAATGTGTAATAAAAATTCATATTTATATTTCAAATAGGAAAATAGAAAAAGCGCCGACTTTTCTGCATATTTTATTTATATATTTTTATGCTTAAAAATAGGTTGATTGAAATGAAAACATGGATTTTATTTATTATATTTTATATTTTTGATTTTTCTTTTGAGTGTTATTTTATGCAGGAATAGGAATTTTTTTTTTATTTGATATCAATAATTGAACTTTAGGAAACATAATGATATTAACAAGAAATAAATTAAATTACTTGAATTTGACTTGAATGTGACCCAAGGCATATAATATTCATATGCAAAAAGCCCAACAAATTTAGGTCTAAATTAAAATTTAATTTTGATCCTTAAGAAGAAACAGCATACTGAAAAGAATTAGATTTTTAGATAAATTAAAAGCTAAATTATAATTAAAGAAGAAAGAAAACAATCATAAGAAATAAATGAAGGTAAATTGAACTTTAACCAAGGTATGAACTTGGTTGTATAGGATTTAGCAACAAATCTTAAAATAAAATAAAAAAATTTATAATGCTGAATAAAGAACCTACGTAATCTACTTTTTCTGAAATTATTCTTTTTTTATTTCAATTTTGGTTTTGTTTTTTTTAATTATTCTTTTTTTATTTCAATTTTGGTTTTGTTTTTTTTAATTATTCTTTTTTTATTTCAATTTTGGTTTTGTTTTTTTTTAATTATTCTTTTTTTATTTCAATTTTTGTTTTGTTTTTTTTAATTATTCCTTTTTATTTCAATTTTGGTTTTGTTCTATAAATAAAAAAAGTATATAATTCTCGATTTGAAATGTAATACAAATGTAATACTTGAGGTACGCATGCTGGTATAGAAGGATCAATACAATTAGGATTGATGAATTAATTTGAGATTATTTTATTAGAAAACTAGTTGTCTAATAAAATAATCTCAATAGAAGTGGCAATTAATTCATCAATCCTAACAAATGTAATAACACGAATAAGAAACTAATGTAATAACGCGTTTATTATATAAATATAATATGTATAATAGATTCGTCAATGAAAGCCCATAAACACAATATTTTTTTTTAAATGATTAAATTCTAAATTTCACAATCAGCTTATCAAAGCAAAATAAATTGTTAACTTTCGCTTTATTTTTCTTTAAAAAAAAATTAATAAAATAAAATAAATACTACGTTACACACTGATTTGTCAAAAAAAAAAGTTTAAATAATATACTATAAAAAAAAATCTTTCGTTACATGTACAAGCGGCTGTAAAAAAAAATAAACGAAGCGCCTCGAGTATTGCCGAGGTCACCCGAATTCAAACGGAAGCAATAAGCAGTCCTCTTGCCAGCTCTACAAATTAAAATATTCAAAATTTAATTTACAACCTAAAAATGAATGTATTTTATAAATAAATTATGATTGTATTTTTTAACCTTTAATTAAATTTAATCAAATCATTAATTTGTTCTTGTTAAAATTGACAAAAAATATTTCCTATAAAAGAAAACAAAGAAACGATGTTAATTTCATCTTACTAGATATTTAAGGGACACTTCATGTTACGAACGTAAAAACAATTTTCTTTTTTCTTTTTCTTATAATAGTTGATGATTTCTGTTATCAATATTCGACGCCGTACCATAACAGAAGATATTTAAACCATAAAAAAAATAATAAATAACTGTTCTGAAGCTATTATTTTTAAAGTTAAATATAGTAGAATATATATCATAGACCCCATCGATGAGGACACATGGAGTACTCACTTGACACTGAAAAGACATGAAGCTAATCTTCGATTCCGGACACTCCATCACAGCCCTGATGAATTCACTACACGTCTATTGAACTCTATGAACTTAATTTATTGAATAATGTGTCCAACTGAAACCATCTGTTGCTGCCCCAATATAATTTCTACATTATTTAATCAATTATCCCTTGATATGCCGCATTCATACTAAGCCAAAATAAGTAATAGATTCTATATCTTATCAGACAATAGATAATATAACTCAACTCTTTTGAAGTGTAACTTTTTCTTAATTATTATTCCACATTATCTTTCAAATATAAAAAAAAAAAATAAAAAAAAAGTTTGAATATCTATCATTCTACTGAATACATTTTATTCAGCCATGATAAACTGTAATTAATAATAGTCGTCGTTAAAAGCTATATTTGTTCTGTTAAAATAATAAATAAATCCTGAAAAAAAAGAAACCTTGAGGTCGCAAAAGTTTTTATAAACAGTTCTCTTCATAAGAGAGTATTATATTTGTTATGTTGATATATATTTTTTTTTAAATTTTCCATAATGATGATATGGCCGAAACATTGGCAGTATATATAATTTGGTTAGTGAATATCAAACAATTTTTGTTAGACTGACCTCTCTACACCCTACTATATAAAAGTTTTAACGTGATATAAAATAAATGGACGTTTTCTGAAATGCGTCAATCCCAAGAACTACAAACACGTTTAATCTTTTTATTATTTACAAACAACGTATTCCCTATTGACTTCCTAAAGTGCAATAAATAAATGGCAAAGAATCCATTCATACAATATATAAAATTCAATTAATTAAAAATAAAAATAAAAAATACTCTAGATATACAAGATACAGAATAGAGTTTATAAAAGAAATATCAGTTTTTTATGAATAGATCATAGACTAAAGGTATCCCGTAGAAAATTGTTGATTTTTATTAATATGTAAATGAAATGTTTTTACTGATAAATCCATTTAAATCTGAGCTCACCAAACTTATTGTTATTATTTTTAACACTGATATGTCTTTTAGATGGGGGTCTATACTTTTTTGGTGCAGAGTTTTTTTCACAATCAAAAATGTAACATTTTTACATTTTTACTGGCTCTGTTGGTGTTGCTCAAAAAAAAAAGCGAATATTTTTTGCTTATATTAAAACCTGTATACAGTTTCTTTATCAGAGGCAAAAGATATGAGATATACATATTCATAATCTACTGTGTTTCCCAGTAAACTGCGAATGTAAAAGTAATAAAAGTTTTATATTTATCTGTGTTTTTTATTGTTTATAAATTATATGTATTTCAAAGAAATAATTTTAATGAATTGTGCGTATTTTTTAAAAAAAAAAAATTATTTTGATTTATCTTGGTTTAATATTTCACATGGAGCCTACTCACTAAACATAAAAGATAAGAACTACGATTTTGTGACTTTACCATATACTCATACTATATAATACCTCTCAATTTTAAACAGATAATAAAATTTGGATTTACGAGTACATTGTTTATAATATGTGTACAAAAATAAAATCGTAAATTTGTATTTAATAAGTATAAAATCAACACAAAATACATCATAAAAATGAAATCTTGGAAAATTCGAGTTTCAATCTCCTCTTTGTCTATCCCACAAATTGTTCTAGCTTATGGAAGAAATTAATATTAACAAATTATTTTTTTTATAGAAAAAACCTTTTTTTTTTTTTTTTTTTTTTTTAATTTTAAATAAAGTCACTGCATTCTGATGAATCGACAGTTTCCAAGAAACTTAAGAAAATACTTTTTTACCTCCCATAGGAGAAAATTCAAGTATGTTATATATTACACACTAATGGACAACTATACCTAATTCTGAATTCATATGGAATTTTTGTATGGCATGGATATATTTTTTTGCTGGGCGGATATAGTTTTTGCGTATGCAATTTACCCTTAAAAGGTGTAAGTTTTTTCTCAGTGAAAAATGTAACATTTTGAAATGATAGCTCTGTTAGTGTTGCCGAAAATTTGACATTTCCTTGTTAGAAATTTAATGGAGAATATATATTTATATTAAATTTTTCGCTAAGGCCTATTTATTTAGGATCTATATTGTTTTTTATGAAAAAAAAAAAAAGTCCCGTATGAAACCCTTACTTTCACTCAGCTGTGTTCATTTCGAATAATAATAAATTATTAATTTAATTTTATTATTATTTGATGGAATTCGATCCATTTGATTCTAATATGTAAATTGGGAAAGCCACCGATTTTATGTTTTCAAAGGTTATAAAAACTTCTTTATTTATTCTTAAAATATTCAGTGAAAATCGAGATTTAAATGCCGCATGGAAAATATAAAAATATTTGCCCCATGGGAACATCTTCATAATAATGAGAATATTAGATAAGAAAAAAAGTCACATACTGTTAAAAGTTTATGTAGCGGGAGATGAAGGGGGTATATTGTGTTCAGTTGGCTGAGCGATCCGGCAGATAGAATTCCTGAGGTTAGGCGAGCCGAAAAGCATTCAATCCAGGCCCAACTCCAACCCCGCAGGAAAATAGCGGAAAATACTCTGCATAGAATTACCGAGCTCCTCCTGGCATTTTCATCGTCTTTTCTTCACCTCCTGCCTCTCATTTCAAGCAGATATACGCCGAGGAGAGAAATTTCTTTCATAAGATGAAATAAGCCCTTTGTCTTATCATGTTTCTTGTACAGTAACGTTGTACAGTTGTGTGTCGTGTAGATTAACTTTTATTCAATTTATCGATAATATTTCTATTAGTTCAATATACGTTTTAAATTTGAACCACTTGAGGCATTCATTAATTTACGATATTTAGCTGACTGCCATTTAAATAATAAAACATATATATTTTTTAATTTATATGGTAATTATTGATTTAGCAATAATGAATGCAGATAGTTACAGTATGCAGTCATTAAAACACAATTATAATATAAATTTTAATTTAATGTTCCGACATTTTACCCTAAAATAAGCGTACTTTAATCAGGGTTAGATTTATACAACTGTAGAACTTCTAGCCCAGGTGAAGGCTTGCATATTAGGTCGAAACGTTGGCACAATAAAATAAAATTTTAATGGTCTGTTAATAACTGCTTACCCTAAGTACATTTTCTTCAAATAATATTTATCCCTTAAACAGATAAGAAGGCATTGTTATAATAATAATAATATGTTAGTTATCATTAGTATGTGTGTAATATTTTTTTTTTAAATTATTTAACTAACGTACTTATAAGGTATCAAAAAACTTTATGTTTAAACAAATAACTTGTCATTTAAATTAGGTAATAAATATGATATAAGTACGTCTATTATCCGAACCTTCAATTAAAGGAACCATTTTTTAAAATATAATTTTTAATTAAATTAGTCAGCTAATTTTTTATTTGTATTGTTATAATTATTTCACTTTAGAAATTAGAAACAAAATAATTTTTTCCTTCAACGGCTATGAGGTGCCTTATTATTTCTCAAAAACTCTGAAAAAAAAAACTTAGACATTTAAAACTACATATTTATTTACTTAAAACTGTATACATTATTAGATCATTTCATTCGGAGCATATAATTCCAAAATAAGCCAAGTCCAATTTTTTTTTTTTTTTTTTTTTTTTTTTTTTTTTTTTTTTTTTAAATTTTAGGTTATACTTAGGTTAAATTATACTTAGGTTAAAGGGTTTCTTCCAAAAGTAGTTAAATCAATAAAGCATCTTCCTAATCCAGCCAGACCTTTTCCTTTATAAAACAGCTCAGAAAAAAAAAAATAAAAAAATAGACTTGGCTGATTTTTAATGTTTACGCTTCAATCTTTTTCTAAATCCCTTCCCATTTATTTGGTTGGTAATTGATATCTTACCTTTTTTGAATCGTTTTCTGTGATGTTTACATCGCATCTCACGATCGCGGTTCGATCACATTTTGTTTTAAAATTACAGCATGTCAACAAAAAGAAAACGAGAGGTTCTTTCATTTAAAACCAAAATGGAAATCGATTGATCCAAAATCCCATTTCTAATGACAAGAAAATCTTAAAACCCACTATGAATCTTCCTTTAATATACACACAAAAAAAAAACGACATTACTTCAGATAATCCACGACCTACTGTAATTAAGAAATAATAATTAAGAATTAGGAATAAGATATAATGATTAAGATATTTATTATAAAAGAATAAATTGCATTTTATACAAATTTGCATGAAAATGGGACGAATTCCTGGTTCATTTCGTAATCAGTAATTTGAAAATATATTGGAAATATACTATAATTGAGTTTATAGACGTATATAACTATTTTGATATCGTAATAGACATTACAAGCTATGCTTTACTGCGGATTTTGGAGAATCATAATTCTCATGAATAAATCATATTTATCTTATGGATTTCCGCTTAACATCCCTATAACATTGTCAAAGAAAACAAAAAACATAAGGTTTTTGCAATAAATTTTAAATCAATCAATAAATAACATAGTATTTATTTTAGGAGGAAAATAAACTGACAAGAACTTTATTTCTATTTTTAAGGAAACCTTGCAGTGAAATCAATTATTCTGGTTCAATCCTGAGAAATAGAACTTTTTTTATCAGTAAAATTTAATTTGAGCTGAACCTTTCGTTAGAAGAGAAAAAGTAAAAATAAAATAAACGAGTAACTGCTCCTGCAAAGGGAATTATTTATTTACCAGCCAGCAGCAAAATCAATCCGGCTTTAGATTAGCGTTTTCAAAAAAGTGGACATGTGATTCCAGTGACCTTTTATCATTTTTGTTTTAACATTTTTCTTCTGGTTAAGGCTCTAAATATATTCCAGGTAGGATAAAAAGTCTTTGTACATGAACACGACCCTAAAGTTCAACTTTTATAATAAATCCGATAGTAATAACTTTACTATATATGACAATGTTTACTTTGACTAATTCATTAATTTCTTCAGACCTGAGTTGGCTCCATGAGACCATTTATATTCTTAAAATGCATGTGAAATGTCAGAAGAAAAAAGGTTTAAGCACGAAGACAGCAGCAAATAATATATGTGAGATAAAACGAGAGTTATCTATTGATTGTACTGCCGAACACAGGTTCGGTTGCATTGGTTTTTTAAAAAAAAAAGTAATGCTTTGTGTTTGTTGGAATTTTGAAGGCTTTTTTTTTATGAGCTTGCTCCTGATAGTTTGACATTAGATTAAAATAATTAAGTTAAACCTTAACTATAAAGAGTTAGACTAAGTTTATACGTTGTTTTACAGGAACCAAGTCATTTTGCAACATGAAAATGCACCTGCACCTCGTACTTCTTTGACAAAGGAAAAACTATGGTAACTACAAAGAGTAAACGTTTAGCCTAATTTGCGAATATTCCAGATCATATTTTGTGTTGATTATTAGCTCATTCTTCAAAAGGTCGGATCTTTGATAACTGTGGATGTGTAAAAATTAGATATGAAAATATCTTTTCCTAAAAACTAAGGAATGGTATTGATGCATTTCAAGTAAATATTTTTATTTTTATGTTTCAGGAGGTTTTTGTAGGCGAAAGGTATTAATGAAGTGATTTCTCAGTGGATCCTTGCCCGAATGGTATATATTATTGTTATTATTTTTTTTAACAGTTCATTAATATTTAAAAATGTATAAATTATAAAGTAAATTATAAAAACATAGTTACAATGGCATGTCAATAACAAATAACATTTAAAGAACTATTCACTAGTAGCACTTCAATAAAAGTTCTACATTAGAACGTATCTTGGCCATCTTCTTTTCAGACGCCTCAAAGGATTATTGGGAATTTCGTTTGAATGAAGTTGGAGTACTAATGAATACGAGTGGATATGGAGTTTATTATGAAAGGAGAGGTGTTTTTGTTTTCAACATCCAAATCAGCTATATATGGAACATTAAAAAGATAAGTTTGTTTGTGACATAATAAGGAGCATTGAGGATTTCACGAAGGATTTCGGATTGTAAGAAATGGATACGAGAAGAATTGGAAGTTTTAGTGGAGCCCCATAACTCGTATGTCCAAACGGGTCCAATTACTGCTATGTAAATAAGTCTCATGTAATTTATTAAGAGCTTTAAACGCTTGTCAAGTAAATGTGGGGGTAGTCGGATACAACGAGCAATATAATATATATATATATATATATATATATATATATATATATATATATATATATATATATATATATATATACTCGTATATATATTCGACAGTAGGTGAATCTATAAATTTGTGAATAATTTTCTGTTTCTGTTTTAGGTATCTATTATTTCTTACTAACGATATTATTTTCTATAATTTTCTAGATTTTTTTATTGTCAATTTCTATAAATAAAAAAATAACAGTCATAAAAGAGAAAAAATCAATGACCGATTTATAAATAATTTAAGCCTTTGTTAAAGTTGAAATTATAAGTAAATGGGAAAGTAACTATATACCAAATACTTCGTTCGGGCGAGTTTGATTATCTTCAAATAAATATGTTGAGAGGTTTCTACGTCGATCAAGAGTTATTTTCAAGTTGGAGTGTTTCGATAATTTCAGGAATTTTAAAATATCCAACGTGTACTCAATGAAGCCTGAAAGCTATTCGAAACAAGTATTTTATGCTTAACGGGACAAAGAAATAAAATTCTAAAGCGAAAACCAAATTAGTGAGAATTAGCAAAGCGTTGATTGCTCATCTATATTGGAATCGGGCAGAGTATTTTGAGTTGCTGATCGAGTTATTGCTCAAGCGACTGGGTAATTGAGATGGTCATTATGTAATAAATGCCAACGCCGTAAATTCCCAATTCGGACCAATTCCCTTCATTCAATTTTATTCCATTAACTGGACAGTGTTCTTCCTCCCGCTACGTGCCGTACACCGCCCCCGTTCAAGACAGAGTAAGTAAATAGCACTAACAAAATATATTTCTATTAAATGGAAATATATCAGATAATTAATAAAAAAATGCTTACTCATTATGAACTCGAGCGAAAAGTCGGCATTGTACAATTTTTTATCAATAGCTTCGACGGTTTGTTGTCCAAAATTATAATGTATTTTTCATGAAGTTGATTCTTTTTTAATTTTTTCATAAGTCTCTGCGCTATTAATAAAAGTTTAGACATTTATTAAAATTAGAAATAAATATAAAAATTGATATGGTACCGTCAAACTAGGGTTGGGCGATAGTCGATAGTTACTATCATTATATCGATAGGTCATGCCTATCGATGGTCACTATCAATAATGCCGACTATCGATAGATATTTTTTACTAATTTCAAGTTTTGAAACTCTCGGAATTATGCTGATCTGTCTCTGTCCAGTGTCGAGTTCTTTTGAAGTTGAATTCGGAATTCCTAGAGCTCAAAGATTAAGCCAAGGAAAGCAGAAATGCTAGTTTTTCTTTCGGGAAATATGTGGCTCAAGGAGCACACTTGATTCTTGAAATTAACTATTTCGTTATTTTTCTTTTCTGAAAATTTGATTTGTTCATTATTATTATAACCATTTAAATTGTAAATACCTTTTTTTTTTTAATTCAAATAAATTAGTTTATCTTTATCTTTATGATATAATCTTATTACTTTGAATCCTGCAAATTTCAAATTGTTAGTGGATAATTGAATTTAATTAAATTAGTTGAAATTCTTTATTGAATAGCTTTGGAAAAAAAGAAGAAACTATCGAAAAACTATCGATAGCAATCGATAGTTCCCAGCCGAAAGTATCGGCCTATCGATTGTACTAACTATCGACTATCGCCCAAACCTACGTTAAACAAGAATGTCTCCACGAAACCTACCTGACCCGCACTACACCGACCTGTTCGATCCTTACTCTTCACTCAGAGTTTGCATTTATCGCTAGTTCATTCCTCTAACCTTACATGTAAACAATCACTTCTAAAGTTTTGACTTGAATTGTGTTGTTTAGTGTGTTATATTGATATTTAGTCTTCTTAAATGTGAATAAGTAAAACAGAAGTTAACAAGATGAGTTTCATAAAGAATTTAGTGTTTTATAAATTAATGTTTTCTTATTTCCTCTTATCTAATGTGTAAATTTGTCACACAACTTAAGAAGATTAATTTCTACATGGTTTGTTGTTTTATATTTATATATTTGTTGTATCAATTTAAGTAAAAAAAATTTCAGTATACATATTTTGTGAATGGATTCTTTTTCCATCATATGTATTTGGTCATTTAAACAAAATAAACAGAAGATTTTTGTTTAAATGACCAGATAAACATTTCCAATTGCCCCGTTTTAAATTTGTTTCCTGTTGTATTGAAAACTTTGTATGTTTTAGAACTGAAGGTGAATGTTTAGCATTCGAAACTAGCATTATAATAAAATAATCCTAATTTGAATTTTTCACTTGAAGTCACTGATGACTACGTCTGAAGCTTCATAATAAATCTAAAATTTGACATTAGGAACGAGTACAAATCTTTAAATACCAACATTCCAACAGGAGGAATTCGTTATAGCATTAAATATACATTTTTATTATTTTTATTTTATTTTTTTTCAGGTACAATTATTTCTCTTTTTTTCAATGAATTTCTCTTCTGCTGACGTGTGTGTTTTGCGCATATCGGTTAAGTTAATTTTTTTAGATGGTTCTACAGAGCTTTGTGGCTGTGTTGTATTATAGGGTGTTTCATCGTGAGATAATTTAATTTTATATTTCCGCTTCTGATTTTTTGGAATAAAAATATATCTTGAATCGTCTGTTCTCAGGACCCAATATAAGTTCTTAAATTTCGGCAACTTTTGTACTGATTTAATATTATTTTAATTTTGCGATTTATCGGTCCAAAAATTCGTAAAAGACCAAGAGTGGAATAATACCCACTTGATTAATATGTTTGAAACAGGCCTTCACTCATCACCTAGTAGCAAATTAACAATAACAATATATTTTATTTCAAATGTTCCTATTTGATCTTATATTAAAAAAAAATAAAAAAGAAAAAATAACCTTTTTCCATCTTAATTCCGACCGCTCTTCTTTTTGTATTTACCAATCTCTGACAAATCTTATTCAAATATAATCATCACAACCTCATCAAAAGATTTAATTATAGTATTTTTTTTCCTTTGATTTCTTTAACGAGACATGACTTATGATTAGAAATAAGAAAATGATATACCGGATATTTCCAGATAATGAGGAACTGCCGTTCAAAGGATCTCGTTACGCTCAAAACAGGAAGAACATTGTCCCTAATTATTTAGTTGCATCATTTCGGGATGGATAGAAAAAATAAAAGAGGGAATAGTAAATAAACCTTGGTAATAGGGAGAAATTCGTTATAGCATTAAATATACATTTTTATTTTTTTTTTTTTTTCAGGTACAATTATTTCTAAAATTAATTATATCGTTATTGCTGGTAATTTAATAAATTCATATCATGCCTTAACCGATACGGTATTGTAGCATGTACTTCGAAAATTGCTAATTATTTCTTTATTATTATAGTTGGTAACTGTATCGACGAGGCGCTCCACCGAATCGGCCCGGCCTGCAATGCACTACAAGATCGATTCCGACACTTCACTTGGAGTTTCACATTTATCGAAAGCTTTTTCCAATTACCTCACATGTAAACATCCACTTCGTAATTTTTAACTAGGATTGTGTAGTTAAATGTGTTATATTGATTATATTGACATTTCGTCTTCTTAAATGTAAACAGGTGAAAGAGAAGTTATGAATTTAATGTTTTGTTCATTGTTTTCTTCTTACCTGATGTATGAAATTTTCAGATCACATATTTTGTAAATAGATTTTTTTTCGTCCATATCAATAAATGTCTTGAAGTGAGCCATATTGTAATCTTAACTTAATAAATCACATCGATGTAAAAGGAATGTGATAAATGTTATCAGAAGCTTTATATTTTTTTTACTTCAACTTCTTCAATGTGAGAAAATACAGCAGAAATTACTTTCAACCTTTTTTTTTTTTTTTTTAATGTATTTATATTTTGTTATTTCTACTCACCTAACATAAGAAAGTTTAACAGACTTTAATATTACTTGTGATTTACTGATATATTAATTCTGATGTAATGTAATATTACTTCAGCATTGATTTAGTGTTTTATATTTTAATTTTTTTTCTCGATATTCCAACTCAGCCTAATACTATGCTCACAACCTTTGGTGAAGACACCCGAGTGCTATTAGCCAATGATGATCCATTTTCCAAGTCACTCCAGTCGCATATTACTCCCTTTAAGAATGGTGTCATAACTGGAGAGTCAAGATAAATCCTAGCAAATCCCAACAATTAACCTTTACCCTCCATCGGAAACCTACCTCATCCTCTCCTCCAGTATCCTTTAATGGTGTATCGCTAATTAATGTGGAACAAATACGATACTCTGGATTTCATCTGGACAAGAGACTTACCTGGAACCCTCATACAAGATTGAAAAGACAAGAAGCTGCACGTAGATTTCGACTGCGACTTGACAAACGTTCAAATCTCCCGATTCACTATAAGAAACTCATCTATATGACGATTATCAGACCTATTTGTACTTACGGTGTAGAATTGTGGGGATCCACTAAACCATCGAATTCTTCCCGCATCCAATGACTCCAATCCAAAATCCTTCGAAAAATCCTTAATGCTCCTTGCTTTGTCACAAATAAATTAATCCATAATGAACTTAAAATTCCATATGTCGCCGACATGATTTTCGACAGCTAGGGATTTCTTTCGAGGAAGATGGTTCGCTATTGTGGAGCAGGAGGGTAGCCCCAACGCCTGTTGAGCCGATAGAAGAAGAAGAATTTATAGTTTTATCGTTATTGTTTTCGACAGATTGAATTTCTGTCAAAATAAATTGAATTTTTTTTGTTTATTTGGAATAGAAAGTATTTTAGGGTATGATAAGGTCCTAACAATAGAAAAGTAATTGATAGTTGCCCTCGGGCCAGTTGAAGTTGATGGCTCTATTTTAAATATCATCTTGTACACGTTTCTTCATCAAACTTTGGTAGTTCTATTAAAAGATTAAAAAAACAAAACATTTCTTTTAAAATATATCATTTTTTATGATAGCATTAACAAATTATTGAATATAAAGGGATGGGCATATAATGATACGATAAATTTGTTGCATATTAAAGATAAAAGTGTTTTTAACAACACTAGTTCGACCAGTAAAATCCGAAGTACTTCATATAACATTGATGGCGACCTAATTTCCCTTCATTTTAACAACAGAGGATATGTCGAACTGCCAATGAAAAAGTTTTTTATTGAAGTTATTACGGATAGGTACATATTAAAAACGTAGGTGGTAAATTAAATTTCATCAAAACTTTGGATAATCCATAGCCGGCGGAGTTTTACAGCTTTCAGGAACAATTTTTAATAAAAAAAGAAGGGACCACGGCGGGCGCATTACCGCTTTTTTTACGGTTATAGCTCATCATTCTTCGGCCTCCTTCCTTTTTTGTATGTATTCATTACTTTGTACTCTAAATATTGTAGTTGAGATCAAACGAGCTAGCGTAAAATACCAATAAAGCTGGTTTATTGTCAATAAAATGAGTATAAATAAATTAAATATTATGTCATAATTATCCCTAACATATTATAAATAATTTTGTAATTATCTATAGCCTGCTATTTAAAGATAACAATAATGATAATACGTTTATCATGTATTGTTAATCTAGAGATACTATGACCCACCTTAACATGTATTATTCATCTTCAGATAATTAATTTTAAACGTTTAAGTTATAACATGCCCCTTACCTTAAAACGATTCAATACCACTAATATCTAGGAAATGAAAAATGAAATCAATAAGGTCACTTTGAAATCAGTCGAATAATACTCCAAACTATAAACCATGATCTAGGAAAAAATATATACAATGATAGCGATTATTTATAAATCTCAGTTTTGCTGTAATTACTAATACATTTCTCATGTGAAATAAAAAAGATTTGATGCAGAAAACAAAAAATAAAAGGGAGATCGTTAAATCGTGTTAAAGGAAAAAAAAAAATAACTCACATGTTGAGGTCTATTTTGTCGTTAAGGATAACCTCTATATGAGTAAAGCTAAACAGATTAAATGAACCCTCAAGAAATAGTAACAACATAGCAATTGTTTAGAGTACAAAAAGAAAAAAACCTTTCAGTACATACACTGGGCAAAATAAAGTCTGGAAACATACCAAAGTTTTACACTTATGCTCCTATAGTTTTTCGTTTCCAATATTTTGTTCGCTTTTCGCTACATTTTTTGGCGGCCATTTAATCCAAAAATGTCAAATCGACTATCGTCCGAGAAAATAACAGATTCCCAGAGCGATGGAGGCTTTTGTACATACTCTTCAACAATTTCCAAATGGCGCTAACGATTTAACTTGCTAATGAATAGTTTCTTCCTGGTGATTTGATAAACTTTTCCGAAACTTATTTACTTTTTCGTTACATAGCCGCGAGACAGTTTTGTAGCACTTTTCGGTAAGTCAGGGACATTTATTTATTTTTGGTGGACCCCCGCCTCATAGTCTGCTTTATGCACAACCTTTTTTTTTTAAATATAATTTTTGATACTGTACCTACGTTTTTACTGATAGTCTTCCCAATTACTCTCACAGGATTGCCTTGAATTCGTTAGGAAAAAATTAACTCATGAATGGCTTTTGGCATTTTCATCATGAATGCTAATCACAGACTAAAAGGATTCCTAATCATAAGAATTTGTTTCTGACCTTTGTCCTTAAATCCTATAGCGAGTATAATTTGTTGGTATTGTTGAAATGTTTTGTTTTTTTTCATTACATGTTTCCAGACGTTTGGTATAAGGGTATATTTTTTTACTTCAACGTTTTCTGTTGACTGCTGTTGATGTTGCATGCAATGATATATTATGTTTAAATTAAATATTTATATTCGTTGTGTAAAATAAGAGTTGTTTCATTATGGGAAATTGCCTATTTTAGGAGCATAAGCATAAGTTTTTGGCAAGTGTTTCTAGACTTTTTTTGCCCAGTGTATATATTACATATCATACGAAAATTCAATACAAAAATAGTAAGTCGTTTCTTGCCCACACATATGGTGGAGGGGAGGCAAATACAAAACAAGACTGGAATAAGTTGGTGACGCAGGCACGAGATAAGCCTCGTCCTACTGAGGGTGGCAACAGAAAACCTAACAAAGTAGTGCGGTTAAGCCACAAAGATATATCCCAGGTAAGGACCTCTTGGCTACACAAATCCTTTGCCCTATCGGTACCCTTCTCTAATCTCGTTTTATTTATTTCAGATCCTTTGAATTTGTGTTATGCAATATCGCTTTTGCCAGCCATCCGTTTTAAGATTTCAATACGGCTTTTCACTTTGTATAACAGAGTGAAATATCAAACAATATCCTTGCGAGATCAGATTCACCCTGATATACTACTGCTGGTAGTAAAGATGGATAACCAATATTCGCCTGAGAGCTACCATTTCCAGTCAGTCTACCCACGCAAGATATTATACACGATTTTCTTTTATCACCACTATTTTTTAACCACGCTTACAATAACAACAGACGTAATTGAACTAA
Source organism: Euschistus heros (assembly GCA_003667255.2). Classification (NCBI taxonomy): domain Eukaryota; kingdom Metazoa; phylum Arthropoda; class Insecta; order Hemiptera; family Pentatomidae; genus Euschistus; species Euschistus heros. The sequence continues at coordinate 167,323 of RCWM02000860.1, read as the reverse complement.
AATGGCAATTAATAATTACCATTATGACGTTTCTACTTCAAATTAAGATAAACATGCTTACTCTGGTCATTAATACTACTGCTAACAAGTGGTTCGGTAAAGGTGCAAAACCTAGACACATACTGGTAAGAATTAATTGATGGAAACAGGAAAGTAAAAAAAAAAAAGGATATATGACATTATTAAAGATGAAGGTAAGTGGACGATTAGTAGCAACCGAAAATTAGTTGACCAGTTTAAATTTCCAAATTTAATGGCAAATAATAATGTCTTTAAATAACCAAAATTTCTTTAAAGACCGTCATGCTGCTATTTTAATAAAGACTTTTCAATTGATGATTTTTTTTGGGCAACCAATTGTTGATAAATTAGCTTTCTAAATAGGGAATACGTTGTTTTTAAATAATAAATAAATTAAACGTGTTTGTAATTTTTGGGATTGACGCATTTTAGAAAACGTCCATTTATTTTATACACCTTGTTAAAACTTTTATATAGTAGGGTGCAGAGAGATCAGTCTAACAAAAATTGTTTAATATTCACTAAACAAATTATATATATTGCCAATGTTTCGGACACATCATCACTATGGAAAATCGAAAAAAAAATATATCAACATAAAAAATATAACACTCTCTTGTGAAGAGAACTGTTTATAAAAACTTTTGGGACCTCCAGGTTTCTTTTTTTTCTGGATTTATTTATTATTTTTACAGAACAAATATAGCTTTTAACGACGACTATTATTAATTACAGTTTATTATGGCTGTAAGAAACTTATATAACTTAAGAACTAGATATTACAAAGCAAACATTTCTAAATCGATTTTGCTAATGTAATATAAAATTTTATAATTACATTGTAATTTTTGTGTTTGCTCGAAAATTCTATTTTGTTTTATTGTTTTGCTATGGTTCTATTACTTGGAAATCCCTCCTAATTCAAAATATAGTCCACAATTTTTTTCTTTTCATTGAAAACATCTCTTAATCCATGAGGATATCAAAAGTAAATAAATAATTGATATGTAGCTGGAGATGGAAGTCTCCCAAAGCTGTGGAACTGATAAAATTGTCTAATCTAATTGCCTTTACGAATAGTTCGGGCTTAAGTCTATTCCATTTCTCTTGAATTCTGAAGCGGTTGAAATCGATGACAGTTACTTTGATATTCTTTAGATTTGATATAAAATGTTGGTTAGACTAATTGGTTGGTCTTTTCAATTCCTGATGGAATAGTATTTTTAGCAATATTTCCAGGCATTACTGAAGTGATATGTACCGAGTAATTCTAGGTGATAAATACATCTATTTTTAAACTGATATCACTCAATCTAGCTTAAAGTGTTTGCCCAATGGAGTGAAAATATTTCTGGACACTTCAAAATAGAAGTTATTTATAATATAAGATTTTTTTCTTATTCTTACATCCAAAAATGATTGAAAAGTGAATAATTGTACACTGAATATTACCACATTAATCAACCTAAACGACGAGGTTGGGTCAATTTTTGAGACTAACAATTCATCAAAACAGTGGAATCCTTCAGAAAATCATCTCAGACCTGCTTAAATCTAATAGTCCAGTCAATGAGTGCTGAAACGAGAGGTGTAGAGTGCATGGAATATCCGATAATTTTTTACTTCACAGCTTCGTTAGGAGCAGTTAGAAGGTAAACATACTAAAAGAACCCTCCCCCTCTGAAGGGTGAGCTAAGGGTTGAGGAGGGGAGAAGGTGGCAATTTTGGGTTATTCGATTATTTCTCGAAAACGGTGGACTATAGAAAAGTATGCTACATATCAAAATTAAAGCTTATTAAATTTCCTATAAAATTGAATCTGTACATATTTGTCGAAATTCCAACGGTTTTTGTGATATAAGATATTAAAAATTGATAATTTTAGAAAAAAGAAATTTTTTACTTCACTTGTTGTTAAACATTTGCTTCAAATGCCAAAAACTTATATATGAAATTAAAGTAAATTTAATTTTCTACAGTTTTCATGCTGACATTTTTCCTGAGAAACGATCGTGGAAAGCATTAGAAGCAAATGTTTGACAAAAAGTGAGGTAAAATTTCTTTTTTCCGAAAATCATCGATTTTCAATAACGTATATCTCGAAAATCGTTTGAAGTTCGACAAATATTTATAAAAAAAAATTTATAGGAAATGAATTTAGCTTTGATTTTCATCTGAAACATAGTTTTCTAGAGTCCACCGTTTGCGATATACTATCGAGAAAAAAAAAATTGAACTTCTCCCTTCCCCCCACCGTTAGCTCACCCCAGGGGCGGAGACATTTATTGTCTCACCTTCTAACTACTCTTGACAAAGCTATAAAGTCATAAATTATCGCATATTTCATGCACTCTACAAAGTGTTTATTGACTGGACTATAACCCATCAAATCTGATCAGGCCCTTCCAAGCATCATGTATCAAAAACCCGCCGACAGAAACTGTAATTATAATGATATGTTGGGGACTTTGAGAAGGCGCTATATCGGAAATATATTTTTGGAAAGTGCCCAGCCCGGACATAAAGATGACTCTTGTTCTAGCGAGGGCAATTGTCCTTGACGCAAATGTCCTTCTGCTTCCTCTTGTTTAGACTAATAGTCCCCCTCTCGCTCCATTCAGAGCAGGCTCGCCCATTATTTTATTCGACAGTCTTCCGATGGTAGCAATCCACAGTTTGGGACCCTGCCAAGGCAAGCCTAAATACCACTATTTTCTTCTTATTCGACACAACTGGCGGGCTGAGAACATCCTAAATTGTTGGCATTAGTTATGCAAGTTATGGTGTTATTAGTCTCGAATGCGAATAACAGCTTTACATTATTCAGTGTCATAAAGAACTATACCCCAAAAATTCGAAATCTGAAAACCAAAAATGATTTTTTCATAATGCATATATACACTCATTACATGGATTATCTAATTAGTGAGAAAAATTAATGATATTAAAGAATAAAACAATATAATTATTAAATAAAAGGAACTAAGAATATTTGAGATGACCAAAATTTGCTAAGAAAACATCCATCGATGAACGTTTTATAAATGTCTCGAGGTCATCTTCTTTTCAGACTATCTTGCAGGATTATTGGAAACCAAATATGAAAAGATTTGGTTACAAATAAATTTAGGTGGGTATGCAATTTATTTTAAGAGAATAGGTACTATGTCAGTGCTGAATCAGCAACATATGACAAAAAAGTCATTTTAAATTAGTTCTTTTATAGCTTATAAATCAGTGAGACTAATACATACAAATAAGTGAGATTAATAGATATATGAAGAATTTCAATGGGCAAAAGAAAAAAAATACAGCAAACACAAATAAGCAAAAGAATAAGAGAAATACAAAACAACACTTAATATACTGTTGTACCCAGATACTTTATTCACAGATGGAACATAAATTACAATATTTAAATTTTGTAAGCCGTATGTCGTACTTCGAGCTTAATTCTTAAACAAGTGGAACAAAATCTACGGTCGGAAGTACATTACATCCAAATTTCACCTCAAAGCGACGTTTTCAGATAGAAAACGTTAAAAATTGTGTAAATAAGTGGACCTAAAAACAGAATTCAAAAGAGAGAACTTACAGGGCCACCTCTATGAAATGAACTATTAGAAGTCATAACTTCTCTCTATAACTCAAACTCAAATTAAAAGAATTTCATGTGTAATTTATATTTCGGTTTCCCGTCATTGTTTATCTTTCCACTTCAGAGTTACTCCAGTCACTTATTATTAGTTATTCACTCGAGTGAATAATTTTACAGTGGCTATTGTAAATTCTTTCAATTAACGAAAAGTTAAAATTGACTGAAAAAAATTGAAGCTGGGCGTTTGTTGCTAGTGAATTCCGAATTCTGCGTAGTTCTCTTTCAACCATCCTAAAGAATAAAGAAAAGATCGCGATTGGTGGAAGGCGGTTTCTACTTTTAGGCACCCTCAGAAAAAAGCTCAATTCAGTTAAAAGTTATATGTTAAATTGGTACCAGATATTTAATTTTCTTTATTAATGATTTTATATGTAGGTACAAACAACATTTCCATTAATGAAAATGTACGTAATGATTTCAACTACAATTTTGTGTTCAATTTTCCAATTTACATGCTAATAAGCGGAATGATAACCTCGATAATTCTTTGTTCAGTTAGTCGAACTACTTTTCAGGGTAGCTTGAAGATCGAGAATTGACTACATAAACAAAAATACAATCACCACTAAAAAGTAAAAAATAAAAATAATTTTTAAAAAAAACAAAACCGACTTCAAGATTAAACCTACAATAAACTTGATCTAAAAAATAAAAAAAAAATATTTTAATTGCTTCGAAACAGAAACAATTAAATGAAACAAAATTCATCAGAGTCGGTGCCAACTAAAACAAACAGAATTTAAAAAGAAATGGTAATTGTAAAGATGCTCCCGCTGTTTCATCACCACCACACCACTGTCTCCGGCTATTCGAAAGTTTATAGCTAAGGCAAGATTAAACTGCCCTTTTTGGCTGGCACCAACTCTAAAAATAATTGATCATAAATTGTGAATAGGTATATAAGTATCGATAATTTTGTTGATTGTCATTTAATGTGATTTGTATCGAAGCAATTAAAATATTATTTTTTTATTTTTTAGTTCAAGTTTGTTTATGTAGGTATAATCTTGAAGTCGGTTTTGTTTTTTTTTTCTAAAATTTTTTTTTATTTCGATGAGAATAATTAAGAAGTTATTTTATAGATAATATTTAATTTAAACTCTTGTCGTTAGTTGATTAATTCATATATTCATATCTAAAAATGTATATTTCAATAATAAAACTACCAATGAGCTCCAATTATCTAAGAATACTTTTCCTAGCTGTATTTAAACATTTTAGTAGATTAAGTGTAAAGAACTTGGCAGGGCGTGACCAGAAAATATGAAAAGCTGACGGTGATGCTGGTCAATAATAAAATGGACGAGGTAGTGAATATCACATATATCAAAACCGTGACAATGAACTGATATCTGATATGTCACTTTTAGTCATAGATCTACGTTCGTTGGCTCTTGATTCAGTGAAATGTACATAAAAAGTAAAATTAAAAACAATAAAAAATAAAAATAAAAAAAAATAAATACACAGTAAACATAAATGTTTTTAAAGATTTTATTTTTGTAAATAAATAAATATTATTTTTTATGTATGAGAAAGGTGAAAAGTTGGACAAAACATTGTTTTTTTTTTTTTTTTTTTTTTTTTTTTTTTTTTTTTTTTTTTTTTTTTTTTTTTTTTTTTTTTTTTTTTTTTTAATATTGAATTTATTGAATTTAACTAGGTACTTGTTAAACCCATAAAATGGGTTGCATTGGTAAAGTTTTTTTTTGCTTATATTTTAAAAAACCTTAAATAATCATTAGTTTACTGGAAATTGACCGAAGGACTTAATCATGATTAAAATTGGTAATTTATTCCAGGAAATTAGTTGTCAAATATTTAGCTATGATTAAATTTTTTCCAACTCTGCATACGTCTGTAAAACTTAAAACCAAGATTATAGATTTTATTAAGAATTTCGTTTGTATGCCCATTTAATTTTTTAACGGACCGGAAGTTTTTTTCTTTTTGAAATGAAAATAGTTGAAATATTTTATCATCAATATTACTTAATACGTCCACAAGTTTTTGACATGCTACTTCGGCTTACTTTGGGCTCTCGTGGCATTGAGATTACTTTTTGTGATAGCTAAGTATAAGCGGTTACACTAGCTTTGAGGTATTTAGCTGTAACAATATTTGCTATGTACATAGAAAAAAAGGATTGGGGGCAAAACCGCTCCTTGAGAAACACAAGTAAGAAATAATTCTTTTAAAGACGATTCTCCCACCTTTACCACTATATATTGCTGACGAAGTGACGACTTAGTAGAGCTATAATCGAAAATAGCTGATCTGGACATTCATCCTCTATTCATTGTCGGTAGACTATGCCGTGCAAAACAACATCAAAAGCCTTTAAACAATCTATCGAAGTGGATGCAGGGGCCGTATTCTGATTGAAATTTTCAGTTACATTATTCTACAGGGTTCTCGGTAGATAAGTATATCTGAAAGTATGTCTGTTCTTGTGGTAATAACTCTTAATTCCAGCAGAATTTCTTTAAGAATTTTAAGATAATTTTTAAATATTATTTACTTCTAAATGTAGCAGCAAATCTATTGGTCGGTAGTGAGGAGGTTCGTTTCCACTTTTTCCATGTTTAAGTAATATGAAAACGTAGCGAATTCCATGCGGGCTTAAAAAGTTAAATTTAAACATTATTATATGATTATATAATTATTTATAAGTATTACAGTATTATATTTATAAGGAGGGGGAGAGCAGGGAGGCAGTCAGGAAGATACGAACAGACTGCCAAAACTATATTATATTTTTTTTTTTTTTTTTTTAGTCGGAATGTTTATTTCTTCCCATCTCCCAGATAATCTCTTTCTTATATAATACTTAACAGTCAACTATAATTTTATCATATTTAAGTATTATCTTATATACCTATCGTTATCAATGACGAGGAATTATATACTAATATTGAGCAAATAACTGTAAGAATCGTATAAATTTTTAACTGTAACCTTGACAAATTTTCAGTAAGAACTCTTACAAGTAACCACCTCTCTAACATAAGCATTCATTACCATACTATATGCTTTTAATCGTCCTATTTTAAATTTGTTTTCGGTAGGAACCTAAAAACCGACCAGTCATTGTGAAAACCTAAAGGACTCCCATTTACCTGACTGATTAATGTAAGAAATTGTATTTAACAAACTCTCTCTTTCGTTTATTTATTCTCGGTCTGCTCCGTGTTCTGATATATTTTGAAAACCCCTGCATTTTGCCCACTGAGGTGGTTTCTTTAAAATTTGATATAGCGTCGGCTAATATGTGATACCTCTTATGTGCAAAATACGAATTTTACAAGAAGAGAAAAAACTGTTTATAAAATAAAATAATAGACATTTTGAATTATTATTTCTCTAATGAGATTTTCTAACATTTTTTTTGTTGATCTAGTGAATAAGTGGGCTCACTTCATCGATGTTGCTATTTTTCATGAAAATAAAGGCTCCGAAACTTTTTATCTGGTAATTGGCGCTTACGAGGAATCACATCTTAGTCTTCGAGTATATATAATTTGTATACCAAAGTTCTGATGTCTGAATTTGTCGTAAGTTTTCAGAAAAAAATGATGGATTGTTTTAGAAATAATAATGGGTGTTCTTTAACACATTTAAAAACTTAGGTTTTGGGAAAAAAAAACGTTGGACGAACACAAGAGAAAACTATATCTCTCAATTCTTTAAATTAGCCAGTTAGAAGGTCGTAATTTAGATGTGTTCTTAGGGAGCAAGGTAGGCAATAAAAATCCTAAAATCAAGGGTATTTCCAGTAGAAGAGCCAAGAAAGTTAGGCCGCTGGCATTAGGGACTAGGTAACAAATCAGATATAACTTCCACAATGAATCTGTCTCATAAATTTAAATTTTTTTCATTCAAGCAGCTTGCGTATCCTGAAAAAAAAATTCTTCGCTTTGTAACTAACGGCCCAGAAGAGACAATAGACAGAATGGAGATCTACAGCCCTAAATTCATCCTTGGTCTCATTTCATTAAAGCACTAAAATCAGACTTGTTTGTATAAAGACTAATTGAGGGGAGGGCAGTTTCACTGGATGTTTGAACTGAAACCAATATGCTAGAGCCACACTGAGGGGATATTGGCACTTGTCCCTTTCCGTATTAAATAAACAGATAGCGCGATCAGTACAAAGATAGAAAGTGTATGAGATAAACTTACACAGAATCAATTATTCTATACTTTAAAATCTAATCTACACTATTATATAAAATTACAGGCCTTTTTTTTGTTTGTGATCATTAACCACTTTAATTACAAGACCAATCTGGACAAAACTATAACCACATTAGGATGGTTTAGCAACAATAAAACCTCCTGATATTCAATTAATTTGTATTAGAAAAAGATAAAATGTGAATAACAGAAAAGGAACTAACCAATAAAACTACTTAACCAATATGTACCAAATTTTAACCACGTCATCTCCAAAGTTCCATGAAGGTTTAGCAATTATAAGATCTACTAACTTTCGATTAATTTGTTATTAAATAAGCGATAATAACCGGATAATAGTGATGTTTGAAAACTGACCAATAGGTAGGGAGTGCCATTCTACATTAAAGGTTACAAAGGCACGGTGTTATATGGAGCTTGAAATCGATAATAAAATTTTTATTCAATTAATAAAAAAAAAAAAAAAAAATATCTCAATATGTGTGCAAGCATGAGGATCTCAGTAAAGATTTAAAATCGACCGATATGTGGTTTCTGTTCCGCAAAAGAGTCTACAATGAAAAAACTACTGAAAACATCAGTAAAAAATTTTACTACAAACTATTCCTAGTCTTGGAAAGATTTAGCGATAGTAAAATTTAAATTATAAAAATTTAAATATCCAATATAGATTGGCAGAAACAAGGTTAGCCACACTGTCATTTATTTTTATGTTTAAAAATTAAAATCCAGCCAGATGAAATCAATAAAATTATTTCTGCAAAAAACTTTTGGATATAGAATCTCGATTATTTTCTTACGATTCCTACATACAACAGTGGTTTTAATTAAAACTTATATAATCTATATTTTAGCATTAAAATGTTGTTGGTTTGTAACTTTTAACTTCTAGGATATTGTGTAGTAATTTTTTTTTTTTTTTTTTTTTAATATTAGAAGCTATATATATATCTATAATATTTTTCTACTGCTTCTCTACATAAGTCAAATATTTGTCTAGTTTGGTTTATCGTATAATAGAGTAGCACATCTTCGTTAGGAATATTGACTATAAAGGTCGTGATATTGATCTTATACCTTATAATTTAGGGCTGTGAAAGTGAAAATTTACATTTGCAAATTTCTCCTTGTCCTCTTAAACTTTAGGATTTCCGTTTAATTTTTTAATATATATGTTTTTTTTTAAATTACTGTTCATCTATTCTTTTCATTTTTCAAAATATTAGAAATCTTACAGCGATTGGGTGTAAAATACTTTGCTTTCTGCCGTGATAATGGAACTAATGATTGCACAAATAGAGAATGTTTCTCTATTAATATTCAGGAGTTAATATATAGAAGATCTATAAGAAAATGCATTTTTAGAAAATCAGATTCCTTTGAAGTCGTTGCAAATCATTTAGATACTGAAGTAAGATAAAGATAAAAAAAATCTGAATTTTCAGATGTAGATATCGATGTTAGGTACGTTGTCCAAGACTCTAATTCTCGCAAAAAAGGGAATCAAACAGGGTGGCACCTTAAAAAAGAGTCAGATAAGACAGAGTGGATTACAGAACGAAAAGGAAGTCAAGAAAGCGTTAATAATTATAACCGACCTAAAACCCTTGGGCACAAACTTAATTCTAGCACTAATTGCTTCCTGGAGGGGATATTTCGCCGAGGAACCATCCCCACTATTAATTACAATTACCTTTTTACGGCGACTTCATATTTTCATTTCCCCCTCCTATTTTCTCCCCTTCCATAACTCATAGTTAATCTGCTTCCTATCATCGAGATGAACTCAGACCTTACCGCAATTTTCTTCCTCGTTGAAAACCCTTTTCCCTTAAAATAAAACTTTCAACGGGCCCTGCAAAAAGTTCAAACTTATAACTGGAGGCAAGAAAAAAAAACCATGATGAAATCTTAATCTTTGTAGATATTTGTGATGAACTATTCGTTAGAATTATTCAAAAGTCTGTATTTTTTAATTTTACAAAAATGAAATTTGTCTTTACTACTTTACTACAATCCTATTTTTTTTTTTTTTTTTTTTTTTTTTTTTTTGGCGCGAAAAGGCCTTATAGACCACGCGAATATCATGATTTGGGATTCTTCTTCATTTCCCAAAACCTCCTCATTCGTTCTGCATGTCTGGCTTTTCTTTCCTCCGTCCAAGCCCCACTCCTCCTTATTCTCTCCCTTCCCACGAAGACCTTTATGTCATTTAATGATTTTCTATATGTTTCCCTATCTTGGCAGTCTGTATCTTTTATTCCCACTGAATTCATGTCATCCTTAATCTGTCTAAAAAACCCAGATGTGTTCTTTTGCTGTTGGAAATGTCGGAAGATTTTCCCGTTCAATCTTTCAGGACTCATCCTCATCATGTGCCCGTAGAATCTCAGTCTTCTTATTTTGATATCGGTTTCTAGACTCTTGTTGTTATTATAGATTTCTCTGTTGGACCTTAGTCTATAACCTTCTGGTGTTTTTCTTGGTCCGTAGATTTTTCTGAGTATCTTTCTTTCTACCTTCAACAGCTTTTCCATGCTAGGGAGGTAAGATGTCTCGGTCCCATACAGTATCACGGGCTTGATCACGGTATTATAATGTCTGACCTTGGCTTTGATGGACAAATTCTTCTTATTGTAGAAACTCCTGATATTGAAAAATAACTTTTCCAGTTTGGTGGCTTTCTCCTTAAAACTCTCTCGATCCGAGCCATTACTGCAGATGATTTCTCCTAAATATCTGAACTTTTGTGCAACCTTGATTTTCCCACAAATGGTGTTCACTTCTTTTTTCTTGTACTTTATGTCTGTGGTCATGAGTTCTGTTTTTTCTGCAGAAATTTGTAGGCCCGTTTTCCTGGCGATTCTTGATAATGTGTTTATCTGAGCAATAGCTTCTTCTTCAGTTTCTGCAAGAAGGGCGAGATCATCCGCATAGGCGAGGCATCTAACTTTTACGAAATTCCTTTTGGTCCCCAGTACTGCTCCTGAGTCGTTTTCTCTCCATAACTCCCTCATGATCCTATCCAGTACCATGTTAAAAAGAACTGTACAATCCTATTATTTAATTAAACACTTTTTTTTATTTTTATTTTTTACTTACTGGCAATATATCTTTTTTCATTGTAATCATAAAAAAAAATCTTTGCTGGATGAATAATAAACCCTCAATGTAATTAAGTTGCAATTTTTCGAAAGCTGATAGTAAAACCCTTACAAAATTTAATAAGTAACTAATACTTTTATCACTTTTTGAATAATCCTATTACATTTCAGATAGGATTCTTAATTCAATCAGCAGTTTTGAACAATTACCATTCGGATGGGCCGTTTTTTTTTTCGCATAAATTTCTACACTTAAATACACTTATACACACTATAAGTGTGTATATTATGTGTATTACAATATATACACTTATTACTACACTTTTATTGAAGTAAAAGGGTGTATAAAAAAAAAAGAAGACCGTTTCATCAAATTCCAGAGTTCAAAAGTCTGTAAATATGTTAATGCTATTTATTATTTACCAATATTTAAGAATTCCTTTAGAGCATTCCCTAGCCTTGTTTACTAACACTGGACTTCTTAAAAAAAAAAAAGCCTCAGTTCAGTTATTTATTTCAAAGAAGAAACATGACAGTGTCCTACGAAATTCTCGTAATTTTAAGATATTACTGGAAAAAAAATTCACAGCCGCTGAAGTAACTCGTGAAATTATTAAATATGAAAGGGAAGGTGTCCTTGAAGATCGCACTGCTCGGCGATGGTTCGAAAAATTTAGAAGTGGAGATACGACTTTGGGAAGGAAAAAGAGCTACGGGCGGCCATTAATGAATATTGATGAGGTTCTGAAGGAAGCTATTGAGTCAAATCCGTACACAAGTACATGCGAACTTGCTAGGGAGTGTGGTGTGTCGAAAGATACTGTTAGTCGCCATCTTCTCTCCATGGGGAAGGTGAAAAAGACCTGTAGACTGGTCCCTCACGAATTTACTCCTCAACAATCAGCAGAAAAGTTTACAGAACTTCATAGGTTTGAACTCCTGCTTCATCCACTATATAGTCCAGACCTCGCACCTTCGGATTACTACTTGTTTCGATCCATGGCCCATTTTCTTCAAGGGAAAAAATTTGATAATTTTGCGGAAATTGAAAATGCTGTCCAAGAGTTCTTTGACAGCCATCCCAAGGAATGGTATCAGCGTGGTATCACGCAATTAGCTAACAGATGGGTAATGACGGTATATAACAATGGACTATACTTTGAGTATTAATCCTATTTTTTATCAAAGAAATAATAATACAAATATTTGCATAAGAAACGGTCATTTTTTTTTATACACCCCATTAAAAACGATTGATTATAATTTTTATTTTACTATCATCTTTACAGTTTGCTATTCAACCCAGAAATAGGATTTTTTTTTTTTTTTTATTTGAAGAAAGGTTATGATATTAACAAAAATAAGTTTGATAACTATTATAATACTGAATAAAGAACATACGTAACCTATTACTTTGTTTTTTAATCAGTTCTGTCATACTCAGATTTTTTAATGAGGATTGATGAATTAATTGCCACTTCTATTGAGATTATTCTATTAGAAAACTAGTTTCAAATGCTAAACATTTATCTTCAGTTCTTCGAGGTTACTAAACAAATAATAAGTATTTCTTAGTTACCTCAAAGAACTGAAGATGAATGTTTAGCATTCGAAACTAGTTTTCTAATAAAATAATCTCAATAGAAGTGGCAATTAATTCATCAATCCTAATTGTATTGATCCTTCTATACCATCATGCGTTCCTCAAGTGATTCAGATTTTTTATTTTTGCAGTTTAGTACAGAACATAAATTTGATTAAAATCAGAGAGGGATGTTGAAAAAAAAATTAAACAAATATTTTAAAACAAGCTCAATCCAAATAATATTTATTTATAAATAACTAGACAGTATCGATAATTTATTTATTTTTTTGTTTCTCTCTTCTGTAAAATTTATAAAAATAGAACGAGTTGGTTTTGATATTATATGCCACAAGTATATTTTCCCGGAAAACAGTACAATGCAGCCAGTTGTGAGAGTGAACAGTGGGACAAACGGAGGACAGATAGGGACGAGATGATAATTGTGGAGTAATGACAAAGACCAGCGCCTGACCGCCAGTGTAATAGGGGGGGGGCAGGCCGGGCTTTGACAGATTTGACTTGGAGATGGTCAGGCAGACTAATGAGGAATCCTCTCAGTTCTGTTTGTACACCGCTTGTCCCTCTTCACCGGCCAATATCAGTTCCAGTTCCGGCTAATGTGGGTACTGATGCTCGGCACCTGGCAGAAAAACTGTATCGATAATTAACTAGTGAAGAAAAACAAAGTAAAAAACCTTATATTTAGTCCAAGTTCAAATGCTATGTAGCGTACTATAAAATGTAAAAAAAAAATATGAGTAAGATCCAGACAGAAATAAAAAAGAAAGAATGATTTAATATATATTGTATTTTGTAAAAAAAAAAAAAAAAATACAATAACAGAATATCTGACTTTTATTTTGCCTTTACACAATAATCTTATGTTTTTTTTGTTTTTTTTTTGCCAGCTACCTCAGTTAGGGTATTAAAAATAATAAAATATCATTGTATAAAACACTAAATTCATTTTAGACTAATTTGGTGGAGCTGTGGTTCGATGATATTACCTAATTTAACTAAACCGATAAAATATACATGAATATAATTGTAATTTGATTGCAGTATTTAACATGACACAACATGAAAAAAACACAGAATTTCAATATTTTTCTTACAATTTGTACAGTAAAAGTATAAAGTTTTCGGCCAATTCTGCAACTTATGAGGCATTTATATTCTTATAAATAAGTTTATTTATGAGAATTTTACGAAAGATTAAACTATAACTAAAGATAAAACTAACGCTATTAAATTCAATTTTATTGATGTCTTCAAAAATTAAATTGAATAAAATTAAATGAAGGAACTATTATCCCGTGTTGATGTCTTCAAAAATTAAATCGAGGGACTATAATTCCATGTTGGTTTCTTCAAAAATTAAATCGAGGGACTATAATTCCATGTTGATTTCTTCAAAAATTAAATTTAATAAAATTAAATGAAGGAACTATTATTCCATGTTGATGTCTTCAAAAATTAAATCAAGGAACTATTATTCCTCGTTGATGTCTTCAAAAATTAAATTGAATAAAATTAGATCAAGGGACTATTCAACCCGCTGGGAATCTTAAACTTTTTCACTTCTCTGCTTAAGTAGCTATCAGTTTTTTATTGCTGGAATGGATCTTGCAGGCCAATTTTTTAAAAATGTTATTTCTATTATTAATCTGAAAAAAAAAAAAAAAAAATGTTGACTGGGATTATTACCTAAACATAATTTGAAGTGCACAATGTTGAAGGAAAGTAGGGTTTTCATACGTGACTTTTTTCATTCAAGGAATATAGCTTCTAAATGGTAGGTTCAAGCGACTGTTATATTATAAAAACATATTCTCCAATAAATTTCTGACTAGCAACAGTTGTTAAATTTTCGATCCAGGAAATACCTACAGAGCTAAACCATTTCAAAATATAACATTTTCGAGTGTGAAAAAAAGTTACACATTTGAGAGCGTGTAAAAAGAAAACGTTAGACTGTGACTTTTTTTTTATTCAAACCAATATAGCTCCTAAATGGTAGGTTCTAGCGACAAATGTTATATTACTATAAATATTCTCTGTTAAATTTTTGACAAGCGTGACGTCAAATTTACATGTTCAATTATTGTCTTTTTACATGAACTATGCTTTTTGCAATTAACTGGTTGAGTATTGAAGTATCTCCACAAATAAAATTAAATGGAATTTTTATAATCCTCCCCGAGGAAAACAGGGTGATAACTATCAGATATACAATAGGAAACGACAATAAAACATCGTTAATTCAAAAGGAGAAGAATTGTTGCCGGTTATATTTTTCTCGAATTCCATAGAATGAGTGTAGGACTGTATCCGTCCTCATTGGACCCTGAGTGCTGTTGAAAAGGTTTCGCTCTCAGGGGGGACATTTGGCGGCTATTGTGTTCTTTGTCGTCCCACCTCCTGCCTCCCTTGGCTACATTTTTATGTAATCTACTGCATCATCGCTGACCTCCAATGAGTTAAAAAAGGCTTAGTGTCGGCTACCGAATTAATACTTTAATTTTCCTATTTTAAATGAAAACATTTGAAAAAGAAACATCAATTTACTAAATTTTCTTGTAGAATAAACAGTGTTTCGATTCAAATCGCGTAAGAGATTACAATTCAAACGTTTCCCTATTGAACCTTAATATAAAGCGCATTAAGCACGCGGAATATAGTTGTCATACCACCGGCTTCAAAGCAGCGTTGTCAGGTGTTGAGATTTTTCCCCTCGTTGGGAAATGTGCGGTATTAGGAATGTGGAAAATCAAAGAATCATAAAACTTTTATTAATCAGTGTAAACAATTTTTTTAGATTTATAACAGAAATAACATTTTAAAAATTTGTCCTTGAAGGTTCATTCCGGTAATGAAAACTTAATACCTATTTAAACGAAGTGAAAAAAGTTTAAGATTCCCAGCGGGTTGAATAGTCCCTTGATCTAATTTTATTTAATTTAATTTTTGAAGACATCAACAAGGAATATCCGAGCTATTTTAGAAAAAAAGAACTTTAAAAAATAAAATTGAATTAAATAGCTCTACTGAATGGTACTGGCAAAAGATTCCTTTGTAAAGTATAGTTTATATCCACATTTATGATCATGAAAGTGAGGGAAACTGAGGGAGTGTAAAGAAAATAGAAAACACCCACAATTAACAAAATATTTCAGTTGAGGTACGCATGATGGTATAGAAGGATCAATACAATTTGGATTGATGAATTAATTGCCACTTCTATGGGATTTTTTTTTTTTTAGAAAACTAGTTTCGAATGCAAAACATTCACAAAATTTTTCAACACATCACTTGAGTGGATATCGAAATTGCAGTTTTGGGTCTTGTCCATCTAAATGAAAAAACCCATAATTTAATAAAGACTCGTTAGTAAAAATACTACATCAAATATAAAATAACCTAAAATTAAATATTTGTGAATCATTAGAAATAAAATAGTTTAAAACCGATCCAGATGTTTGTTTACATGATCAGATAAGCATATCCAATAGCCCCATTACAAATTTATTCCCCTATAAAAACGGAAGAATCCATTGAGTCATAAGGGAAATCTCATACTAAATCACAAAAATGTAACTTACCTGCCCCCTTCCACTTCACACGATAGATATATTTCAGTTATCTCTTAGACCTGCTAAGGTGAGTACTGATGGTTGATTTCTTGTCTTACATTTTTGAAAACTTTAGTGTATATAATCTATGTAACATAGTACTGATGTGTTGAAAAAAAACTTTCTATTTATTTATTAAACGGTGTAGTTTTACTGATAGAAATAAATGGGTCATTCAACCATCACATACGAATTTCTGTCCCTAAGCGACTGTGGTTTCTGCATGAAATTTCTTGCAACCCAACTGTAACGAGTAGCTGCTAAGTACTTACCTCTAAGACATAAAGTAGTTTTCCTATGGTTATTGATTTGTTTTTACGATTAAATTTGGATTTAAAACGCTAAAAGCTATTACCCATAACATGAGTTGGTAGCGACAAAGGCTAATTCTCTATTGCTGCAATTATTTACTTACTTTTTATTCTAGTACCTCCGGTAAGTTGCAATATACTGAATTTTAGAATTGGAACTGAGACTAATTGCTTACAATTAGAAGAATGACTTCTAATACCTGTTTCCCGTAGGGTCAATCTATTTCACTCATTTTTTTTTTTTTTTTTAAACCCGCAAAAGCATAGCCAAGATTCATTCCTTTATATTTCAGACTGCCAACATTGCAGGAGTTTCCCCCCAAACTGAGAGTAACCTAACTTACAATAAATTTCCTTTGGTAATTGTTCTAAATTTGTGTCAAATCAAGTGATCGCGTCATTCATAATTATATTTCCCTCACTTAGCGAATTTTCAAGGAAGGTAAGTCTCATTCTTTTCTTTGCGTTGAAGTATCAACACCAAAAGTGAGGGAAATAGATTATAATAGGAAAAATTGTAAGTGAAATAAGATTTTTAAAAAAGACCCTTGTGAGTATCTCTTAGTGTAAAAAAAAAAAAAAAATTGGGTGAAACTAGAACAAAAATGTAGCAAAATGCCGCAGAGCTCACCTTTTTATTCGAATCCGGTGCAGATATAAGATAAATCAACGACTTTTTTGAGGAAACCTCGTTTTTTTTTTGTTTTTTTTATTAAGGCTGTAATATTTCCATTGTGTTTAAATATTTTTCAAATTTGGACCACATTTTCGGATTTAGCATTAAATTTTCTATTATATCTGTAACCTTGAGTTTTACAAACTTGGTATCTAAAGAACAGCAGATCTTCACCTTATTTGGGGAAGTCACAATGTCTTATATTACTTCAACGCTCACCGTTTTTCGAAAAAAACTATTCACAAAACGTCAAATCTCACGAAAACTTGCAAATTTTATCAGCTTTCGAATGATATGTTAAACGTAATGATTTTGTTTAATTTAATGGAGAAATTTACTTTTGAAACCGAAGAAACATAGTGTCCTCATTTGGCATACAAATCAGTTAGTTGTGTAAATAAAACATTATTACTATTGCTTAATGGAAATGTGCATTTTAAACATAATAAACTCTTCATTGGAATAAAAAGCAAAGAAAAAAATTATTGTTTAATAGAAAATAAAGGAAAACTGTCAATAAAGCGATACCAGATCAGAGGATCTTATGTTATTACATTTATCTATTTATTATTATTATTTATGATTTATTTTATTAGATTTTCAATGCAATGTTTAAAATCCAGTGTTAATGAACATAGATCTTAATTTTTGAACATAACCGATAGCATCTAAATGCGGATTGTGTTGAAGAATACTAGTGTTTTTACAGTTGAAGGAATTTCTACTTATCCTAGAAGCTATGTTCAAAAATTAAGATCTATGTTCATTATCATTGTATGTTAAACATTAGATAGAAAATCTAATAAAATAAATCATAAATAATAATAATAATTAGATAAATGATGGTACTCAGCTATTATAGAAAATGTAATGCTAAATCCGAAAATGTGGTCCAAATCTGAAAAATATTTAAACAAAATGGAGATATTACAGCTTTTATTAAAAAAAAAAAAAAAAAAAAAAAAAAAAAAAAAAAAAAAAAAAAAAAAAAAAAAAAAAAAAAAAACCTGTTTTCCTCAAAACGTCTTTGATTTATCGTATATCTGCAACGGATTGGAATAAAAAGGTGAGGATTTTTCCCTAACCATCCCTAACCACTCTCTTTACACCGTCTCAGTTTCTATAAAATATAATATTAATATAAATGTGCATATAGACTACATTCTATGAAGGGATTTTTCGCCAGTAACATTAGTAGATAAAGATGTTTATGAAGAAAACTTTATTTTTTTTAATGGAATCACAATGTCAAAATTCCGAAAAATGATAGAATGACCTAAATGTCATCTTCCGCGCTAGTAAGATTAAGATTAATAATCTTACATCATAATACTTATGTTCAAATCTGAATTTTAACAAAAGAATTTCAGAGGAAAAAGGTGGTGGAGAACGGTGAAATTTTGTCTAAAGTAGTGAAATTTTCTTATACCACGGGGGAAAATATTTTATCATCTGGCAACCCTGCTTAAAGTGCAGTTGAAAATGTAGTATACACACATAATCTATGTATGTTAGTTATTTATCCTGATTTTTGTTACTTATTTATTCGTATTTTATATTTTCTTAATTTATTATGTATTTATTATCACCATTAATCTTATTTAGTTTTTATAATTGTTATTGTTATTCATATTTTTTTTTACGTTTTATTTATTTATTGTTTGTGTATATTTTATGAATGTATTTATCATAATCTCAGTGAGACACATTGGTACATTCTACCGGTAAAAGGTTTTATAAACGAAAACAGAAATCTTATATTTGCCATCTAATTGATACACTCAATGTTATCTTATTTTATTTATTTTACATATTTCATAAAAAATAAAATCTTAAATTTACAAGTATGTATATACTCGATTATTTGACAGATATTACAACTCTTTTTATTTTAATTTTTTTTAAAGTAATTAGTATAATATTTAAAAGCAAAAATAATATACCTCTTTCTTTTTTTTTTAATAACTACAGAAAATGTTGTAATATCTGGATAAATATTGAATAAATCATTAAGTTAAATCTTAGGTTTAAAATAAATCAAGAACATTTCTAGTTGCTTGCGGGCTGGTTATTTTCCTGATAATTGGAAAAAGGCTGAACTGGTAGTTATTCACAAGCCAGGGAAAAACGTCAAACAAATCAGCAGTTACAAGCCTATAAGCCTCTTACCAATATTAGGAAAACTTCTGGAATCAGTTATAAAAAGGCGCCTAACTTCATTTTTTCAAGATATAAATATTATTCCAGATTTTCAATTTGGATTTCAGATCACTCATTCCACAGCGCACCAACTAACACGGTTATCGGAATTTATAGTAAACGGTTTTGAAATGAAAAAAAACACACACTTGTCACATTTTTAGATTTTCAACTAGCATTTGACAAGGTATGGCATCTTTTATATAAACTTAAATCTATAGACACTCCAAAATATCTATATGATATTCTACATTCTTTTCTCAAACCTTCATCGTCAGAATAAAGGCGAGGCGCCACCGGGAACGGACTTGACTTGACTTGAGTCCGGTCTGCGACCCAATAGGCTGATATCAGTTGGGACGGAGCCACCGCGACCTAACTTGACTGGACTGGACTGGATCCTGCCACCTGACTCCGGTCGCCTCCGGTTTGGTTTGGGTTGGGACCTGACTCAGGTCCCCCCTCCCCTACCACCAGCCAGCCCAATCTAACCTCTCTCTCTGTGCACAGTTTTTCTTTGCAGCTTTTAGTGATATTCCAGAAAAAAATGAGTGTTGAGGAGAAGCTCATAGAATTGGTGAGGAAGCAGCCAATAATATAAAATACTTCAGAGGCTAGTCACAGCAATTTGATTAAAAAATCAAAAGTTTGAGATACTTCACATATTCGCATAGCCACTTTCTATCGAGAACATTCAATGCTATACATGTTAAAATAAAATGGTACTCCAAATCAGATGAATCCTATTCTTCACTTATCAAACTGTGTTCTGCGCTCATCTCGGCTGTTTTACACTGACTGAACTGAAGTCAAGTCAAGTCTCAGTGGCGCACCACCACTCCGGTCTGGTCCGGTCATGTCCACTCAAGTCAAGTCAAGTCCGTTCGCGGTGGCGCCTCTGCTTTTACAACACAATCTCAACCACCAGAACTTTCAATCTTCAAATTTTATCTTCACGATATCATCCAATCATCCGAAACTTCTATAGCTATGTTAGCTGATGACACAGCAGTTTTTTCGCAGTACGAAAATATAACAATAGCTAGAAATACGCTTCACACTCACCTTCACGAATTAGAAAAGTACTTTGACTAATGGATGATCAACCTAAATATTCAAAAATTTATTGCAAAAATTTGTACCCTCAGACGACAAACAGACCCACCAGAGCTAGTTCTAAATGGAAACAGACTTCAGTGGAATCCCTCTAATGAGGCAGTAAAATACCTTGGTGTTCACCTAGATCGTCGGAACCTTACCTGGAATCACCACATCATTATTAAACTTACACAGACCTTCGCAAGGCTGGCAATACTGTACTCGATAATAAACAGAAAATTCACTCTTATACCAAATATAACCATCTTAGTCTACAAAACAATTTTCTGGCCATTATTGATGTATGGTTGTAAAGTGTGGGGAGCTGCATCCCCTACCAAACGGAAAAAAAAACTACAATCATTCCATAACAACAAGGTCCTGAGAATTGCTGTAGATGCTCCCTGGTTTGTAAGAAATAGTCAGCTACATCGAGAATTAGAAATATAATCAATTGACGATTAAATCAAAAAATGCTACACCAGGTTTTATAGCAAGTTACCAGCGGTTAAAGGTGCAGTAGCTTTCAACATAGAATCACAAACAACATCCCGCTGATTGAAACCAAGACCCGTCTTGCATGAGCCTTGGTTTAATCCTGTTGTAAACACCATTACTGTTTAATTCTGTATTTACTTCTTCGTTTCAACACCAACTACTGCTCTTATTACTACAATCTGATTGTATTATTCGCTATTTCTTACTTTATTTATTTTGTCTTTATTATTATTCTCTTATATATATTTTTGATAAGTAACTGATGTTGCCGTATATTACTATTAGTATTAGTTTTTTCTTTCTTTACTTCTATTTGTTTATTATTATTATTTTATTTCTTTATTTTTTATTGTTACTTCTTTGCATTTTTTTTGTTATTATATACTTCCTCTAAAGTTACAATTATTCAAAAATGATAAGACAACTTATCTCTTATGGGTGCCTCTTGCAGCAGACTATACCCTCCCTTCTACTATTGTTAACTCATTATTAATATTGTTAAACCATCCATGTAAGGCTTACCAGACCGATCTGGAAATAAAAAAAATAAAGAAAACAAAAAAAACAAAACATTTCAGGGATATAATTTAATATAATGTGCGTTTGAACAGAGAAACTAAATCAAAAATAGATTATTATAGTTTTTAGTGAAATAATTCTCTTATTACCTATTTTGATTAAATATATTCATTAGAATACACTTGAATACTGGAATATAGTTCCTTGAAAATGAACTAACTGCTACCCTTAAAAGCAGGATGTCTTTATATGATATCGAAATATCTGTTTTCGATGCAAATGGTATTTTTAGAGTAATTACAGAATTTATGATTGCGATCAAAATGTCCATTATGAAAATTGCACAATTTTAAATTATCTATTGACAGCCAGGGACAGACAGTTTCACAACTTATGATTTTTTTTTGTTAAAAATGTGAATTTTTACACAATTATTTTACGGCAGAATGTGTTTGAAATTTTTTAAATACGTAATGCCAGAAAAGTTCATAGAAATAGTATAGAGAAAGTGCGTAATACGAATTTTCCTTTTATATGAGCCTATAAGAAGTGATACACAGTTCAAGAAAGAAGATTTCTGACCATTGTGTTCTCCGCTAACATGAAATGTGTGCACGCTACCCCAAAACCTGGTAAGATTAACTCCCTATAACGCGATAAGTGTTTTTCTTAAATTATATATTTTTTATCCAGTTTTTATATATTATGTCTTTTAATGAGTTTAAATTATTTACTTATAGTTAAATATAAATAATACATGATGAAAAAAACAAAACATAAACGAATATTTCCTGTAGCAAAATGAAATAAAACAGATTAATAATAAAAATAATAACTAAAAAAGCTTGATTGCTGAAATTGGACCAAACTGATGAATAGTATTAATTAAAATTTAGAACCGAAATTTTTAATAGAATAATGTAAATTTACATAAAGAATATATAGAGGGCGAACCTTTAATTTTTCGAAACCACTTATGATGTATTATTCTAGTATATATTTACTATTTCCTATATATTATTTTCTACATTTCCTTTTCAAAAGCACTATAATATCATTATTATTTCATTTAGTTTTTTTTTTAAATAAAGATTTTACTAATTTATAAAATACACAACATCGTCAATAAAATTTATTTTATAAATATATAATCATACGTTTTCTTTATTAAATAAATTAAATTGTCAGGTTAAATCGAATCTACTTGAATGAATCATTTGTATAGTTAAACAATAACAAATCCATGATTTTGAAAAAAATAATATTTTTTTTACTATTAAATTTCTTTCATAAAGTTTTATGGTTATTTAAATATCGGCTATTGATTATTAAGCTTACATTTCATAAAACATTATCAAACACTAATATTCAGAGAAAATTCAAATAGAGGAGCTAGTATACAATAAAATCAAAGCGAAAACGATTTTAAGGCTAGCGATAGATAAATTTAAAAAGCTATATAAATTTTAAATTGAAATTGAAGCTATACAAATTTCTATTGCAATAAGACGTCAATACCAAAACTTTCCTAAAAGGTCTAAGATTCAAAAGTTGAGTTCAGAACAAATCTGCAACGCAAAAGAAAAAAATATTACCTCTGAACTAAACTTCCTTTCATAATTTTAGAGGCAAAGAAATATGGAGCGATTGTCAGGTTGTCATTTCGTATGCCAATGCCAGTGGCATAAATTATATAAGCATTAAAAGATATACATATTTTTAAAAATAATTTTTAAATCTTTATTATCATGCAATTAAGTGTCATTTTCACGGGTTTTCGGTAAACACTTTTCGTAAATTATGCAGTCACTCTTAGCACTAAATACTTCTTTACGAATTTCTAACCAGGAGTTCTTCGATTTTAGTATTGCAATTATATTACCAATGACTTTATTCCATTTTGTATTTTTAAATTAATGTAGAAAATTAAATCTTTGCGTATCCTTGATGATTACGCCATTACGCCTAAAAATGATAGTTTTTAAGATCTTCCAGGATCTGACGTTATTTGGTGGCCGAAGAAAATCCTTGCCCATTCTCCTTCATAACAAATCAAGGACTAGTATTTAAGGACACAATTTAAAAATATTTAGGGCTTAAATATTTAAATATGCCGTTGTAGGATTATATTATATTATATTTAATAAACTTTGTTTTAGCAAAAACTCTTAAAAAAATTAATCTTCACACTATTTGACATGTTTCGGGATATTGCATCCCATCATCAGACTTTCTATTCTTCTGGTGTTATCCCACCATGTCAATAGTAAATGTAACAGTTAAGTTGACATGGTGGGATAACACCAGAAGAATAGAAAGTCTGATGATGGGATGCAATATCCGGAAACATGTCAAATAGTGTAAAGATTAATTGTTTTAAGAGGAGTTTTTGCTAAAATAAAGTGCATTAGATACATTAACATTGAATACTCCTTTTTTGAAAATATAAAGGATTATATTATATTAAAAACAAGCGTATACTACTAGGGGATCGGAGCACAGAGCAACTAAGTCGATTTCCAAAAAAGTACAATTGTAATTGTAATTATAAGCTACAATTATAATTTATTTATTTATTTTGGATCTAACCACGAAATAATTTGGATATCATGAGATATTAATAACTTTTAAACGATACCTTCTCAAGGCCAAATAACAGTGTTAAAAGGAGGGGAAACGGATTGAAAACAATTCACGTTTTGAGGGTAAGAATCAAGATATTTCGAGAAACACGAAAAATGTAACGAAAGATACAATTTCATGGGAATGAAAAGTCCTGTTGTTTTCAGAAAACCGCATGAAGATGCGGGGAAAAAAAAAAAAAAAAAAAAAAAAAAAAAAGAGATCTATTACTTAGAGAGACAGACTCCTAAACCTGATACAGTGGCCGACAAGAAGACCCTGAATATTTCTCTAGGGAAATCACTGTATTGCCTCCAAGCCGAGTAATGCTCCTTCATCCAGAAACAACCACTATCAACCTTTAATTACGGAGAATATATTTGGCCAAGATGATGGTACCGCATTTCCTCTGGGGCCGCTGATGAAGAAATATTGGAAAACGAATGTCTGTATTATATCCACGTTCCTTCAACAATGCAAATCCTCAAAGAGTCTCATCTGACCAAACTTTTCTAGCTTACATTGTCCATGGATCAGTTATTTTTTATAAAATTGCTACCAGAATAAGATTCTTAGTCTGTTAACTAGATTTTTATTTACACTTCAATTAATAAAAAAAACTACTGATTAATATATATATATATATATATATATATATATATATATATATATATATATATATATATATATATATATATATATATATATATATATATATCATCAAATTTTCAATCCGAGCAACACAAACGGAGCTGGAGTGTGTTAAAAAAAGCCCATACACTTAAGAATAAATGTTTAAAACGTGATTTTTTCCGAACCAAAATAGCTCCTTAACAGTGAGTCCTGCGACAAATGTTATATAACAAAAAATATTTTCCATTAAATTTCTAATCAGGAAACTATCATTAAATTTTTAAATTTTCGATTCTAGCAACACCAAGAGAGTTAGACTATAATTTACTCTTGCATTTATTAATGATATTTATTATAGCATCAAGATATTATTTAATATGTAATCGTAAAAAAATACTTTTTCGTTATAAAATCCAGTGATTTATTTCATCTCCACTGACAGACACTTTTGTGCTATACTTTTAAGTAGCTCGACATTCCCTTATAAATCGTGTCGTAAATTTTATTTTTTACATTATTGGACCTTTTTATAAGATATCATTGCTATAATGATTTAACCTATAGTAACTAATACAGTAAATACATATAAGGGAATACTGAAAAATTTTGAATCCATCTAGAACCATTAGATTTATTTCAGAGTTATACGTTTTTACAAATGTTTTACATGAACAAATAGAACAATAAAGTTAAAATTAAATAATAGAAAAAAGATTTCTATATAACTTCACGAGAAAAATAGCATTAAATAATTATAATCACAGTAATTATATTTTAGTCTTAAAAATAAATTTATAAAAATGCATTTATAAATAGAATCATCATCATAAACTGGGTTAATAAACAATTACGTTAACAATTCTCACTCAAACAACAGTTTGTTTTCCCGTA
This sequence comes from Euschistus heros, assembly GCA_003667255.2. NCBI lineage: Eukaryota > Metazoa > Arthropoda > Insecta > Hemiptera > Pentatomidae > Euschistus > Euschistus heros. Next base: position 141,679 of record RCWM02000860.1, on the reverse strand, counting down.
TAATTCATGGAAATAGGTATTCGTAATCTTACGATAAAATAGGTAATTTTACGTAAGTTTCTAAAAACCAGAATTGAGAGAAGAAAAAAATAATCCAAAGAAACTAGAGAAAAATAGAGCCATAATCAAATAGTTTACAAAATCAAAAGAGTAGTGCAGTACTTCAATCCCGATTTCACAGCATTATTCCCAAACGCATGTACTCTACCTACACCCCTCATATAAGCACTCTTTGACGGGGGTCCCACTTCGCGAAAACACGTTTATCGGTACTCTTTTGGCTATAACTTCGAAACTAATCCTTCGATCCAAAATTTATTTTTTTAACCTGAATACTCGTTAAACTTACTATAAGCAACTACATAATTAAAAAAAAAACTGTAGTTTTTGGACTGTTCTCTAGTAATAGTGCTGTATTAGTAATAGATTTTGCAACGTTGGGCAGTGACTGATTTTTTTTTTTATGTTAAAACATTTTTTATTGTTTAAAGAATTACTTAATCATATAAAAATCATGAATATTGATAATATAGTGAACTTTGTTTAAAAAAAATGGATAGAGGACATACATTATTATATTCGGGGGTCCCACCAGGAAACAGAGCAGCGGAAGGAGTCGGCATCATATTGAAGGATGAAATCCTCAAGAAGGTAGAGGATTGGGAGCCAGTAAGCTCACGCATAATTGTGATCAATATAGAGATGCGGATCGGAAACTGGAGTATTATTCAGGTTTATGCCCCCACGAATGATGCAAATATCTTAGATAAGGAACAGTTCTATAGTGATATGGAGCGAGCTATTAACAAAGCCAGAAACAAGAACAAAAGTGTGGTAATTATGGGTGATCTCAATGCAAGGACTGGAAATGAGTACCTGAGAACGCATGGAGTGATGGGACTTCATGGGGGAGAGACTATCAGGAATGAAAATGGACAACGCTTGATTGAATTCTGTGTCGATAATGACTTGCTTATTGGTAATTCATTTTTTCCCCACAAGGCATGCCATAAGATAACATTCTCTGCGGTAGAAAGAAATGCCAACAGCATCATTGACTACTTTCTTTATAGTCGCGATATAAGGCGATGTTTCACAGATGTGAAGGTTATCAGAGGGGCAGAGATTGGGAGTGATCACATGCTACTTGTAGCGGACACAAAGGTAATTAAGGAGCGCAAGGTACAGAAAAAAGCGTATGAGAGGATAGAAGTAAAAAAGTTACAGGATCCCGAGAAAAGAGCCCAATATGAAGAATTACTACGTATGAAGCTCCAAGAACTGGATGCAGACTCAAGCCTAGACAATGTATGGAAGAATATCAAGAATAGCATCCTGGAGTCGGCATCTATGGTGTGCGGATTGAAACGAATATCGACAAAGGACAAGCGTACTTCTTGGTGGAATGAAGAACTGAGAGTCATCGTTAGAGAGAAAAAAAAATAGCGTGGAAGAACTACTATCGGACCAAAACCCCAGATAATTGGCAGGCCTATGTTACGAAACGAAACAGAGCCAAAGAAGCAGTCAGAAAAGCTAAACAAAAGTCTTGGGAAGAGTTTGGTGAGGAACTGGACAAGGACCACCAAGAGAATATTAAACTCTTCTGGAGGAAAATAAAGACTCTTAGAGGCAGGAAAAGTAAACCGGTAAGAAATATCAAGAACGAACGAGGGAAACTGGTTACAGAGAATAATGAAATTTTGGAAGTGTGGAGAAAGTTTTTTGAGGCACAATTTGGCGAAGACAGGCTGAACCACGAATACCAGGATCGACAATGGAATGAGTCGGACGTGGATGAGATGATAGAGGAGGATGAGGTTGAAAGAGCGGTAATAAGAATGAAAACAGGGAAAGCTCCAGGCCGAGATGGTATAGTGGCAGAATTTGTTAAATACGGAGGTATGGAGCTGCTAAAGGCTCTCCAATTGATCTTTCAAAAAGCGTGGGATGCAAAGAAAATACCAAAAGACTGGGAATATAACATTATAGTACCCATACATAAGAAAGGATGCCAGGCGGACTGCTCCAACTACAGACCAATATGCCTTTCACCAGTTGTCTATAAATTATATACATCCATTTTAGAGAACCGATTGAGACCACTCGTGGAACCTCTTATTGGAGAGGAGCAGGCCGGTTTCAGACCCAGGCGACAAACCCAGGACCATATTTTCACCCTCAGAAATATTTTACAAAAGTCCTGGGACAGAGATAAAAATATGTACCTCGCCTTTCTGGACCTCAAATCCGCCTTTGACTCAGTTCCACGAAATGAAATATGGGAAGCGCTGAGAGTGAAGGGTATTGCAGTGGGACTAGTGGAAGCAATCCGGTCCATTTACCAAGATCCAAAAGGAATTATAAGATTAAACGGTCAGGAATCTAGGCATTTTAATATAGCCAGAGGGGTAAAGCAAGGTGACAGTCTAAGCCCCTTGCTATTCGTACTGTTTATGGACGAAATAGCGTCCATATGTAAAAGAAGGACTGAAAGGACATTTTTAGGTCGAAGAAATCTCATGCCAGTGGTAACTCAGCTCCTAATATATGCAGACGACATAGTGCTGATCGCTGACTCAGTGGAGAAGCTCCAGCAGGCTGTCACAGAGTGGTTTGAAGAGCTGCGAAGAAAAGGCATGGACATAAACGCCAGTAAAAGTAAGGTCCTACAAGTTGGAAGGCAAGAGGAAGAGGTATTGGTTTATTGCAATGGAGAAGAGTTGGAGGTGGTCACCGATTTTACCTATCTGGGAGCAGTTTTGGACAGATCTGGGAAAGTTGACGCGGAAATATCAAGTAGAATAAGCAAAGCAAACGCAGTATACTACCAGATCTGCAACACTGTTGTTGGTAAAAGAGAAGTGAGCAAGAACGTTAAGCTCCATATCTTCAAATCGATATACCTGCCGATACTCTTATATGGTTCTGAGAGCTGGATCCTCATGGACAGGCAGAAGAGCAGAATCACAGCGGCAGAGATGAGATTTCTTCGTAGGATTGTTGGGAGGACTAGGAGGGACCGAATCCGAAACGAGAGGATTAGGGAAGAATTGGAGATCGCCCCAGTCATGGAAGCCATTGAGACCAGGCAGCTGAAGTGGTTCGGACATGTGGTACGGATGGAAGACCACAGAGATCCACTAAAGACGATGGATTATGCCCCGGAGGGAAGAAGACCTCGAGGCCGCCCAAGATTACCATACCTCGAATACATGGACAGGTTGTGCCGAAAGAGAGGCAAAGATATCCGCCAGACAAGGAACCTAGCAAGGAACAGAGAAGAATGGCATTCCTGGCTGAACGCACCCCGACGCTGAAAGGCACACAAGGGGAAATGCAAAAGAAGAAGTTTAAAAAAAAAAAAAAAAAAAACAACTCACGAATGTTGAAAAATTATTCTTTCTAAAAATATATTAAGGTTGGGCCGTCAATAGCCTGTCCGCTAATTCTGACATTATTGTTAGAAGTGTCTAATAAACCTTTCCACAATGTCAACATAAATACTATAATAATATAAGTGTAAATTATATATATGCCCTGTAGAAATGAAGAAGGTAGCAACACTTAACATAAAGTAATTTTTCACTCTTAGGCCATAAATCATGAGGAGTGGGAGTCCTATAAAAATTCATATTTATCCTCCACAGCTCAGAGGAGCATGTAAACAAATATATTCAGCTATTATTCAGTGCAATTCAACAGCTGCACACAAAAGATAAGATAGACTCGGAATGAAATAAAAAAAAATTATACTTTAAGCAAATTAATTTTTCCATATTTTAATCTCAGAATGAGTTATGAAAATATGTGATAGTATTTATATTGTTATAACTTATTCTTAATGAATAATTAAATTTTTGGTGACCCCGAGAAATGAATTTTGGCCCTCTCACTGATAAAAAAAGGGTACAATCTTAGTAAAAATAGCTCTCCCTTGGTTTAGTTTAAGGACCCTTACAAATTATAAAAGATTTTCTACGCGACTATGAGAGCATTCGAATTTAACTAAACCGTGTAAGGTATCTCGAATTTATATCTTATATTCTGAAATTCACAATATTTCCTTACGAATTCACTGAAAAACCTGTCCAGAACAACCTCAGTTTAGCCTACACCAGGAACCTGTCCTTTCATGATAAATTTTATAATCACTCAAGTAAATCAATCTGTCAACGTGCTCCCCATTAGATTCCCCAAAATCCGAAAGGCGTCATAAAAATAATTTCTATAACATTTCTCTAACACATATCAAACTTCAAATGAAGTTGATTGAGGTGATTGAGAAGTCGTTGAAATATCAATATTGGCACAATTATCTATTTTTATTTTATGTATACATCTATACAGTAGTCGATTTCAATATTTTTTTTTTTTATATTAAAATTTTTTATTAAGTAATTATCACAATCTGCCACGAATGTGGGCAATAAGTAATATAGATGGCGTATGATTAAATTCACACATTATGTACAATGAGAAAAAATAATTAAATAATTGAAAATATATATATATATATATATATATATATATATATATATATATATATATATATATATATATATATATATTTACTAGACAAACGTTCAAAGCTCCCAATTAATTACAAAAGACTAATATACATGGCTCTGATTAGACCTGTTTGGACGTACGGAGTTGAGCTTTGGGGCTCCACTAAACCATCCAATTCATCTCGTATCCAATGCTTACAATCCAAAATCCTTCGAAAAATCCTCAATGCACCTTACTTTGTCACCAATAAACTTATCCATAAAGATCTTAATGTTCCATATGTTGCAGATTTAGCCCAAACCAGATATCAATCCTTTCATAACCATAACCACTCAAATCCCCTAATTTCTTAACTTGCTACCCACACCATTCCTGTTAATCCTCCGAGGCGTCTGAAGAGAAGATGGCCCAGAGACCTTCTAGTGTAGAATTTTTATTAAAGTGCTACTGATGAGTAGTTCTTTTCAAGTTTTGTCACGTTATTGTAATAGGTAACAGCACATTTACTTGATGTATAAATATTGTACAGTTGTAAATTTCAATAAATTGTTATTAAAAAAAAAAAAAAAAAAAAAAAAAAAATCGTACTTTATTTATAATACACATTCATCCTAGGGATCCCCCAGCCAGACTTGTCCCTCCACTTGTAGAGGGACAAGCCAGGCACAGAGAGGTCCCAGCTCATCTCTCTCAGCTGTGTCACTAGTGTAAAAACTAGTGTAAGTGGAGGCTGAGTGAGAGCGCTACAGTACATAATTTTAATAAATTAAAATCCTTAGTTTAGGTAACTCAATTAATGACCATTAAATATATGAAGTATGTAAAATACAGAAGTATTCTGACTGTAAAAGCAATTTTGTATTCATAAAATCAGTCACGAAAACTTGCGGAAATAGTTTAATGTTCTTTGAAAGTGGTTTAGTAGAAGTGTAAGCAAAACAGTATATTGTGTGTGATGCTTGATGCAGGTACTTACGAATTTGGGGCTATAATGTATTTTGTCAGAATAATTGGTAGTTTATTGATTAAATTTGTTTATAGGTTAACTACATCCATCATTTTTTCAGCTTGAGGTATATGAGAAATTGCAGACAAAAAAAAACAATAACATAATGCATAAATCAGAAAGCTTTCTGGATAAAAGCAAAAAGTCACATTTGTAATTTCGTTTTATTTTATGTAACGTTTTTGTTTAAAAGTAAATTTTGTAAACAAATATTTTCATAATATATAAAAAAATAAATAAATAAATAAGATAAAAAATGAAATCAGAACTTACAAGTGTTGCGATGTCTTAATTTTCCAAATTACTGCATACGCCTCTGAATCTGTAAAAAGAAACGGATTAACATATTTGTACAACTATTTAATAATACTACACGTAAAGATATAGTAAACAATTAAAGTTATATAAAAACCTTATTTAGTTGTACAAGCTGATAGAGAAAGAATCTCAATAATCCGACTATCCGGATAATCCGATAATCCTGCGAAATCCCAAATAGTCCAGTGAAATTGTAAATTTTTTCAATTTAAATATTTAGTTATATTTTTTTTGATAAGTCGTGCTTGCTAATGAAATTTTAAGTTTTTGATTTTGAAGCGCCATTGCTCGCTAATTGGTAGCGTCAAAGTTTTAACACTTTCAACCTTTTCCACGGTTATCTAAAATATCTGCAACAGGGTTGATTCAAAAGAAGAGTTTTATAATTAAATAAATTTAATACAATAAATTTATTACAACGGAGACTTATATAAGACACTACTTTATAAATTTTCAGAAGCAAAAGTGGTAAGAATTGTGTATTTTTTTTTTATTTTTTTTTTTTACGGTTTTTGTTCTATACGTCCTTCAAGCACGCTTCATTCTGAATGGTTTTAAAGATGCGTTAGTTTTGCTATAAACCAAACACAAAATGTTGTAGTATGGACAATGTTTCTATACGTAAATATAGCTAAAACATACCAAATAAAATACTTTTTTGTTTTGTTTTTTAAATAAATGTACAATCTGACACAGTAGAGGGAAATGGGTACAAAGATAAATGTATTCATTCATACCGAAAATAAAATACCAGCTAAAACATTTGTACACAAACAAATAAGCCTATTAGTGTGGATAACGTACGGTTCTATTTCCTTTACTCTCTTTAAATTAAGAATTTATAACTTTAAATGCACTTTCAACTATAACATGTACTTTATTAATATATATCCGGTTTATCCGACCTTTTCCGCCCTACCCCTTGGTCCGTTAGAGTTCGGATAAGTGAGGTTCTGCTGTATTTCATTAATATATCATCAATAATTTCAGCTATATTATTAGGCATAATATTCTCATTGATTTTTTTTTACCCTTACTATGGCAAAAATGTTTTGATATCGATGAAGAAAAAAAACTATATCTTCAATAAATTTAAATAATTTACTAATAAAAAAACATCATTTTGAATCGGCATATATTCCAATACATAATATTACATTCCGGAAGTTCAAAACTGTTTTTTTTTTTATTTTGAGCTTAGCTTAATAATTAAATTTAAATAATTAATCTTTGCAAAAAAAAATTCTAAATTTAATAGTTTCTAATTTAACTAATATTGAATATGTAACGTTGTCTTTATAAGTGTCAGTAATTGAGAGTTTCAACCGCTCCTGTCGTAGAGTACTTGAATAAAATTTAATCTATAAGCCGCTAAGTGAGATGGATCTGCAGAGATGCGGGCTCATCCCATAATTGTCTCAAGTTACACAGGCTGAACACTTGAATAGATAAAAGGGGAATATTTGTCTTCTTTATTGTCGATTACAATTTAGTTGCAGTGTTATGAAGAATTATTATCTATTATATTTGAGTATAGTTAATAAGTCATAAAAAATAGATGAAAAAAATAAACAACAAATGCTGGCCCTGAACTACGATATAATTATGCATTGTTCATGAATTAAATATTGATTCAAGTATATGTTTCAATAATAGAGAAAAATTCCATCATTTTAATTTTTTATTTATTTACTTTTGTTTACTGGATCTAAAGAAATTTTTTAGAACTAGCAAAAGGTGCTGTTTATAATTTATGCGAAAATTATCATTTCAAGTTAGTTTTTTTATTATTCAAATTGGGTGAAACTAGATCAAAAATGTAGCAAAATACCGCAGACCTCACCTTTGTATTCCAATCCTTTGCAGATGTACGATAAATCAAAGACTTTATTGAGGAAACCACGTTTTTTTTTTTTCGTAAAAGCTGTAATATCTCCATTTTTAAAATATTTTTCAAATTTTGACCGCATTTCAACACAATCTGCATTCAGAAGCTAAAGGCAAAATTGAGGTCTATGTTTATTATCATTGGATTTTAAACATTGCATTGACAAACTAATAAAAAAAATCCTAAATCCTAATAATAATAAATAAATAAATGTAATAGCATAAGATCCCCTGATCTGGTGTCGCTTTACTGACAGTTATCCTTTATTTCCTACTAAACAATCATTTTTTCCTTTGTTTTTTGTTCCAATGAAGAGTGTACTATGTTTAAAATGCACATTTCCATTAAGGGATTGTCATACTGTTTTATATACACAAGTAACTGATTTATATACCAAATGAGAACACCATGTATTTTCGGTTTCAAAAGTAAATTTCTCCATTAAATCGAAACAAAATCATTACGTTTAACATTTCATTCGAAAGCTTATTAAATTTGCAAGTTTTTGTGAGATTTGACGTTTTTTCGATAATTTTTTTTTTAAAAAAAAGTTAGAAGATGTTAGAAGACATTGTGTCTTCCCCAAATAAGGTTAAGATTAAGCAGTTATTTAGATACCATGTTTGTAAAAGTCAAGGTTACAGGTACTCAACTATTATAGAAATTTTAATGTTAAATCCGAAAATGTGGTCAAAACTTAAAAAAATATTTAAACAAAATGGAGACATTACAGCATTTAGGGAAAAAAAAGTCTGCAGCATTTTGCTACATTTTTGATCTACTTTCACCCAATTTTTTTTTTACACTAAGAGATACTCACCATGTGTATAAATAGCTGTCTAAAATACAATCTATGCAAACAAATTCTTATATTAGTGCATACAACATACGTTACGATTTACTTTATTTTTGTATATGTGAATATATAACTTTAGACATAATTATAATAAACCTTAAGTATGGAAAACATGTTACATTGAAACCTACAGTTTATCCGACATTTTGGTCGTTCCGCCCTACAACTTGGTGCCTTAGGTGTCGGATTAGTGAGGTTCTGCTGTAATATAATTTCAGAGTATGTTTGTAAAAAAATTTAATTATTTTTCAAAAATATTTTCTTGAATGAATTTTTAAAGTATTGTGGGTTATATTTTCTTTTACGTTACGATTTACCGATAAATTCTGAGAAATTAATGTTTTCTATGCAGTTTCGTTCTCGATACTGTCAATATACCATTGTATAAGTCGAGAAAAAGCGGAAAGAAAATTGATATCTTCGACGACATCGAGTAAGATAGAAGAAAAATATTAAATCGCAGTATTCTTGGAAGGCTGTAATAAGATAGAAGACACTTTCGATATAAGTCCAAGATTGCGAAAGCAACGACGTAACGTTTTGAAAGAAAGGTACAAACAGTTTAATATATCTCTGTGGTGATGTAACAAATTGGATTTCTTTACTATTCCAAAACAATGGTAAGGTTTCATTCAGTTAAGATAAAATAACACCGCCCCCTTCAAGAAAAGAATTATAAATGAAGACATGATGAACTAAGCCAAAATTTTGTTAATAATAATAGTGACAAAACATCTCACCAATACAAGCCTATTATAATAAATAAAAATTTCGATAACAATCTGTAAAACTAACTTCATTTTAATTTTTTATCTGATGGAACTTAGGAATTTTTATGTATAAGAGTTTGGTTAAATAAAAGCAATTTCAGTGGCGATTCTTAAAAAAATGAAAAAGAAAAAGTATTAATTAAATCTTTAATCATTGAAATGAAAATTAAATTACTAAATTATTATTAATTAATAATTATTTTACTTATTTCTTAGTATATTAATATTATTTATTATGAAATGAAAATAAAATTGATTGGCTTATAAAGATAAATAAAATAGCTAACAATCGTCCATTTATGTACAATATATAAAACACCTAGTCTAAAGAACCCGAACTAATCCTTCTCCTCCATAAGGGTTTCAATCCAATTAGAAATTTATGTATATATAAGGCTGATCATAATGACAAAGAACTACTAAAAAATACCGAATTGACATTTAATCAGAAGAAATACTAGTGTAAATTATCCTGAGATTGGACGAAAATTAAAGAATTTGTTAAAAAGGAAATAAATTAAAAAAAGAAGAGAGAAACTGAAGGTGTATGCGGTCTGGAAAGATTCAGATCAAAAAAGGTTCTGGAAAAATTCATAAAGAGTAATATTAGGACATTAGTTCGTAGTTTAACATCTTAGAAAGAAATCTGGAAAAGAACAAACCAAAATTTGTTTGGAATCAAAATACAAGAGTAACACAGACGTCAAGAAAAGAAAAAAATAACATTCAATCATACAAAATGTACACTATATCCCATTATTCGACAGCACTATTTATGCTCAATTTATTATTATTACTTTTAATCTTTTTATTAATATTTACAACTTGTACATATGGGTCGTTTTCAAATAAAATGACAATTTGCTATCCCAGCACTTTGAATGGCTGTAAAAAAAAAAAAACTTACAACCAATATTTCACTGTTCATGATCTTATCTTGTCGAGTTCATTTTTTTAAAAATTAGTGTAGCCCATAAAACTTCAATTTCAAATGTTTGATAACGAAAAAAACAAAATTAATTATTAAAATTTTTGACATACGTTACTGTCCACAGGTCAAGTTTTCAATTTCTAACCTTCACAATAAGTATAGAAATTAGTTTTCATTTTATTCTTTTTGTTATTTCTTGTTACATGAAATTAAAATAGAACTTTCTTTTGAAAATATGAAATATTGGGGGCTTGAGAAAATATTTTCATAGTGTCAGAGAATTTCTGAATTTATTCATTTGATGTACGTGATCGGGTGTAGAAGAGTGGGTTCTAGAGCTTGGTGAGTCGGGATAAATCCCCAACACCCTCCAGACTACATTTTGTAACCATTCGCAACCAAGGGCCCAGTCGCTGTATAAACCGAAGTTAAACAACTTTGATTCTCAAAACATAGTAAGTGCCTTAATTCAATTTGAGACACATTACCATCGTTTTCTCACATTGAATTCACCACTTACAAGTCTTTACAGTTCGTAGTTCAACATTACGAATGTTTCAATTCCATTATATTTGAAAAAAATTGTTGTTAAATAATCTTTTTCTATATGAAAGGACAGCTAGACGAAAAATAGAAAAATATATTATTATTTTTATTACATCTGATATTAATACAATTACTTTAAACGAATACAATAATAATCTTACTTAAATATAAACATATAATAGAATAAATCTTCCTTTTTAGTCTCTCTCAGAACATATGTTTTAATAGTGTTAATCACACCCAACCTATTAACTAACAGTGCAAACATCTTTGATTTTGATACGCTTTACGAAGTTTCACATTTATTATATTATTGAAATAACAGATTAAATTCCATGGTAATGAAATGTTGGTATACCTTTTTTAGAATCAGCAATCAGCTGGCATCTTTTTATAGTTATAAACAAAGTTTATGAATATAAACCTCTCGCATTGTTATATTGAATTCCATAGAAAAAAAATTGTTTTTTTGTAAAATTTATTATTCTCTATATTATATATTTTTTTTAAATATCATTTTATTGTTTTTACCTCTACATATATTAAATGGGATTAATTTAATTACTTCTCTCAGTGTAATTTATACGGGACCATCGTTTCACTAGTAGGACATACCATTTGGGTGGGCTGTTTAGTTGCGATTTGTTACCGTTTTGAATCAACTAGTCCACTCGATTCGAAGAGACAGAAAAATGTACAATTTTTAAGGTAAGCAATTTTTTTAATTCACCAATTTAAATGATTGTTATTACAAATAATAATCTACTTATTTGTCAATAATATTTTTTACCAGTTTATGATGATTATTTCGATTATTGTCAACCAATGGTGGATCTATTTTTTCTCTATCAAAAATTTTTTTTTATTTCAATAGGAAATATCTCAAAACCCCCAAAAAACAAGAGCGGATGTCTCTATAGAGCCAAAAGTTTGCAAAAATAGTGGCTGGATGAATTAACTGAAGCGATGGCGAGGGAGTTATTGTATCTACCCTGATGATTCGGGTTCAGGAGAAAGTGACCACCTAAGCATAAGCGATCATAGGAGTAAGGCAAGTCCTTACCAAGTCCTTCTTGGTGTTCATGAGAAGCAACCAGAATCAAAAGGAAGAGAAGGTGCCAGAAGTCGTTGGCACGATTGTGGACGTTAACGCAACAAAACTGCTAGGAAATGGTGTGAAAAGTGCCAAATATGGATGTGTAATGAACACTTGAAAAATGTTTGTAATCATTGTTATATTTATTCTGTATAATTTTTTATTGTGGTAAATTAAATGAATAATTGTTTAGTTTGAAACTTTTCTTTCTTTAAACTAATAACACTCAAATAAAAGTGTAGAAAAGCTGAACTAACAAAATTTATTTATATGGTTTAAAACTAGCAATTAGAGCATGAGTGACATATGTCAACAACGCGAACACTCATGTTACAACCCGTAACGCGCCTATTCGAGGGTTAAATAATAAATTATTATTATACAAAAAAGAAAATTACCTAAAACTTTATTAACAATAAGTTGGTCCTAAATGGCTTAAATTGTATATAGTATTAGAAAATAATCACACAAGTTCAGGGGAAAAATGAATAGGGTCTACATCTTAAAATAGAATCTGCGTTGAAGTCTACTAACGGCTAAGAGCGAGAACGACTGTGAAACATATGTTACTCTAAAATCAGCTAGTACACACTGCCCTTTGATAACAAATTTCTACTTTCATCTGTGTCAAAACAAATTAATATAGTGTGCGGGATTTTTGAATGCAGCTTTATAAGAGAGACAAATACCACCCACACTAGACTAGCACATACTAGATTCTATTATAACCACTGTCAGCTGCATAGATGAGACCAGTTTCATAGCCGATACAAAGTGCTCTTTGCATTTCATTTTATGAATAAATACAAATTATATGTATCATAGTTACATTTAATACTCTAACAATTAGAAAAATAAAGAAAATGATATTATTGGCATTTATTTTTTTCATACATTGTGGTCTATATCCAAAGAGTTATCGGATTATCTGTCTCTCTCTTCGGGAATGCCAACCCAATCTCAAGCTCCTTTATCAAGATCCAAACCAGCGGAACCCGACTGCCCGTCCACTAGTGGATCAGAACTTAACAAACTTTCCATTTAAACTGTTATATTTAGTTAGAGATAGTTGGTATAAGTTAACTTATTAATTATGCTAACCAGAATCAAGCTCTGGAAGCCATGATATTATACTCAGTTGGGTTAGACCAACTTGATTCTACTTAGCAATACAAACAAATAGAATATTAAAATAATTAGTACTAGTATGCTAGTGTAAAATAAAAAACTTCTTAAATGGAATTAATTTTGATTACTGTTTAAAAAAAAGAAAAAAAAAAAAAAAAGGAAGAGATAAAGCATTTCTTCCATACTTTTTACACAAGCGTTTGTGATTTTTAATATCTATTTTATTAAAATTCATTTCATCGGGTTCAATAAATGTGAAAAACTAGGAACTTTTTTACATATTTCATTTCTGAACTTTATAACTTAAAAAATAAGTTTTTATAGAGATGGGCCAAATATGACTTAGAAAAAAAAAAGCCGACTTGACAAAATAACTGATTAGTCGGCCAAGCTGATCTTTGCTTCCGTTGGAAATCATATGACATCGTTTATAGTTTTATAGCCGTCAGTAATTACATCTACATGTTTTTTGTTTATCTTATTTTTTTTTTCTGATTATTATTCGATGCGACGAACTGTGGAGCCATTCGTGAATCTAGCGAGGCAAAAGTCTGAAAGCGATCGTATGGATAATGTAATATTTTTTTTCTGATCCAAAACAACTTGAAATGATTAAAACCAGGTTATTGAGAGCTTAAAAAAACATTAAAAGTTTTATTTGTGACCTGGTGTTTTATTAAGAAAAAAAAAATTCCACAAAACCATTTATTGATTTACCGATGATTACAGTCGTGGTCATAGAAATTGCATCACCTATGATTATTACCATTTTGATCCTAAATGTGTAAACAAATAGTGGGATTGTATTTGTTTACCTACAACTGTTAGAGAGAGATGGAATCAGTGACTCAATAGTTTAGTTGTGCCCAGATTATCCAATATTAAGCACGTATTTTGTATTATTATGTACAATAGACAGAGTTTCAAACAAATGTCTAATGAGAAAAAAGTTAAAATAGAGACCTTTGCTGAAGCTGGACTTTCTGCGCGTGAGAAAGCAAGGAGGGTGAGGTGCAACCAATCCACTGTGGTAAGAATAATAAACAAAAATCTTTCCCAGGGATCTACCGAGCGAAAGAAAGGGACTGTAAGGAAAAGGAAGACAGATGATCGTTTAGATCGCATGATGATTATCTAATTATATAGATCTAAGAGTATCCTTGGAAAATCGCTTCAAAACTGCTAAAGAAATATCTAGAGATCTAGTAGATAGCAATTTAGCAGAAGTAAGTTGAAAAACAGTAGGTAGAAGATTAAGAGAAAAAGGTTTATGGGCACGAAAACCAGCAGAAAAGCCGTTTCTTAACCAGAAAATGAGACAATATCGCCTAGATTGGGCGTAGAATTTTAAAAATTGGACATCAGATGACTGGAGAAAAGTGATTTTTCAGATGAGAGTAAATTCAATGTCTTCAGTTCCGATGGTACTCCATACGTAAGACGTCTGCCAAATGAAAAGTTGGATAAATCCTTTACTATGAAAACAGTGAAACATCCGGCAAGTGTGCTGTTCTGGGGATGTTTTTCCTACTTTGGAGTTGGCCAAATAAACTTCATAGATGGGACGGATAATGCAGAAAAATATTTTAAAAATTTGGAAGAGATATTGATTCCCTCAATGAATTCCCTTCTAATAGACTGCGGAGACTTCATTTTTCAAGATGATTCTGTTCCATTCTATAGAGCCAAATTCGTAAATTAATTATTTATTTATTTTAAAAAATGTATTAGCTTTAAGATACATTATTTTTTATAGCCTTTACCATTGCGATTTTGGGTAGGAAAAGCAGTTTTTAACAGAAAACGAGATCTCCGAACTGCCACGGCCAGGCAGTAGCCCTGATTTAAATCCTATAGAAAACTTGTGGAAGATCATGAAAAAAACAATTAATATTGCAAAGCCTAAGAATAAAGATGAGCTAAAACAGGCAATCGAAAAGGTGTGGAATGAGGAGATTTGTGACGAAATTATAAAATGTTTCATCGACTCAATGCCAAACAGG
Organism: Euschistus heros; assembly: GCA_003667255.2. Classification (NCBI taxonomy): domain Eukaryota; kingdom Metazoa; phylum Arthropoda; class Insecta; order Hemiptera; family Pentatomidae; genus Euschistus; species Euschistus heros. The sequence continues at coordinate 126,625 of RCWM02000860.1, read as the reverse complement.
ATCACCTCAGGTATCAGGGCTAATGGTGGTTCGACAAAATACTAGCTTATATTAATATTTCAATAAATATGTTTTTAATGTTTTTATACATTAATAAATTTATATGAGTACGTAAAAAACAATTTTTTTTCTGAAATTCCTCGTTAACACTAAAATTTTTATTTATTCATTTCATGAATATTTTTTATTTTTTGTTTGGGTTTTAACCATTTTTCATGCCTAATAACATACTCTTTTTCTTTGCAAAACAATTTAAAATTATCAAAAGGTAAGAATAAAAGTGGTTTAAGGAGATCCTCTATTATATTTAAGTGATGCAATTTCTATGACCATGACTGTATATAAATTGAATTAAAAAATAAATGAATATTCCTACTCAATGATAATAATGTCAATATTATGGTTAAAAAAAAAACTCCTCTGTAACAACTAAGAGTTTCTCTGAAATTATGTACAGTAATAAATGAATAGAATTTATAATATATATAAATCAGGGCCTTTCATATATTTAACACCTTAATACTTAATTTCTATCTTAAAACAGACAGAACTCAAGCACATTATATTTTTTTAAGCTGCAAAGAAAATTATAGTCTATAATGACTCATCACTTACATCGAGATTATCACTATCATCACTATGTTGCCCACTAAGTACGGGTTTCATACTCTTATCTGGTATTACAAGAAAATTGAGACACTATTACCAAAAGTCGTATTTTCCTCAGGTAGTTGTCTGTATGAGCTAATTAAAGGATTGACTAAATCAACAAATCATTCATGATGTTGGTTACTGTGCGAGAGATTTCCCCTGTATCTTTTTATCTCTCTGTGTTGGCTTTCTTGGTCATCCTCTGTGAGTTGCCCAATTGCAAATTTTTGAATTATATAATCGACCAGATATATTTTTTCTTCCAGGGAATTAATAAAATTGAAATCTCCAGCCCTTAACGCTTCAGCCAGTTCCAATCGCGCAACTGTGAATACTCCGCCTGACACAATTTTTGGTGGTACTGATGAACGGGAAAACGGGCAGTAAAATGCAACATATTCACTAAAATTAAATGTCTCCAAACATACAGAGCCATAAGTTAAGATCTACGCTTACCTACGTAAAAATTATCTGATTAAAACTTGAATGTTTTTTTACTTGTGAACTTTTTAACTGGCATACCTACTGAGTATCTAAAATGCCGTAAAATTAAAAATAAAATGTACTAATACTGACTATTTTGAATGCAATTCATCGTATAATGTAAAAAAAAAAGAAAACGTATTACGATGTTCACTGTCGAGTGCTTGAAAGAATACTAACTTAATTCTTGAATCGTACAGAATTAAATTGGTATTAGTTCGTTATTTATTGAAATGCTTTTTTGACATTGCCACAGCCTGATTCACTTCGTTTCATGTCTTACAACATTTAGCCTGTTAGATCAACCACTTTCTGCATCAAAAAATTAAACTTCATTTTTAGACTTTTGTCCCGCTAGATTCACGAATGGCCCCACCGTGCGATGGTGGAAGATGGAGATGGCCCACTACCCGACGATTTTTCGGCCTGATTACCGACTACAAAAGCAGCCGACTAGGCGGTCAATTATTTTATCATATGGTAATAAAAAAAAATATGTATAATAAATTATATATATATATATATATATATATATATATATATATATATATATATCCGACTGGAGAATGTTTCTATTTATTTATATATTACATTCAATGAAAATTTATTTTAACTGAGAGTTCAGGTAGTATATCAGGTACTATTGTTTGTTAGTATTAAAATTAAATCTACAAAAAATAATTCGACAATTTCATTCAGAATTTTGTGTTATAGATGACAAAAATCATAACATATAAGGAAAATTGGTACATTTTCTGGTCTAATTCTGCTAAAGAGAGAGATGGTTCAATTTTTTTTTATTAGTTTCGACATCCTGAGAGGCTTCATTAAGAGAATTAACCCTTTAGAAAAATAATTCCAAAACTGTATCAACAGTGACAACTCAGGTAAGATGTTTATAATCGATCAATGTAGAAAGCCTTGCTGAAGCTATATGTAAGATCCTGCTTGTGAAAAATGCTAAACTATTGGAATAAAACTAAACCGAATGAAGACGTTGTTCATTTAAATTAAGTTTTGCCGAATAATACCACTGTGTAATTATTTACACTAACTGTTGGGCTCTGTGAATACACTGTTTACACTAGGCTTCTAAGGCATGTACCACACTTGATTTCAATGCATACTGAGTTACCTCCATTGTTGCTTTATCTTCATTGTCTCGCCTAATCAAGCCAGTTTTGAGAGAATCTCTAGGCCTGGCGTAGGGTAGGTTCATAGAAAATATATTACACCTCCGCACAGCTATAATTGAATAGTTTAACAATGCATTAACAATTTAAAATAAGCTCAACAGACAACAGGGGCTTAGTATGAATTTCAGTGGTAATAACAGAATAAACAGAACTGAACAGAGAATTTTGAGCTTCTATTATATTATACATGGAATTGAAACAATTCAACTTAAAAACAATTCAACCGATTTTCGTCAAATTTTATATCGGAGTTACATACCTATATACCAACACTTTTATAAGGCTGAAACATCACTAATTTAATTTTAATTTTTTTTTTTTTGGAGGGGGGGGGGTCAGATTTAAAAACAACTAAACCTTAATATTTCTTTTTAAGGCATTACTCTTATTTATCTTTTATTTTCTTCAACATGTTTCGGAGTACATGTTGAAACCCATACGTTGAACCCGTTGCCATCAAAACCCTGTATGCCTGAAAAGGCAAGGTAGGAAAAAAAAAAAAAAAAAAGTTTCGGAGTACATTGCTCCATCTTCAGGATAAATGTGATTTCCCTCACATAGTAACAAGTGCATGTCCATACCAACCCTCAGTTGAGGGTCAGTATGGACATGCACATAAAGTTATGCCTTAAAAAGAAATATTAAAAATTAAATCTCATTCAATAAAGTAGTTGAACAACTAAACTGTTTTTTTGTAAAATTCTTCCAGAATTGATCACAATTGTTTTATTACTTTAATTTTTTATGTATCAATAATAAATTTTATTATTTTATTTATTTAGTTTTATCCATTTGAGGACATTAATAATTTTTTAATACGAAAAAAAAAAATGTTTATAGAAAGAGTAATGGTCAAGATCATTTCTATGAAAAGCACTATAAAATGCTTCAAAACAGAGGTAATAGAAAAAAAAAATTGGCCCCACCTGGGAATTCAATAAATAGAAGGTATATTATAATAGAAAACTTTAAAATAATAAAAATTTAAGCAACTTTAAAAATTCGATTTTTTTTTTTTTTTTTTAATTTTAGCTGAGGCTATGAGAATGACCCATATGTATTTATCTAATCCCGAGAAGCAGTATTCCAAAAATGGATCATGTAATGGAGAGAATGGCTGAAAGAGTAGCAATGATATAATCATTTAAAGAGTCCGAAGGAACTTTAAGGGATCGGCATGCAAATAAAATAACATAGTTAAAAGAATAACAGAAATTGAAGTATATCTAAATATGTACGGTTCAATGAAATAAGAGAATGACAAAAAAAAAAGCTATGAAACTTTGTTACCAATCAAAGTTTTCTGGAAATGAATGAATACAGTGAAAAATATAATTTTTATATAAGTAAGGAAATGAAACTGTTCCCTGTTACTCGTAAACAATTCATTTCTTTGCTGTATCTTCTTTATTTTATGTATTTTTGTCGAAGAAATTTTCTCATTCAAAGAGTTATTAATTTAACGAGTATCTTTAAGGGACAGAAAAAAGTTTTAAACAGTTTCAACAATTAGATCTTGGGCCGCATTGTTCAAAGCCTAGCTAAACTATTACTTTGTCACAAAGCCCCAATCCTCGGGCGGTAATATATTTCCCAGAGTAATAGGACTGATGCAGGCTTCATTTATTAGGACTGCACCAGCAGGGAATTCACTAGCGCTTAACAAATTCCCTGACACCACTAGCCTGGGAAGTATCAGCCTTGGTAATTGGAAGTGTAGTAACTGAATTCTTTATCCATTTCCCCTTTAATTAAATGGATTCCCACCCGAAAGGAGGAAAAATGGACCTAAATGCTAAAATTAGCAATGTATTCAGATAAAAAAGAAGTTTTCACTCAGTTAAAATAAATTTTAAATACCTTCTCTAATTTCTAATTTCTTACTGAGTAAGTAAAAATGTATTTAATAACACTGTTCTGCATCAAAATACTCTCTTCAACAAAAATGTTGTTTTATTTTATTTTTTTAAATATGAACACGAATCCGAAGTCAGAAACTCTCAATTGTATTTGTCAAATTTGTGTTTTATATCGAAAAATATTCTTCTCTCTTTACCCAATCTGCCGGTGTTCCTCAAGGTAGTATCCTAGGTCCTATCCTCTACACGGTGTATACAGCTGACATCCCAACTCATCCTACCACTCTCCTCATCACTTACGCTGATGACACATGTGTGTTATCAGTAAACAATGATCCCTTCATTGCCTCTCAAACACTCCAATCCCATATCCTAAACCTTCAAGAATGGTGTCAAAAATGGAGAATCAAAATAAATCCAAACAAATCCCAACAAATAACGTTTACCCTACGTCGTAAACCTACGACTTCCTGTCCTATATATTCGATATTCCATGCATTTTTTTATCATTGAAAATTTTAACAAAAAATTAAAAATCATACTAGATTTTGAAACGTTTATAATGTTTTACGAAATGAAAAAGAAAAAAAAATGAAGAGCATAAGTATCAGGCTTTGTTGCATAAATGACATCGTTCATAAATCGTTTTTATCATATAACGCCATGGGCTGCAACATGTCCTCAAAAATTTATTTTTGCATTCCCATTTAAATTTATTCCCTTCCAAATTGGGTACAGTTTCAGATAAACACGATTTCATCAAGAGAGAGCCCAAATGGATAAAAGGTATAGAAGTAAATGCAATGAGAAGATGCTTACTACTGTTGGACCTTAAATTTAGAGTAATAGCATATAAATTTTATTAGATTTTTTTTTTTGTCACGCTGATTTTTAAAAGTTCCCCAATTCTTCTTTGGATTCCCCATTTTCTCAATAACAACTGAAATATCCCAAAATTGGAGGAGAGAGTTTTTCGAAAATGGAGAATCAAAATAAATCCAAAAAATCTCACCAAATAACCTTTACCCTTCGTCGTAAGCCCACGACTTCCTGTCCTACAGTATCCTTTAATGATATTCCACTAATCCCTGTTGAACAGATCCGCTACCTTGGACTCCACTTGGACAAACGTCTTACTTGAAATCCACATACAAGACTAAAAAGACAAGAAACTGCCCGTCGTTACAGATTACTTCAACATTTATTAGACAAACGTTCAAAGCTCCCAATTAATTACAAAAGACTAATATACATGACTGTGATTAGACCTATCTGGACTTACGGAGTTGAGCTTTGGGGCTCCACTAAACCATCCAATTCATCTCGTATCCAATCCTTACAATCTAAAATCCTTCGTAAAATCCTCAATGCTCCTTACTTTGTCACCAATAAACTTATCCATAAAGACCTTAATGTTCCATATGTTACTGATTTAGCCCACACCAGATACCTATCCTTTCACAGTAAGCTCCATAATCACTCAAATCCGTTAGTTTCTCAACTTGCTTCCCACTCCATTCCTAATAATCCTCCGAGGCGTCTGAAAAGAAGATGGCCCAGAGACCTTCTAGTTTAGAATTTTTATTAAAGTGCTACTGATGGGTAGTACTTTTCATGTTTTGTCACGTTATTCTTATAGTTAACAGCACATTTACTTGATGTATATATCTTGTACAGTTGTAAATTTCAATAAATTGTTATTAAAAAAAAAAAAGAACAATTAAAGCTATATAAAAAGATAATAGTAATACGAATAGGTGTTGTGACGTGTGAGAGACAAGGAGTGGAAGCTGGGCGACTATGATGGATCGAGATGGTCTCGATGAGTGAAAAACCGTCGCATGATGTACTAGGAGTACTCCACGTCTTCGAAAGTAGTCGAAGAGCTGGAGGGCCAACTACTGTCACACAATCAATAATGAAAACAATAGCGAAAGTGATGTTACCAACTCGCTATATTTTAATGCACTGGCACATTAATTAGGCCAGCTAGTCTAAAAATAGGATTGTGGCTAGGTAACGGTAGTCGTAGTAACGAACTACTTTGTTCTTGTTCAAAAAAATCATGATATACTGCGTCTGTTTAAGATAATACAATACTAAATACAAATAAATTTAACCGCTATTAAACTATCATATTATATACAAGGATAAACCATTTTTAGTTTGTAATCACTAACCACAAAAACTTCTAAAACAATCTGTAAGAAATTTAAACCTTTTACAGTTCCAGGAATGATTAGCAATAATAAAAATTTAAATTTTTAATTAATATCTTATAAAAAAGGCATAATTTGTGCATAACAGTGGATTTTGAAAATTGACCGGTAGGTGGTGAGCGCCAATCTACATGATAAGTAACAAAGGTAATGAGAAAGGTGCGGTGTTATATATAGCTTGAAATTGATACTAAAATTAGCATATATTCAATGCAAAACAAAAAATAAGATTTAAACCGAATAAAATTAATATAATTATTTCTGCCTAATACAAATTATTGCCCAATCAAAATAAGAGTTTTTTATAGTCTCCGTCCATCTTGATAACCAACTCATACATTAAAATTAAAAAATAAAATCTCTTATTGAGAAAATATTAATATATGCCTCAAGAAGGGCAATAAGTAGTATGGATGACATAATGGAAACATTTCCAGAAAAAATTACATGGACATCCTAATACACTTATAAACGACATGGCCTCAGCACGTATTCCGGACAACAAACAGAGATGACTAAAAAGGAGCAGGATGAGAGACCTCCTAAACTAAAATAAAATGAAAATAAAGACTGGAGGTGCCGCTGGGTCCTGCTGTCTCTCATGCTTTTCAAGCCATTTACATATTAACAACTCATTCACTGGTAATTTTAATTGACAGGTCTGAATAAATATATAAAATAAAAAAAAAATACATAAATTAAATAAAAATAAGTAACTTCATACTTCGTAAAACAATAAATAAAGTGAAGTAGAAAATAAATAAATAAAGAACCTCTACTATACAACAAAAAAAGTAAAAAAAATAAATAAATAAATAAAAATAAGGTAACTAATAATATAAAAGAAACAATATTCATAGTGAAAAAAAAAATTGGATTAAATTAAAAGTTAAAAATACAGCCATACTTATTTTCAATATAAGCACACCCTAGGGATCCCCCAATAGAAAGGTCTGTTGGACAAGCCAGAACCAAAAAATCCCAGCGCTGCTCTCTCAGCTGCGTCACTAGTGTATAAACCAGTGGTAAATTAAAATTAGGCTTATTACGCTTTTACATAATCTTCAATCAGGTAATCTGTCAAATTTTAAAAATTAATTCTACGATTGAAAATTTCATCGAGGAAATAATACTCAATTAATTTCGTCAATAGATGATTTTACCTGAATTATTAGTAAAAAACTATATATGTTTTATAATTTGTGTTATAATTTTACAAGATCAGGTGAAACCGCAACGGTGGACACTAGGTTGCATCATAGGCACAGTTTATTATCGTGGCATCAAAACATGGTTTTATACACACATGCACACGCACACACACACACACACACACACACACACACACACACACACACACACACGCACACACACACGCACACACGCACGCACGCACTCATGCACGCACTCACGCTCACATATATATATATATATATATATATATATATATATATATATATATATATATATATATATATATATATATATATATATATATATATAAATATTACTGCATTTATATTAAGAAATAAATTTTATATGAACTAGGTAGATATTAATTACAAATTTAAAAAAAATCTTTTTATTACACGAGATCATAAATATCTCTATGTCGGTAAAATGGCATTCACTATTCTACAATGAGTAGGAAAGAGCAGGGTATTTTATGGGTGAAAGAGAAATACAATGTCGCTGATTGCTATTGGAAGTGAGGTAGAGCAGACTACTATGAAGCATTAATGAAGCAGACCGAGCGGTGATGTGTTAGTAAATGCCCCATGTAGAGCTAATGCTCACTAACAATGCCCTATCCTTTATGCCGAATGGACCTGACGCACCACTCAGCGGATAATAGACTGCAAGTCCACAGCCCCCGCTAAATGTACTGTCATCCCTACTAATAGTGTCCACTCCCCTTTCATCGCTGTATGGAATATATTTAATCGTAGCTAATCATCTAGAGTTGCCAAAAAAAAAAATAATAATAATAATTAAGAAAAAAATATTGGTTACGAGATAAATTATTTCAGGATCCAAATCATTTATGTAGAAAAAAAAAATAATAAAATAAAAAGAGCCTACTTAATTATTACAATCAGCTTTTTATTTATTTTTATTTTTAATTATTGATTGATATTCACAACTGGATACATATAATAATAATAATACTTCCTTTATTATCATACAAGATTTTACAAAAAATAACTGAAATTTACATTTTTTTTCTTTTTTTTTTTGGAAAAATGGCCCATCTTTGAACATAAGCCTCTCCCAGTTTCTTCCAAATAACTTTATCATGTGCTGACCGGTGTCAAAGACACCCTTAAAGATCTTCGATGTCGTCCCATTATCTCGAATGAGGTCTTCTCTTTTCCGTAGTAAATGAACAGGACACCAGTTAGTGGTTCTTTTGGCCCATCTTCTACTGTCCATTCTTGCTATGTGGACTGTCCATTTCCACTTAAGCTCTAGGAAGGTTGTCGTGGCATTTTTCGTTTTAATTAGTTTGCGGCATTTAATTAGTATTCATGGCGGTATACATGTTACTTTTGAATATATCTTTGTTTGACCAATATTTGGACCAAGCTCTTTTGGTTCACTTTTTTAAATCTAACAGTGTGTCACTTCAATAAAAGTTCTAGAACAGTCGTCTCGAGCAATAAGAGGCATCTGGTTTAGACCAAATCAGCAACATATGGAACATTAAGATCTTTATGGATAAGTTTATTTGTGACATAATAAGGAGCACTCAGGATTTTGCTTTGTAAGGATTGGATACGAGAAGAATTAGAAGGTTTACTGAAGCCTCAAAGCTTCAAGTGTCTAATTACCATAAATAAATAAGTCTTACGTAATAGATTGGCATCGTTTAACGCTTTTCTATTAAATGTTGGAGTAGTCGAAAAGGGCGAGCAGTTTCTTCTCTTTTAAGTCTCGTATGAGGCTACCAAGTCAAAGCAACCAGATGTTGTATATTATTAAATGCTACTGAAAGACCGGAAGTAGTAGGTCTGTGACACACACACACACACACACACACACACACACACACACATATATATATATATATATATATATATATATATATATATATATATATATATATATATATATATAGACATATTAATCGTAAAAAAAGTAAAATATTTTTTTTCTTTTTATTCAAAATTACAACTGTTATTTAAACGTCTAATTATAGTAGGTAAGTGTATATCTCTCATTCGGTAGAACAAAGAAAAATGTAAAAAATAAAATTTTACAGGAGAAGCGAGAAACTGAAATATAACACTTTCAATAAACGCTATAGGTAGGCATCGTTCATAAAAACTAGTGGATTGGCCAGACTACAATTCAATCGATGTTTTTACCTATGTAAAAGCATTTGGAAGAACTTCTGACATATTAATCGCAGTTACGTCGTTTTTCCGCTGGATGAAGGGATATGTGCTCGAGATTTTAGAAATGAAATGATTAAATGTTAGTGTTGAATACTTGAAAAGGTATTAATATCATATCATATGGTGTATGATTTAAAATGATAAATGTTCAGTAGTGATTATCTAGACATATTATTTTTTAGGAAATTCGTTAAATCAAGTTCTAACTACTAATTTGCAATGAATTGTTGGTATATGTTCAAGGGTATTTCTGAACAATCGAATTAATTCGTTTTGTAGTCTGACCAATCTTACAAATAGATGCAGTGACTTATTCTAGTTTACAAATTATGAAATAATTATTAGATGATAAATATATTATTAATATATTTTTTATTTTGAAGAGAAAAGATTTACTCGGTTGGGATTCGAACCCAAGTCTCCACTTTTCTAGCGTGGTGCCTTATCCACTAGGCCACCGAGCTCGTATCCGAACCGGGGAAATCTTTTCTCTTCACTGATCCATACCCCCGGGCACTCGCAGTTGCGATGTACACATCGGGGACGAATGTTCATTGAACATTACTGTTAACAGGATCTTGTTGACATACGTCAAATATATTACAAATTATGAAATAATTATTAGATGATAAATATATTATTAATATATTTTTTATTTTGAAGAGAAAAGATTTACTCGGTTGGGATTCGAACCCAAGTCTCCACTTTTCTAGCGTGGTGCCTTATCCACTAGGCCACCGAGCTCGTATCCGAACCGGGGAAATCTTTTCTCTTCACTGATCCATACCCCCGGGCACTCGCAGTTGCGATGTACACATCGGGGACGAATGTTCATTGAACATTACTGTTAACAGGATCTTGTTGACATACGTCAAATATATTACAAATTATGAAATAATTATTAGATGATAAATATATTATTAATATATTTTTTATTTTGAAGAGAAAAGATTTACTCGGTTGGGATTCGAACCCAAGTCTCCACTTTTCTAGCGTGGTGCCTTATCCACTAGGCCACCGAGCTCGTATCCGAACCGGGGAAATCTTTTCTCTTCACTGATCCATACCCCCGGGCACTCGCAGTTGCGATGTACACATCGGGGACGAATGTTCATTGAACATTACTGTTAACAGGATCTTGTTGACATACGTCAAATATATTACAAATTATGAAATAATTATTAGATGATAAATATATTATTAATATATTTTTTATTTTGAAGAGAAATAATTCGTCATTCGTCCCCGATGTGTACATCGCAACTGCGAGTGCCCGGGGGTATGGATCAGTGAAGAGAAAAGATTTCCCCGGTTCGGATACGAGCTCGGTGGCCTAGTGGATAAGGCACCACGCTAGAAAAGTGGAGACTTGGGTTCGAATCCCAACCGAGTAAATCTTTTCTCTTCAAAATAAAAAATATATTAATAATATATTTATCATCTAATAATTATTTCATAATTTGTAATATATTTGACGTATGTCAACAAGATCCTGTTAACAGTAATGTTCAATGAACATTCGTCCCCGATGTGTACATCGCAACTGCGAGTGCCCGGGGGTATGGATCAGTGAAGAGAAAAGATTTCCCCGGTTCGGATACGAGCTCGGTGGCCTAGTGGATAAGGCACCACGCTAGAAAAGTGGAGACTTGGGTTCGAATCCCAACCGAGTAAATCTTTTCTCTTCAAAATAAAAAATATTCTAGTTTACATTTTGATTTTGGTAATTTAATTTATCCACACCCACGATGCATTCTTGATGTTTAAATTTTAGCAATTAAACCCACGCTTGAATTATTAATTCTCACCCTTAAATGAATGCTGTAATTATACTTATCATGACCACAGAATGCACTAAAATAGAAACCAGCGTGTAAAATTTGCATCTGGATCGACTTCGTCTTGGAACGCCTTCCAGTAATTATTCATGTAGCTTGTCTTTATATGCGCACTGTCTTCAGATGAGTTTATTAAACTCTATGATTAGCGTCAGAATGCATAAAGGATAACAAAAAAAATTCATTTTTAAAATACAGATGAGTTGTTATATTAATGGTATGAGACACTATAAAGTAGTTTCTGTCGTAATAGATTTAAAAAAAAAAAAAGTGTCTTATTTACAAGAAAAATACCTAATGTACCGCCCCACCCTTACTCTCATGGGTCACATAACGTTGCTATTAAAATATGAACCAGCAATTAATGCATTTGAATATTTAATTTTAATATATGTTTTAAGAATTGGCAAATATATTTGTATTTGTACATGATTATGTAAGGTATTCAAAATAGGTATGACAGGTGTTCTTTTTTACAAGATTATGTAACAATGTAGCCAATCAGAGAAGAAGCAACCGAGCTATTACAATTAGAGTCCTGGAAGCAATGGTAATGGCTCGATTTTCTAAAGCCGGATCACATCGATCCTTGAGAAGAGCGAGACTTTAAGAATAAGTCCTCAACCTGAAGCCTCCCGAAGGGAAGAGACTTTGAGCATCGGAGTAGAATAGATTTGGTTAAGCCTAAGGCTGGAATAGTTAGCAACTTCGATTATAGTCCGTTGGAAGCTTAGGAAGACCTGCTTAAAATTCCCAGTAGTCGGAAGCCGGTTAGGATATCGAGTCCTCAAAGTCCTCAGGATAATGGATTGGGTCCCGTTGTCTTCGCCGGCTAACCTCCTCTGTATCGACTCAAAGCTGCAATTTAGTATGCAACCCCAGCTCTAGTTAGCGGCAATAGCGGAAGGAAAAATAAAATCTAATGAAACTGCTCCGTTAATTTAAGCTCTTAGATTTATCTGTTGTTGTCATCATAAATAACATTTTTAATTAAACTTTAAGTAACGTAATTTATTTCCTAGACAAGTCTTAAATAATCAGATCCTTATCAGTTTGTTGGATTTTTTTAAATTATCTCTATCGCATTTATCATCGTTATCTCAATTGTAATTGATTTTTTTCGTTAAAAAACTTTCTTTTTTTCGTTTTTAAATGCTTTAATTCCGCTATAATTAAGATATCTTTGATCAGCCGAGATTTTTTTTTTTTTTCTTTTTTGTAGATGTTACAATTTACCTTACCTTAAGGCAATAAACAATATTATGACAACAATTCATTCACACAATATGAACTGGTAAGAATGAAAGTAGTGTAGGTCAAGGTTTCTTTCGAGAAAATAAAGTGTTTGCAAACCTTATTAAAAATTACATAAGCAAGATAGAATGGAATAAAAATGGGTGGTATACGTTTAAATGATAAGTTATTAATTTGTTTCAACGGGCTAACATCCTGTTACGGTCTGGTGAGGTTGAGGGTACCCTGGGCGGCCCGGGGGCAGGTAGCTGGAAAGGCCGCCAGGGTGACCTAGACTTGGTGGTGCCGTGGGCATGGGCGAGCAGGTAGCCGAAAAGGGCGGCAAATGGCCTGGAAGGGTCACTGCGCCCCAGAAGGCCCTAGACCTGTAATCTGGCCAGATCTAGAATGTTCGGCGGCGCTTTAAATAGGCCGACTTCCAGCCTGGCAGTCAGTATCAATGTGTGAGTGATCAAGTAACGATCAACCAGTCAAGTGTCAGTTCAGTCTGTGAGTTAGTGATAGTGATAAACAGTGTCAGTAAATGTAGTAACAGTCTCTGTGTCAGTGTAATAGATTCTTATGTATAATTGTGACATCTAGTATTAAGTTATTAAAGATAAGTATAGTGTAATATACATATTAGTGTAATTAGACCTAAGTATAATTGTTATTAGATTAAGTAGCTTAAGGGACCTATTTGTATTTATTAAGTTGTAAATAAATTAGTGTTTAATATTTAAGTTGTGATTTGATTAGTCATACCCCCAGTGGCCCGTAACAATTTGGTGTCAGAAGTGGGATTACAGTTTAATTACTATTCTTTGTCTTGTATTTGTTTTGTAATTATTGGGCTACTGGAAAATGGCTACTCAAAGCGTTAGATTAAATGATTTAAAAGTTGCAGATTTGAGACGAGAGTTGGAAGAGCGCGATCTGGATACCTCCGGATCAAAAACTGTGTTGCAGCAGCGTTTGCGCCAGTTTTTTATAGATTCGGGGGAAAACCCAGATAGCGTTAATTTTGAGACCGATTTGAGCAGATTAACTGCAACTTTTAAAGCTGAATTAGGTAATGTACAAAAAGAGTTAGGCAATGTTGAAAACAAATTAGGTAATGAGTTAGTTAATGTAAGAAATGAATTAGGTAATGAGTTAGGTAATGTAAGAAATGAATTAGGTAATGAGTTAGGTAATGTAAGAAATGAATTAGGTAATGAGTTAGGTAATGTAAGAAATGAATTAAGTACTGAGTTAAATAATGTTAAAGATAATTTAAGTACATTAGAATGTAAGCTAAGTACTGTAGAAAATAAGTTGATGGAGACTGTGGACAAAAAGTTAGCCGATGTAGAGTGTAGGTTAGGAGAGAAGGTTGGCTCGATTGAAAATGACCTAAGTTCATTTAGGTCAAGAGTAGAAGCCCTTGAGGGACGGATGAGCAACCCACCGAAGAACGACAGCGACAGATCCTCCGAGAGCAGCTCTCACAACACCATTCGGCTTGCCAATGCTGGGGCGCCACCAACACACAACATCATTCCAGTGTTCGACGGAAAGACACCGTGGGAGGATTATATGACTCTCTTCGAGACAGCGGCTTCGATCCATCGATGGTCTCAAGAGACCCAGGCTTCAACGTTGTGCCTAGCTTTGCGTGGAGACGCCTTGGGAGTACTCCAGGGGATGCCAATGACGGAGCGGTCCAACTACGGGGAGCTGGTGAGAAGATTGGAGATGCGGTTCGGCCACCGCCATATGGACCAGCTGTACCGCTCACAACTAAGAAACCGGATCCAAAAGAACACTGAGACGCTACAGGAATTCGAAGCTGATGTCGCCCGGCTTGTGAGGAATGCCTACCCATCGGTCACCGATGATGTATACGAGAGCCTGGCGGTAGACAAATTTCTGGACGGACTTCGGGACCCGGAGACACTACAAACAATGGAACTCGCCCGGCCAAAGACTTTAGGCGATGCTTTATCTCAGGCCATGGAGTTTGAAGCTGTCAGACAGTCAGTAAGGGGCCATGCACGAGTTCGTACAGCGGAAGCAGAGCCTGTTGACGTCCCCAGCATAGAAGACATAATAAAAAGGGTCTTGGAGGCCCTCAGGACTCGTAAGAAGGAGATTCGCTGTTGGGGCTGCGGCCAACTGGGACACCCTAGAAGCAAGTGCCTGTCCAATAAAAGAGAAAAGCTTCAGGAAAACTAAGGAAGGTTGGTGAGAAGGGGCAACTGCCGACCCGTAATGTGAAAGGCCCCAGGAAGACTATCAGAGTGGCATCAATAGGAAACAAGACGACCAGTTTCTATGTGGATGGAATGGTGAACAGACAGCTGCGAAGCCTTCTACTGGACACCGGCGCAACGATGACAATCCTGAGCCCGAAGACGGTTCCCGCTGAGCAGATCTCACCAACTACTTGGGCACTACGGACAGCCACAGGACAGCCAGCCCAGGTCTACGGGGAGACAGTTGCCACCTTCCTCATTGGAGGTCAATTTCTGAAGCACCGTGCTCTCGTGGCCGAAGTAGATGAAGAAGTCATATTGGGCACGGACTTGATGATTGAATACGGGCTCAAACTGGATATGGCAAGGGGTGTGGTGACATTAAGGGATGAAGAGATCATCCTCCGACGGGGCAAGGACCTCTCTTCACGAGTGCTCTTACTAGAGGACACCATTCTACCCGCAAGGTGCCAGGTTGTGACTCAAGGGACTTTTGAAGGTCAACTATCTGAAGGTGAATGTGTGGTACTAGAGCCCGGAAGGTACGAAGAAAAGGAGCTCGGACGAGGCGTGCTGGTCGCCAGGTCTCTCGTTAAGGTTGGACGCACCACTCCAGTTCGTCTGATGAACCTAAACAGTTTTCCGGTAGCACTGAAGAAAGGAGCACTGATTGGGGAATGTACAACCGCTACCTCAGTCGTAAGACAGCTGCAACGGCATTCTGCTAATCGACGAGAGCTCTCAGAAGAATTATCCAGATTTGTGGAGGAATCATGCCGTGATCTTTCACCTGAACAAAGTGAGGAAGTGCGCAACATGGTTACCCAATGGCAGGATGTCTTCGAGATCAGCTCAGGACCTCGGGGTAGAACAAACATCGTCCAACACAAGATTGACACCGGAGATACCAAGCCCATCCGACAGGTTCCAAGAAGGCTGCCGTTAGCCAAACGAGAGGAAGCAGAGAGAATTATTAAAGAGATGGCGGCTGATGGTGTCATTGAGCCTTCGAATAGTCCCTGGATGTCTCCTGTTGTACTGGTGAAGAAGAAAGACGGCAGTACGAAATTCTGCGTCGACTACCGCCTTCTTAACAATGTCACCAAGGACAGCTATCCGCCTCCAAGGATCGACGATACGCTGGACACCTTGGAAGGCTGTAAGCTGTTCTCTACTTTGGACCTCCGCAGTGGATATTGGCAGGTTGTATTGACTCATGAGGATAAGGAGAAGACAGCATTCTCAATCGGCACGGGACTCTGGGAATTTACGGTAATGCCGTTCGGGCTTTGCAATGCTCCTGCAACGTTCGAGAGGCTGATGGAAAGTGTGCTGAGAGGTCTTTCATGGGAGACGTGCCTGATATACCTAGACGATATCATTGTGCTAGGAAACTCCTTCAACCACCATCTGAAGAATCTCGAGAAGGTCTTCGAACGGCTGCGTGCAGCTAATTTGAAGCTGAACCCAAAGAAGTGCAACCTCTTCCGGAGCCAAGTAAACTACCTGGGGCATGTTGCTTCTGACAAAGGAGTCGCCGTTGACCCGGAGAAGATTACGGCTATCACCGACTGGCCGGTACCTCGCGACAAGCACGAAGTTAGGAGTTTCCTCGGGCTCTGTACCTACTACAGGAGGTACGTGAAAGGGTTTGCTAGCATTGCAAAACCCCTAACCAGGCTTACCGAAGAAAAACGCACTTTCCATTGGGACCTCGAGTGCCAAAAGTCCTTCGAGGAGCTGAAAAACAGGCTAAGTAGTGCTCCTATCCTAAGCTATCCACGCACCGAAGGCAAGTTCATACTCGACTCGGACGCCAGTAACACCGCTATTGGAAGTGTACTTTCCCAGTTGCAAGACGGGGAGGAAAGAGTAATTGGCTACTTCAGTAAGGCACTATCAGCCCCAGAACGCAACTACTGTGTTACGAGGAAGGAGCTTCTGGCAGTTGTAAAATCCATAGAGCACTTCCATAAATATCTGTACGGAAGAAGGTTTCTCCTGAGAACGGACCACGCGGCTCTAATGTGGCTACTGCGATTCAAGTCACCAGAAGGACAAGTTGCGAGGTGGATTGAGCGCCTTCAGGAATATGACTTTGAGTCTGTTCATCGCTCGGGAAACACTCATAAGAATGCAGATGCACTCTCGAGGAGACCTTGTGACGAAAAATGCAGCCACTGTTCCCGGCAAGAGGAGAAGCAGGCGACAGTGATGAGGACTACTGTTGTCATCGACAGTTGGCAAGATGCAGAGGTTTCGAAGGAACAAGACGAGGACCCTGATCTGAAACCAATAAAGCAGTGGAAGCTTTCAGGGCAAAGAAGACCACCCTGGCAGGATGTTGCTCCAATGTCGAAGAATACAAAAACGTACTGGGCTCAATGGGACTCCATTCTAGTGGACAACGGGCTGTTGAAGCGAGCTTTGGAGAACACAGAAGGAGATCAGCGCAGACTACAGCTCATCGTCCCAAAGAAAAGAGTGCCTGAAGTGCTTAGGGAACTTCACGACGGAGTATCTGGTGGCCACCTTGGAGTTCACCGTACCTTGGAAAAAGTACGTGAGCGTTTCTATTGGGCTAATCTTAAAGAAAATGTATTAGACTGGTGCAGGCGCTGTGCGACGTGTGCGGCCTCCAATGGACCGATGAGGAGAAAGAAGGCCCCTTTGAAGAAGTATAACGTGGGAGCTCCATTCGAGAGAATAGCAGTTGACGTCGCTGGCCCTTTCCCTTTGACTGATGAAGGTAACCGATACATTCTTGTGGCCATGGACTACTTCTCTAAGTGGGTGGAGGCTTATGCCCTTCCGAATCAGGAAGCCGTCACAGTTGCGGACGTTCTTGTGAAACAGCTCGTCAGCAGGTTTGGAGTACCAATGGAGCTTCACACTGACCAGGGACGGAATTTTGAGTCTGCTGTGTTCTCCAAGATGTGTGAGACACTAGGAATACGCAAGACTAGGACGACGCCTCTTCATCCGCAATCTGATGGCATGGTAGAGCGCATGAACAGGACCATGGGTCGGTATTTGTCTAAGGTTGTCCCCGACCACCAGAGGGACTGGGACCAGTACCTTCACCTATTCCTTCTAGCCTACCGCAGTTCAGTTAATGAAACGACAGGGCAGACCCCCGCCAGAGTGGTGTTTGGCAGAGAACTTCGCTTGCCCTGTGATCTGAAATTTGGTTTCAAGCCTGATGAAGAAGTCACCGGGGAAGATTATGTCACGAATCTAAGGATGCGAATAAATGCTATCCACGAAAAGGTTCGTTCAAACATTCAAGAAGCAAGCGACAGAATGAAGGAGCGTTACGACATCAGGGGAGAGAAAGGTGGCTTCCAGCCTGGGGACTTTGTATGGCTACATGATCCTCGGAGAAGGCAAGGCTATTCACCCAAGCTTCAGAGATCCTGGGATGGCCCGTATGAGATCATCGACAGGATTAATGACATCATCTATAGGATCAGGAAGCTGCCAAGAGGAAAACCCAAGGTAGTACACTTTAATAGACTGGCCCCATTCAAAGGAGATCATGGCCCAACCGAGGACCAACAAGTGAGGCATCTCTCTCACTTTAGGGCCAATAACGACCAAGTTGCGCGGCCTGAAGTTTTAGGTGCTCGTGGAGTGACTCAAACAATCTACAGAGGCATCTTTTCTCTACCAGTGGACTATGCTCTGGCCAGTTGCGTCCCTGAAGATCTGAGAAACTCTCGAGGGATCGCAACTGTTTTCAGGAAGAAGTTTGCCGGAACTGAAGAATTAGAACAGCAAGGACCCAGTGTTGGAAGGGCGCTTCACCGAACGCACGGAGGCCAGCATCTGTTTTACTTGGTTACCAAGCGTGCCTCCCGTCAGAAATCAGCGTACGGCGCACTACAGCGAAGCCTCAACGACCTGCGCAGCCAGCTTTTAAGACTGCATGTCACTAAGCTCGCCATCCCCAAGTTGGGCTGTGGATATGTCGGCCTGGAATGGAAGACCGTAAGACACATGCTTGAAGAGACATTTGCCAACTCTGGGATAGTCATATTGGTGTGCACATTTAACCCCTGGAGGTCAAACGGCGACTACTTCGAAAGAAGTTCATCGCAGCTAATTTCTCCAAACCGTGCTCTGGGGCAGAGCACTTTTAAGAAGGGGGCAGTGTTACGGTCTGGTGAGGTTGAGGGTACCCTGGGCGGCCCGGGGGCAGGTAGCTGGAAAGGCCGCCAGGGTGACCTAGACTTGGTGGTGCCGTGGGCTTGGGCGAGCAGGTAGCCGAAAAGGGCGGCAAATGGCCTGGAAGGGTCACTGCGCCCCAGAAGGCCCTAGACCTGTAATCTGGCCAGATCTAGAATGTTCGGCGGCGCTTTAAATAGGCCGACTTCCAGCCTGGCAGTCAGTATCAATGTGTCAGTGATCAAGTAACGATCAACCAGTCAAGTGTCAGTTCAGTCTGTGAGTTAGTGATAGTGATAAACAGTGTCAGTGAATGTAGTAACAGTCTCTGTGTCAGTGTAATAGATTCTTATGTATAATTGTGACATCTAGTATAAAGTTATTAAAGATAAGTATTGTGTAATATACATATTAGTGTAATTAGACCTAAGTATAATTGTTATTAGATTAAGTAGCTTAAGGGACCTTTTTGTATTTATTAAGTTGTAAATAAATTAGTGTTTAATATTTAAGTTGTGATTTGATTAGTCATACCCCCAGTGGCCCGTAACAATCCATTACGCCAGTTTTATTTGTCATCCGATTTGCTCGCTCCGCTCTCTTAATAAAAATAAAATATGTAAAAATAAAAATTTCTCAACATGAAAATATGAACAATTTGAGTCTTTACGACGCTCAGTAGTTGAGTTATAGAGATTATAAGAACAGCACCACCACATCAACTTTTGCCGCCCTCCTCCCGCCTAAACCTATCGTACTTCCCGTTCGGAACATGCAGTTTCATGGTCAGTAGGAACCCCTGAACAATAATCAAAAGAGAAACATCAGTGAGTGATTTTTGTATACTCACACTCACACTCAGCGCCTAGACTGTATCTGTTGACTTACACCACTCTCATTCTCAACAGATATCCGTTTTTATTAAATTTGATAATGATGTGTTTTTTACAGGCTTTAGGAAAAGAGTTTAACAAAATTGACAATGCCAATTAATAGAGCAGTAATAAAGGAGCAATAAAAGTGAATAATCTCAGATTTTGAATTTTTAGCCTAACACCACTTACCATTCATACCGGCTCAGATCAACAACTAAAATTTCTCACATTAGGAAAGTGAAAATATAAAAAATATAATACACTAAATTCATTTTAGATGAATTTGATGGAGCAGTGGTTCAATGTCGTTACCCTAATTAGCTAAAACGATAAAATAAACTGGAATACTATTGTAATGTAATTTGAATATTTAAAATGACATTTAATAAAAAAGGTATATCACAATATATCGATGTATGTTGTGTATACGTTGGTCACCGATGTATCACATCTCGATATTCATAGCTCAAAATATGGTCGATATCGAATATATTTCTTACGATGCCCGTCCCTAATTAGGACTAAAGAAGATATTTTATTACTCTTCATTAAAAATATAAAAATTTTTAGCGATGCCCCAAGACATTTTAATCTTGGTGGAGTGTTAATTCATGTAAGTCAAGAAGATATTACGATCTTTAAAATGTTGTCTATTATTCTATGCGGCTCTAATAACAGAATAACCTGATCAATATGTTTCAAAAAATGTCAGATCTGCAAAATGTCGAATTAAAAGAAATTTAATTTATCTATGTCAATTTCATGTTATACATTGATAGAGGTTAGGCACAAAGTTTTCTAATCATATAATATTTCAAGATTGAACACAACAATCTGTGCCAGGAAAGGAAGGAGTAATCGGAGGCAAAGTATCAGGTGAGAGAGCCAATCATTAAGACTTCAGCCCCTCCACCGCCTTAAGGAAAGTTGAACCCGACACGGAAGGTTCCCTAATCCGTTAAAACTTTCAACTACACCGTTACCCAATTAGCAGAAATTTATTCGATTAGCAAGAGTCCTATAAATTAAAGTTAACTCTGCGGAAAATATACAGTTCTTCCTGAAGGTTAGGCGAAGGCAAATAAGTGTGGAGGTGCGGGGGAGTTGTTTAAAGTTATCAGATGGGATCGAAGTAGAGAGTCGTCATAACCTTTCATAAATGGTTTAACGAATCTCTTCCGCCCTCTTATGCTGGGAGCTGTGAAGTTAAGGTCTTGGGGCATCGCTGTTAGTAGAACTCTAATAAAGACTAGACGTACTTCCTATACTGAACATAATATAGCATATAGTTCAGAAATAAAAATCATTATTCAATGGACTATTAAAAATCACTGTCACAACTATTTGCTAGCTAGACAGTGATTTTCGTTTATTTATTTTTGTTACATAATGGCCTGTTGACAATTTACTGTAATAATTTACTGAAATGCACTTATCGTATACGGGTGTTCAGCATAAGACTGCAGTAACTTCGGGGGGCGATTTTAGGAATCATTTGCAACAGAAAATTTCATATAAACTATAGCTCGATTCCCACCGTTTTTTAGATATTTTTAATTTTATGTTTTATCAAGAAAGAAATATATAATTTTTGACAAATAATTGTCTATATTTTCCGAACCATTAAACCTAGAGCAATTTCAATATGCTCATTAAAAATAAGATTAAATTCCCTTTAAAATAAACTTATTTAAACTTCAAAATAGCAGCGTCCAGTAATATTCAACTTATTGATCCAAACCTATGAAATAGCAAGTTTCTGATTCCGTTCCAAAACTTTGACTGCATTTTTCTCAAAAATATTACATACGTTACAAAAGTGCACTACTCGAAAAACACTTCTACACACATACACCTTTCGAATGGTATACCATGAATAGAGATAATTTCTAAAATTGATACTGAAATCACTTATTAATTACAAAAAACAGGGAGATGCAACATCGGCATTTTGGGAAAAACTGAGAGAATGCTCAGAAATTTTAGATAGCTTTATTATGTTTTATTGATTGAAAAGTAATTTAATCACAATTACCCATTTTTTGAAGGATTTTGGATTGTAAGGATTGAATATAAGATGAATTGGATGGTTTAGTGGAGCCCCAAATTTCAACTCCGTACGTCCAAATAGGTCTAATCACGGTAATGTATATGAGTCTTTTGTAATTAATTGGGAGCTTTGAATAAATATAAAATAAAGTCGAGATTTTCTGTTAATACCTTATAAACTAAGAAAAAATAAATAAACACATTCGGACTTTGAGAATTTCATTTACGGCTACTCTAGTGTTTTTAAGTAAATTTTGAACATTAAGAAATGTTGACAATCAAAAATCTGGTTTCAATTGTTTAAGAAGCGATGGAATCCTAGCTAATATTAACCAATAACCATAGGCGTTGATGAACTTGAGAATTTACGCCTTTAAGCAGACACAATCATTCTAGCTAATTGTTTAAATTTTGAAAAAGAAATTTAAGAATCTAGCTTAGCTGCATTCGTCTGTTATAATTTAATAAACTTTAGACTCAAGACCAAATTTAAATTTAGGAGTTTCCCGATTTGCGGAAAACAATTTTGACATCATTATTGTGTAAAACATACAGTAAATTCATGATTTCTCACATTTTTTATACTGATTTATTCAATTTTATTCAATTTTTAATTTCTGTAAAAAGGTTGTAAAAGATGGGAAAAAAGTTGAGGAAAGAATCTGGTGGTTCATAAAGGACTTGAGAACTGAAGCTTCCATTGATGAGGATGGATTCAAAAAATGCAAACAAAAAATAAATATGGCAATATTTTATTATTTAAACAATAATATATAATGAATTAAGTAAATATTTAAAATATAAATTTATTTTGCTTAAAACTCTGGAATAAATTGACACGTTGCAATAGTTTTAGTTATAGTTGTTAATCTCAATTGCTTCTAACTAGTTTAAAGTTATGAAAACATCATCACGAAACTTTTTTGAAATGGGCTGGACCTTGCGTCTTCATCTAATTGCTCACTTGTTAGTCACAATACTAGACTCTACCCCTAACACGAGTGCTTTTACAGATTCAACACGTGCCGACACGTGGCTTTATTATACGAACTTCCCTGAACCAACCTTTCCCCGACGTATTTCAACGCTACGGTTGCTGTAACATAATTACCTCACTGACTAATCTTTGCGAACCCTGTTCCTAGAAGAGGTCAGGCGCCGGTGAACTGACTTCTACTCTGAATGGTTGGTTCGGGAACGGGGAACGAGAAGAAGTAATGCACTTACCAACAAGTTCAACAAAATGATCAGAAAAGGCGAAAGGTTTTAAATAAATTTAAAAAAATACCAATACTAACTAAAACGTATTGATTTATACTACGTGATGTATTATTAAACGCAATCAGTATATTTTGAAATAACTTTTCCTTTTAACTGTAAGCGAAATTATTAATAGATAATTAGGCCTAGATAATTAATATACCGGTTATAAATAATTGATATATTATTCTTTTTTATTGTTTGTTCTGCTCTGCTTATAGTTCACATCATTTCAGCCCTAGGACAAATTTTATAATAAAAAAAAAATAATAAAATAAAAAAAACTTATTACATTTGTATCGAATAGTCTATAGTTTCTACTCTTCCACAGCTGATTTCTAACCAATTTAAAAAAATCTTTTAAATTGAAAGCTTATCCAAATAATAGGGAAAAACAATGAATTTTGATATCACTAAGAATCTTTCACCGGTAAAATTAAATTTAAAAAAGAACAGCAATATACGGACGGAATGGAAGCTTAATAAATCTTTTAAAATGGCATCAGCGATGATTTCGATTGACCAGACCCTGTTCCACAGGAAGGAGAAAGATGATTCCAAGGGACAAGACTATAAACAGGACGCTCTAGTGGAGGATGCTGAGGGGTACGGACCCTCAAATGGGAAATGGAAATGCAGGCGCTCCGTGAAATAACCAGCAGGGTTATTGGCAAACTCTCAACTTGAATAAGAGACATGGTCGGGGCGACCTCCGATGGCGAGGAATTGGGTTTAGACCTCTGACAGATCTCCGGCTCGCTGGGGAAATGTCCCACTTCCCTGGGGTCACTCTTTGCCGGGGGTACACGTGCTATCTGCCACCCAACCAGAGGAGACCTCGGTCAACACAAGCAGTTCGGAGTTTTTGACATGATGTGACGTATAAACATTGGGGGAAGTTCAGTTGGAATATAATACAAAAGAAGAACAAATAAGTCACAAGGATTTTGTGATATGCTTTACTCTTTTATTCATTTTCATATTGTTTTTTTTTCTTTTCTTAGCTATTATAAAATTCACTTTTTTGTCACGTGTTTAATATTTTTAATTGTGTTTCCAGGACTGTAAACCCCAACAAGCTATAACATCAGGATTTATTTTAGTTGATTATTTCAGAAGTATTTAAAATATATAAGCAAACTTAAACTTAAACAACTGAAGAGTCCACGGGAGAAAGGGGGAGAGTCAATTTTTTTCTGAAATGGAGTTTTACACTTCAAAATATTCACATAGTTAAGTAGAATAAGATGGTTACAGGTATCAGCCAGAAAAGGGGTTTTTAAGTTAGTTACAATAGGTTGAAAGATATCCATACACAGAAGAAAAGGGGAACATCCAGGTCTCTCCTCCTTCCTTCTGAGTTTAAATTGGAGATTTTTTACTAAAACTTTATTTCTTAGATTATTAAAAATTTTAATTCGTAAAAAGTACAATTAAAATTATGAAAACATACTGAAGTTATTTAAGATCTAGACCATAAAACTTAATTTTCTCGAAATGCATTCCCAATGACATTACCCCTTTCTTCCGTGGACTCTTCAACTGAAATTAACAAGTTTTCAAATATATCTTCAATAAAATATAAGAATTTACCGGAAAAAATATAGTATTCTTAATTACTATGTTTTAACCCACACCCGTCACATATCCCGTGGAAACAGGTAGATATGAATACGATATAAAAAATAACTAACATGTCAGGCCTGGGGGTAGGGTTGGGCGATAGTCGATAGTTAGCACTATCGATAGGCCGATACTATCGGTTGAGAACTATCGATAGCTATCGATAGTTTTTCGATAGTTTCTTCTTTTTTTTACAAAGCTATTCAATAAAGAATTTCAACTAATTTAATTAAATTCAATTATCTACTTACTATTCGAAATTTGCAGAATTATAAATTATAAAATTATATCATAAAGATGTGAGAAAAAACCTAATTTATTTGAATTTAAAAAAAGGTATTTACAATTTACATGGTTACAATAATAATGAACAAATCAAATCTTCAGAAAAGAAAAATAACAAAATAGTTAATTTCAAGAATCAAGTGTGCTCCTTGAGCCACATATTTCACGAAAGAAAAACTAGCATTTCTGCTTTCCTTGGCTTAATCTTTGAGAGAACCCTTGAGCTATAGGAATTCCGAATTCAACTTCAAAAGAACTCGACACTGGACAGAGACAGATCAGCATAATTCCGAGAGTTTCAAAACTTGAAATTAGTAAATAAGTAAGTAAATATCGATAGTCGGCACAATCGATAGTGACTATCGATAGGCTTGACCTATCGATATATCGATAATAACTATCGACTATCGCCCAACCCTACCTGGGGGAGGTCAGTACCCAACAGTACTTACTCCCAACATGATATTTAATTAACTTATTAATCTAATAATTAATAAATTAGATCCCACTTCCAACTCCTTTTTAGACTTCTTAAGATAATCTCGGTCATGTTTATTGAATCCATAGTTTGTATTAGATTGTTGATAGGTCCGTAGTTTTTTTAGTGAAATGTATTGTATGAAGACTTAAAGTTATATGGTATCAAATTACAGCTAGGCGTAGAAATATCTTTGAGGCTATAATTCTCACTGGAACAGCGAATGAAGAACTCGCATTCATTCCTAGATTCCCAAAAGCTGCTACTAATTTACCAGTAGTCAGCCAATTTAAATGGTTTAAAGTTTTAATAGGGATCACCTGTGGTGTAGTGGTTAGCATAGCAACCTACTAAACCCAAGATCGCGGGTTCGCAGCCCGGCAGATGACCTTAGGATTTTTTTAAGGGAGTAAAAAATCCTTAGCTACGCCGTCCTTCAGAAGGGACGTAAAATGGGGGTCCCGAGCCTGTGCGATGTCAGGTACTCGTTAAAGATCCCTATCCTAATCATACCTGGATAGGCAAAATTTAGGACTCCCACCGTAGCATCGTCCGATTAGCCATAGCAGCATAAAGCGACGTTGAACGAAATAAACAACAAACAAAAGTTTCAATTAATGTTTCTTTAGCTATTACAATTAACAAATCACAAGGCTACGAAACACTGTGGTAGATCTTTGGACTGCCTATTTTTTCCAGGTCAATAATATGTAGGGATTTTTAGAATTAGAAACCATAACAATTAAATTATTCTTTTAACATTGAGAGATAAAACTCGAAATACAGTTTATTCGAAGGTCTTATGAATTTAAAAAAATATATAGTTTATAAAACTAGAAAAACACGCTTTTATAGCAAACCTAACTAAAAAGTTATGTGTGGTGAACAATTTACAGCAGTTCAAGGTTCGAAGCTAATTTCCCGGTACTATTCGTGATTAGAATGCATTTTTAACACAGTTTATCCAAAATCAACCAACAATTTTTGTTTTTTTTGATATATCTCAGAGTAGATATAGGCAAAATTTTACTTTAAAAATCCTGTCTTGCACAAAATTTAATGATCTAAAACTCTTAAGGTACATTCACACTACGCTGACGTGACGTGTTAACACGTCAGCGTCAGCCATTGTGTAGACACTGTTCTGACGTGTCGTGACGAATTCATGCCAGTTTTTATTTGGTTTTCACAAGGTGCACATCGTTGTAGAATGGATATGAAAATTTTAGATGCTTTAAATGATGAGGAAGAGTATATTGCTGTGATAGCAGCTTTTATAGCCGCTCAAAACTCAAAGAGAATATGGGTGCACCCTATGAATAGTTTCAGACCGATTCAAATTTTAATTTCGCTATATATAAACACAATTTTGTCTCTTCTAGGAGAGTTGAGCATAATTCAAACATAGCTAAAGTTTAATCATTAAATCTTTCTTTCAATTTTTTAGTTAACAAATGATGATTGATATTTAATTATTTTTAAATTAGGTGATTGATTCCTGGAAATTAGTTGTTGAATAGTAATGATTAAATTTTAGCTCTGATTAAGTTTCTACCGGATTTAGAACTGTCTACTGGCTCTATTGATCGCGTGCCAATCGTTTATATTTGTATTTGATTTAAATATAACGTAAAACTACAACAATATTGTAGTATTTTGTTCTTTCAAATTTATGACAGAACAAATGAAACATTATTATTTTATTTTTTTTATTTTTTGACTGCCCATTGAAGGTTATTATCAATGTTCTCATAATTATAATAATTGATTCAATTGCAATTCCCACAATTGTATATATAATACATAAATTAATTTTAATTTGTTGGATCACTCCTTCGACATTTTTTACATTTTACAAGATAAATAACCAACTGCTGCTACCATTAATTAAGGAAACCAAATTTTATGCTGTGGCAATTCTAAAGAATCACTAAATTAATAAATGTGCTTTTAAAGTGTTTGCATTATTGTTAAATAAATAAAACAGTCAACTTTGCAATAAATTAGTAAATAAATGTAATTATTTCCTGATATTTCCAACATTCCTCCTATTTTCTCCCATGCCTCGTTTTATGTTTTTTTATTCCTATACTCCTTCTCAAACGGGTCAAAAAGAAATGGATATTTCTTCACATGCTCGATGAGCTGCTCCTCAATGTTCATTGCTGACGGGCTGATGCCTACTGACGAGATATGGAAATTTATATTTGCTGCTGATGGGTCAGAGAGTGTGAAGCGACACAACACAACACGTCAGCGTAGTGTGAGCACTTCCATTCTAAATAATGGTTTATATTTTTTCGTAACACGTCAACCGACGTGTCAACACGTCACGTCAGTGAAGTGTGAATGCACCTTTAGTATATGGCGTTTTTTGTTTTTTTTTATTGAATTAGCCTGTTCTAAGTTATAGACTCTAAACATGATCAAAACTAACTTTTTAAAGTTTCCAAAATTTTTCGATGTTTGACAATCGATTGTGACTAAATTCCTAAATCAAAATCAGCTTAAGAAATATCTGTAGACGCGCAATTTAATGAACTTTGATTTTGTAAATGAAATATTTTTCGATTGAAACCATTTTACTATATGTTTTTTTTTATTATTCAAAAATCTGGAGGTTTGGGTTTTTTTTGCCCCCCAAACATTTCCCTCTTATCAAATTTAGTTTCATTTTCGATATTTTATTCTCAGGAACCATTTGGACCATATAAAAACGTAAAACCTACTAGTTCACCTTTTGCCGGGCCAACCCTCATTTGGGGGGTAATTTAACTAGACTAATTGTAAGTGAGAACATTAGAACAAAGTTGTGTAATTATTCTATTGTCATTGGTTCTTGAAACGTGTACAAACTTTCAAGTTGATCAGATTGGTGAAAAGATTCCGTTACTTAAAAATAAATAAAAATTAAATTGTTAGTTAAAATTATGCATGTTCTTTACGTATGACAGCGGTCGAAGCTAGCTTATTGTATATTCAGTTATTTCGACTTTCGATCATTTCATTCATTGTATTTTCAGCAAAAAAGATTTAACTAAATAAAAAGCACTATCAAGCAACGATAAAATTCATAAAATTTCTGTATAAAATCATCAGTTTTATTGCGAAATATTCTAATTATTTTGTTGCGTTTAACAGTAACCGGTAATTTAAAGCTTACAATTATAATAAAATTACAATTATAATTTATGATCCGTGTGGAGGAATATATAGAATGAATCGCCTCAATAATATACAGAACAACTAAATCGCTTTGGCTGGTACCAATACTTAGAGTGCAAAATTCAATACCCGATCATTAATGCTATCATTAAATTATGCTTGACGAGTTGCCCGGGGATATTATATCGAATACATTATCAGGCAGGGCAATCTAATTAAGGAAGGCATTCTAATGCCGCTCTGTTGAGCTGGTCTCAAGTTTCCACAAACTATACATTACCTCTATCGATATCCGTCGAAGGCAGTAGAGGTACAGGCTTTTGTAGTAGGCCCTTTAACTAACTTAAGTTTGGAGCGAAGAACCCAATATCATGAAATATCGCAAGGCGATAATGTGGAACATGTTTTTGTACCGGAAAAAGCTTTAAAAATGTTTATAATGCGTCGTCTTTTTTTCCGAATACTTTGGCACGTATATATCTTTTGGCTGAAGTTCTATACTTTTTTAGCGTTTTTTGTTTTCCATTAAAAAGGTAAAACTTTAACGAGCTCCAGCTCTGCAAGTGTTGTTTAGATCGAAAATTGTGGCATTTTTCTGATCAGAAATTTAATACAAAATGTTTTTTGTTATATAGCGTTTGTCGCAAGGACCAACCGTTTAGGAGCTATATTGATTTGGAAATAGAAACCCTTTCTTTATTTTATGTTATAATCATTAGTTGTAAATTTAATTTAATTATAATTTTTTTTTAATTATAAGATATAAATTGGGAAAAAAAAACAAACAAAAACAATGATCAACTGTGTTTCCCAGTCAGAGAAAAATTGATATTTAACTAAGTTTTCTCTGTAGTATCTTTCTGATAGGACTCAGAAACTTATATTTTTAGTTTATGTATGACACCGTTTTAAAAAAATTGAACTTTTGAACGTCGTATTTCTTTTTTTTAATCATCAAAAGATGTATATTTCATCTAAACAAACAAATGAAACACGAAGAATAAGGAAAACATAAAGATGTGTTGAGTTGAACGGAAGTTAAACTGTTTTTTTTTTAAATATATATATGTTTACAATGAATATGTGTGAATGAAAAATAATCTTTATTCTGAGAAGTATTGTCCCCTAAGAATAACAAAAAACGTATCATAAAATAGTATAATGGTCTGGCATATATATTTTCATACAAAGGTATTTATATATGAGGAACATGAGACATGCAAATACAGTTAAATGTAAATAATTGTAAAAAGAACTTTAGTAAATAAGTATAACATAAGAAGGAGAAATGAAATAAACAAAAAAAAAAAAAAAAAAAAAAAAAAAAAAAAGAAGTAAATAAATAACCCAGAGAAAACAAGAAAGGATATATACAGAGAATGAAATATGTCTATATGTACTCGTACATTGGATGAAGAAAATATTTACAGATACCACGATATATACTTATATACACCGCACTTATTCACTTATTCACCTATACACACAGCCATACACATAATAATTGTCAAGTTAATAGATCAAATTTCTTTGTTTAGGAAAAACATTTAAAGTAAAACAAAAAAAAAATGAATTTTTATAAAACAAATAAAATAATTATTTACCATTATAGAACAAATAAAAGATTGTTATTATAAAAAGAAAATTTATGAATCAATTCACCGGCATCAAATTTATTCGACTTGACCAAATTTAATGTTAATTATTGTTCATATTGACTGGCATCAGACTGGGATGAGAAGAGATATTGGAAAAGGAGTGCTTTAAATGAGCTTAAGGGAAGAGGCATGCCTTATCTCAGGAGGGAGAGTGTTCCAGAGGGTTGTGGATCGGGCTAGGAAGGAATGCTAATATAATGTTGTTCGATGGAAAGGCAAGTATAGGTCAGAGGAACGTGATCTTGTTGTGAATCGGGAGTAGAAGGAAGACTTAAATTTCAACAGATTATAAATGTAAGATGGGCGATGGTGATAAATGATTTGATAAAGGAATGAACCTAGGAAGTATGATTTGCGGGTGGATGGGTAGAGCTACTTCAAATCCACGTACAGGTGTGAGACATGGGAACGCCTCGGGGTTCCGAAAACAAATTGAACGAAGCAATTCATGATTCGCTTTAACCTGTTTCGGAGACCCACAGAGAGACCACCATACACCACGCAGCCATAATCGAAGTGAGGAAAGATGAGCGAGGAAACTAGGAGTTTGCGAGTTGCTTAGGGGAGGAAATGACGGGAACGATTGAATAGTATCAGGGTTCCTATTGAGTTTCTGGATATTTGGGCAATTTGAGGCTTCCAGGAAAGGTTTTAGTCGAGGATGATTCCTAAATTTTTGACGGAGGAGCAAAAGGTAGTAGGTTGATTAATTAGGTTTAGAGAAGGATAATAGGAGTTTGATCAGAGAAGGTGACTTGAGCCGATTACTATCGCCTGGGTTTTATTAGCGTTTAACTTTAAGTTATTCAAATTGGCCCAGGCACAGATTCTGTCAAGGTCTTTCTGAATCTTGGAGAAAGCATCAAGGATTTCGGCAGGGAAAAAGGATAAATATATTTGACAGTCATTACAAAGGTGCATAAAGGTGGTGGGAGCAGTGTAGAATTGACTGAGGCAGATCGTTAATGTAGGAATTAAAGAGGAGAGGTGATATGTTGGAGCCCTGGGCTACTCTAGAGGAAAGAGGTAGGAAGTCTGACAAAGGTTGGTTAGGGATTGATACTGCTTGGGTACGGATGGAGAGGAAAGAATGGAACCACTGGATAGAGCTGTTAGAAAAAGTTTAAAGATTTTAGTTTTAAAAATAAGATAGAATGGTAAATTGAATCAAAAGAATTGGAAAAATCGAGGAGTTTAAGGACGGTTAGTTTTTTTTCGTCTATTGCGGCATGGATATCACTGGTGATTTTGATTAGTGCGGATTGGGTAGAATAACCAGGACGAAAACCAGATTGAAGGGGATCGAGTAGAAGGAAATCTTCCAGGAAGCTGGATAATTGGGATAGCACCAAACGTTCTAGTGGTTTTGAGAGGTTTGAAAAGATAGAGATCGGACGAAAGTCTGCAGGACAGGTAGGGTTGGAGTTTTTATTGATATGATGAACAATGGCTTTTTTGCAAGAGGTAGGAAATACGGAATTTTGAAGGTAGAAATTATAAATGAAAAGAAGGGCCGGTGTAAGTTCTGGAAGGTATAATTTTACAAGTTTATTTGGAATACCATCTGGACCTAGGGAGTTGGTGTGGGATTTCATGACAGAGGATATGACATCAGAAGGGGTAATATAGGAAAAATAAAAATTATTTGCATTGAATAGTGTTTCGGGTAAGATACTGGCTGAGTGGAAGGGGGAAGTGGTTGGAGATGGCGATACAAAATAGGTGTTTAGGTCGTTAGGTGAAACTGGGAAGTTGGTTGCGGTTGAAGATCCGGAGGGATTATGGAGGGAAAGTTTGCGAAGGAGCTGCCATTTTGTTTTAAGATCGGGAGCTTAAATCGCTTCGTGGAAGTAGGAAGATTTTGCACGCCGGATTTTTGTTTGTACCAAGTTACGGAGCACTCTGAACGTTATATAATCGTCCGCAAGTCTTGTCCTTCTGAATCTTCTTCTTGCAGCCTCACGCTTTCGTTGAAGATCTTTGATTTCTTGAGACAACCATGGTGCAGGAGAAATCAAGGAGATTAGTTGTGAGGATGTCAACCATTGAGTCTATGGAAGAGGTAGTGTAGATCTCACTCCAGTCTAAGGTTTCAAAGATTGGTAAGATATTATCACGGTTGACGGCATCAAGGTTGCGGAAGGTAATGGTTTTAGAAAGGACCGGAGGGATTCGGAAGTCATAGGATATTCGGATTAGGTCATGATAGGATAGAAAAGGCACGGGACACTGAGAGGAGAACGAGAGATTTTGTTGAGAATCGATAATATAAAGGTCCAACTATGAGTCAGACCAGCGAGAATGATGAGTAGGAGCAAAAGGAACGTTAAAAAGGTGAAGGGAATAAATCAAATTATACAGGTAACGTTTGTTGTTGGAGTCGGAAAGAAGATTTGTGTTGAAATCACCCGTAATAAAGATTTTGGGAAAGAGAGGAATGAGGTTATATTAGGTTGATTCAAAGGACAGATCGAAAGGTACAAGAGGAGGACGGTACACAACTCCATAAAGAAGATGCTGAGTACCAGTAGAAATTTCATTGAATAGGTACTCAATGTGAGGTTGTACGGATGAGGGAGAGAAATTAAGAATTCTTGTCTTTAGGCTGTCATGAACATAAAGTACTACTCCACCGCCAGTCCGGTCAGCCCGGTCATAGCGGGTAAGGGAATAGTTTTGAAGGGATACGGAAGAGGACGAAATGTAGGGTTTAAATCAGGTTTCGGAAATGGATATAATGTGGAAAAAATTTTGACTGAAGTATTGTTGGAATTCGTCAAAGTGATTGGGGGTTAACGTGACAGGCTGTTAGAATACCAGACATACTGTAGAGAAGTAAAGGACGATGCTATAGGATCATGTATTTATATTTGTATTTATATATTTGTTGATAAAATACAAAAAAAAAAGATTTTATTTATACTTCAATGTGGGCAATAAGTAATATTGTAAGCTAACACCAGTGGAGGCTGTGTGAGAGCTTAATAATACAGTCACCTGTGCTGTCGATTCTGAATTAACATTTTTTCCCGCGTCAAAGCAAAACTTTCCCTAACCCTCCCCCCACCCAACCGATTCAAAACTTCCCTCGATTTCCCCCAAATGACAAATGAGTAATGTTACTTTTCAAATATAGTGAAAATAAATAATTTGAAGAGTTAAGACAAAGAATGTGTATATATAAATAAATTAAATATATATTAAATACTCTTTTACTGAAGAATTATAATATTTTTCAAATTAAATAAAGAGGCATTAAGTTCATAAATATCTTTATGTTTTAATTACAAATTGAGATATTATTTGTATATTTAGCGTAATTTATGTAATTACATTTTGTTACAAAATAAAAAAGAATATTTATTATAGGCGACTTATACGCTACAAGGTCGAATCGATTTTTTAAAATTCAAATCGAATTAACAATTCAATTCGAATTTCCACCACAGGAGAAAATAACTTTCAAATCGGCAGCACTGCTGATGAAGTGTAACACCCAATAATTACTTGAATTTCCCCCGAATTACCCCAAAAGTGTAAAGTCTTCAAACATTTTCCCCCGGGGGAAAATTACCCCCCAATCGGCAGCCTCGATAGTCACTCAGAGCATGAGTAGAGAAGCTGCCCATTGCCTAGACTCCATGTCGAATCTTATAATAGATCACGAGGCCAATGCCTTTTTAACCTGCTAGGAGGATTATAGGAGTGAGTGGAACTGAAAAGTGATTGTGGTAGTGGATGATGAGAAAGTTTTTAATGAAATTTGAGAGGTATGGATTCTAGAACAAAAGGTATATTAAGTCCGTTATGTAAGGTTTTGTTAGAGACATAATATAGGCCGTTAGTTATGGTTCTCAGGCATTTGGAATGGAAGGATTGGATAAGTTTGATGTAGGAATGTTTTGCTGTTCCCAAAATTTCTAATCCGTAGGTCCAGATTTTAGGATAGTCTTGTAAATTAAAAGCTACGAAAGAATTAATAATCGTTTCATTAATTATGATTGTAAGTATATTTGCTTCAAGAGCAATCAGTTAAGTTTTAGTATTTATTAGGGCCATATGATAGGAATAAAAATGTTCATGATTATTATAAAATTTGAGGAGAGTTGGGTAATTAGTCCATTTTTTAAGAAGGAACCCTTTTCACAGGGTTCACAGGGTTGTATATGTAATATAAATCACTATTTTTTATTATATAAAATATTTAAATAGATTGGAAACATTTTACCGCAAATGTTGAAACTGACAACGAGAATTAAAAATGAGAGGATCAAGTCAGCTTTGGCAGGGAACCTAACACAGAGATCATTAAAGGTAAAAATAATATTTCATATCTATTGGTCAAAAACGTTTCATATAAAAGCCGCTGCCACTAAAATATTTACAATTCCCTGTTTCTGTGGAAAAGGTGAGAGAAAGAGGTGTATAAAATGGGTCATAGAAGATGAAAAAGGATTTTTGACTAAACCATACAAGAGAGAAGATGGCGAGGTCGTCCCACCCGAGGAAGAAGAAAACTAGACGAAAGATACATCTAGCATCAGGATTCTCATTTACTAAACTTGTAAGGTAAGTCAGCATAACATATTCATGCAGCCAAGAGTGTAATATTTATGCAAATTGTGTTTCTGGGAAAAGTTTTTTGGATGCAAATGTGAACTATACCTCTTTCTAGATTTGTTTAAATGCAAATAAATTAATATGATCTTATCCTATGTAATCATTGATAAAAACCGAATATTCTCTATGGTCATAATATAAAACAAGAAATGGAAATAATATATATTTGAGAGAGGAATTCTGATAAATTCCATATATTCAAATCTTAAACAATAGGTTAAAGTATGTTGTATTTTAAGAGGAAACGAAATCATACCTAATGTTAGTAAATGTGATGCATGCTGCGACCGGTAGGCTTTCAAATTGAAACATGGCTTCGCCAGACTGCTGTGTAATAGGCTTAATTGAAATAAAAAAAAAACAAATGTTGAGTACTACATAAAATATCGTGGAATATCTTGATTGTCAGTCTGAAATCCAAGATTATTACGTGTTTTTTCACCTTAGCTGGTGCATCCTGTGTTTAGGGAACTGCAAACTAGGATAAAGTTGTCCCGCAAGTGGAAGCTTATATCGCACAAGACCAATGAAAAAACCTAAACAGTGAGCCGCCTGACAATGGAGTCTAGTAGTTATGTGCTGTGCTTAAGGGTTGCAAGTAATAACAGTTTTTTTTTTTTTAAATAAAATAAATCCGGCTATTTCGCTTACACTAATACACTAATACGACTTTTATTAGACCAACTCTTCGGGTATGCCGTCCCTCACGAAGAGTCTGGGAGGTGAAAAAAAAACCTTATATTTTCGCCGAGTCCCTATTAGTCCAATAAAATAGACATAATGGTATGCAACAGGTAAGATAATTTCGATTTTTTGATGTTAGATCCTTCATTCAAAGCATCAAATATTTCAAACTTTTCAACGTTTCCCAAAAAATGTCTACGACAAGGATGGTTCACAATAAAATCTTCTAATATTCAAAATTTAATTAAAAACTAAATTTAATACAATAGAAGCAGAAAATAAGTTCTGTAGCTTTATCTGTGACTAAGATACAATTTTCGGAATTCTCTTAAAGAGAGGCAAAAATTGAGTTGTTTGTTTTCTACGGCTTTTGCTAAAAACGACTTTAGAGCATACTTCATTATGAAATATTTTAAAAAACTATTTAGTTTGTTGTAAACCAAACATAATATAGTGCTATTATGGGCAAAGATTCCACACATATTTCGCTAAAACATTTCAATGCAAACATACTAGTATATTGGTATGTATAACGTATTTTTCTATTCCTTTTACATTTTTAGAACGTTAATATATAACTTTTTATATAATTATAATATATGTTAACTATGAAGAACATGTGACTCATTGAACTCTCCAGTTAAGCTAACATTTTTGACGTTTCGCTCTACCCCTTGGCCTCTTAGGAGTCGGATTAGTGAGGTTCTAGTGTATATGCCATAATAAATGATAATTTATAATTAAGATTAGAATCACATTTAATATAAAAAAGATAAATTTAGGTATAGGTGATTCAAAGCTCCCAATTATTACAAAAGATTTATTTACATGACTATGATAAGTCTATTTCGGGGTACCACTAAACTATCCAATTCATCTCGTAGCAAATCCTTTACAATCCAAAATCCTTCGAAAAATCCTAAATGCTCCTTAATAAGTCACCAATAAACTTATCTATAAAGATCTTAATGTTCCATGTTGATGAGTTAGCCCAAACCAGATCTCTACCCTTTTATAGTAAGCTCCATTACCACTCAAATTCACTAGTTTTTAACTTGCTTCCCAATCCTTTATTGATAATCCTCTGAGGCGCCTGAAAAGAAGCTGGCCTAGATATGTAGTGTAGAATTTTTATTGAAGTGCTACTTATGAGCAGTTCTTTTCAAGTTTTGACATGTTATTGTAATCGTTATCAACACATTTACATTATGCATATGTTTGTACAATTTTAAATATTAATAAATTGATATTAAAAAAAAAAAAATAAATAAAAAAAAAAAAATGAAATATACATGATGTGTTAACCAAAGGAATTTCGAGTAGATAACTAATCCATAGTTAGATCATCGAAAGCTAATATGGTTAGAAACATAGGACTTAGGCTAGGTAAAGCCGGCTCCACACATTCGTGTTATGTCATAACACGCAACACGAGACTGTTTCGCCCAATGTTCGCCAAACGTGTTTCGTGTTATGTCATTACACATAACACATAACACGAATTCACGACGAAACAGTTCTCTGTTATGGCTTAACACATAGCACGAAACAGTTCTCTGTTCTGTCATAACAATATATCAATACCTACTAAAATAAGCTAAGTTCGTAAAACGCATGTATCTACCATTTTTTAATATGTTGTTAATATGTAGGACTTATAAGGATAGTTAAAATTCAAGTTTTCAAACCTCAAAACCAGGTGGGATGTTCGAAGTACTCGATAAACCACGGAATTTTAGTACTATTTTCGTTTTCCACTTACATCTCTAAAATATGTAAATTTGCTTGACAGAGAATTTACAATATTAAAGAATACTAAATGTGTAACAATTTAATTCTAACCGCAGCTATGTAGATTAATTGGTTGCGGAAACACAGTTCTCCAAAAAATATTGATTTTTCACAATATTTGATTTTTTTTTCCGTTTAGTCAAGTTCTCGGCCGCATTCTAAAAAAAAGTACTGGTTTTACTAAAAATCTTCAAGGAAGATTTAAAGGAAATTCAATTAGCTTTAATCTGATATCCAAACAGTACCTGTAGGCCAACATTTTTTTGTAACGGGAAAAGATTACAAAATCGGATTTGAGGGGAAAATATGCATTGCTGGTTTTTAAAATGAGTGAGAGAATTAGCTGGAATCTACCTGCTTCTTTTTAATTTAAAAACATGTACAAGTATCGATTGCTGTATTAAAAAACATGTATTTTAGGCTGGTATCCTTCGATGTATAAATCGACTGGGCTATGATCTATTGTTTTTTCCCTGTTTAGGAGAAATTGAGTTTTATCCTTCGGTCTCCCCCTTTCTTAAATGTTATATTTTATTTTGTCATTGTTTCAGGGCTCTTAAGTCTCTCAAATACTATTTTTTTAATGTGAGGCTACTTAATCTCCTGTCAGTCAGCTCTTATTATTTCTTTATCACATCGTCTCATGTGTTAATAAAGTTTGCGTAAGCATTATTCCCGCCATGATCTATCTACTTTCAGACTGAACTTCTTTTTTTTTTTTCCCTTCCTAGCCTTTTCAGGTATACGGGGTAAGAGCAAAAGTGAATATAAGCTACGAAAATCTCTTCTTGACTAATTGAATAGACGAAAAAAACTGTCAACACGTAGTTTCCCATAACAAATGCTGCCGTAAATACAATATACCTAATATAGTCCAGTTCAATTCAAAATGTATGAAATTAGTTATCGATTTAAAGTATATATTTTTTAAAACGCTACGTGCTTACTCAACATTATTTATTATCAAATTTAATAGTTTTTCATTTTAAAACAGTTATTATTGATAATAATGATTAACTGGGCTTCACGATTATTCGCTGTTACCAAGCGAATTTGTGAATAAGCGATTATCTCTGTTTCGGCTTGTGTTATGGAGAAACAAATTTCCTTTGATGTGTGTTAAAAACCGCCTCCTATAGCGATACACCCATAACACGAGCAGAAACAACTTGATAACATATAACACGAGCCGAGTGCCCATCCACACATTCGGCATCTTCAACGAGCATGTCTGTTTCGTGTTGCGTGTTATGATATAACACAAATGTGTGGAGCCGGCTTACCAAAGGAAAAAAAAAAAAAAAAAAAATAGACATCATATTGTTTTGGATCTTAGCATTGTTCAATGGGTTATCCAGGTTATAAAAATGTACTGAGAATTTCAGTATGAACATGTATTAAAAGTAATAACTAACGGTGAATAACTAATCTGTAAAATTCTGATTATAGACATTTTTTTCGGTAAACTGAAAGAAATAAACGACAGAATTATTTTTTTATTTAGTTTCATGAAACTAAATAACATAATAATTAACTATATAACTAAATAACGTGTGAGTGACACGGAAAGTGTGTCAGTTGGCTGATACAGTTGAGATTGGCAGCCGGACTGAAAGAAACGCTCCGGCGGGGGGTAGGGGGGGAGGTATGTATAGGAATTGAGTTGGCCTTCTTTTGAATAGGACTCCTCCTCCGGCCCAGATCGGATCCGTATTGATCAATATATTTCTCTCTAACATCTACAAATCCAACAAAATTTCATTTTGACAGTCTATGTTCAACTCGAGCAGGCAATAACGGTTACTGATCTGCCAGCCGACTGGAAGTGGAAGATAAATTTTATAGTTCATTGAATTTTTTTTCTCTTCTGGTAAGCTGCTACAAAATGATAAGGATTTTCCATTTTTAAATACAGTATAAACAAATAGAAAAAATAACAGATGCTGGTATAATTGTGATGACTCAATTAAACAAAATCCTAAAAGCTGCGCTTACATTGCTACAGGTTTTATAATAACAAGCCAATCTCTAAGAATTTTTTTTTTTTTTTTTTTTTTTTTTTTTTTAATCAAATTTAGTCCACTTTTCATTTCTTTAATTCGTTTACGATCAAGTTTAAGTCTTTAACTATTTCCCACTGTCAAGTCTTCTTTTTTTTTATTAGCACACCTGTCCTAAACGAGTCCATCACTCCCGTTTTTAGAATTATGGGTAAATATACAATTATACTTGAGACCATAAATGTAGCTATGTAACCAACTCTAGTGTTTTGCTCTCCACAAAAAAAAAAAAAAGATATTTAAATCGTGAGTCATCACACATTCAATGAAAAAAGAAAAAAGTTTGAGCATTGCTCACGGAATCGACTAGTTAAACGGAGGACGCGTTGATCTGAGATCACCTGAGAGAAGTCTTAATGTATATATTTATTCAAAAATACAGTACAAAACTCAATGCTATTCTCTGACTGAAGACTTTGAGGGTTATAGACCTGCCACTACTTAAAGTTAATTACCCGTCTAGAGGTCGATTGATTCAAAGTTGTAAATCAATGAAAGCGTACAATGGAGAACGCGTAGTAAAATCTATAGTCTCTATAATGAGCCTGATTTGTAGCGATCATCAAGGTAGGGAGGTTAAGAAGGGCAAGAACCTCGTGCGAATGTCGGAACCGAAAACAATTCTA
This sequence comes from Euschistus heros, assembly GCA_003667255.2. NCBI lineage: Eukaryota > Metazoa > Arthropoda > Insecta > Hemiptera > Pentatomidae > Euschistus > Euschistus heros. The sequence goes on along the minus strand of RCWM02000860.1, from coordinate 86,170 downwards.
ACCGAACAAATGTCTGGCCGGCGCACAGTGGGGCAAAACGGCCCAAAATGGGTAAAAAAAGCTTGAAATTTTGGAATTATATATTTCATGAGGTGATGAATGGAATGAAACCATAATCAGCTCCATCAGATGATCAGAAAGGGTCAAAATCTAAGAACAAAAAGTAAGAAAAAATTAATAAAGTAAATTTGGGGTATATTTATAAACTATCTAAGCTGCTGAATAAAATAAAACTATAACCAGAGCAATCTTGTTTTCAATTTAAAAATTAAAAAAAAAAATAAAATCAATTAAATAAAATCAAGTTTGTTATTATTATATATGTTTTTTAGGTGCTAAATTGAATGAAATTTACTATATAGCTCTACTACAGACCCAAGATTCCTTGAATTAGGTTAAAATTCATTATTAGGTTATAATTGGAAATAAATTAAAATGTTTAATATAATTTTAAAAATGCAATAAGTTTTGCAAAGTAATTTCAGTTGAATTCTATTGAATAGACTGGACAGCTATTTACAATTATCAAGCTTATATTGACAAAGATTATATTCACTCGTTATATTACGTACAGAAATAAAAGATTTCGAATTGTTCCTTTTTTCTATAACAGTAAATAAGAAGCTTTATCATTTAATGGGAACTTCTTTTTTTTAAATGCGGACTTAAATAACTTATCACCGGATCAGAAGTCACCATGATAAGATGAAAAACATCTTCATTTGTTGCTGTTCAAGAGCACTTTCTTGAATGATGATCTCTGTGATGTTTATTATAGCTCACATTCAGTTTTAAAGCCAAATGTGATTTATATATTAATAAAACACATTTTTAAAAACATTTTACTTAAATCTCTGAATTTAGTAAGACATTTAATTTAGATCGAAAATGATTGGAGTGGTCATTGATATAAAAGAATAAAATAAGTAAATATGATAATCTTCATGAGAGAACTAAGGTATACAATAATAAGAACTCAGTGATACAAATAATAACCCCATAAATTGGTCATCCAAATTCCAAAACTTTTATTTCCAATTGATTTTGATTTTTTATTTGAAGAAAATTATTCTTTCTGCTATATTCTGGTACCATGCCTCTCAAGAAGAGTTATGTGTTTATGTACAGAAAACCAGAAATCATATCTGATCATTTTACAATGAATAAAGAAAAGAAAAGAAAATATATTTATATATATATATATATATATATATATATATATATATATATATATATATAAAATAAGACAAGCTAATAAAAACAAATATACATATATAGTAAGCCAATTTTCACATCCTAGTTATAAAAAAAAAAAAAAAAAAATGCTAAAAATTAGTTTCTGTATAGTGAAAAATAACACATAAATTCATCCCCTGAACAAATATGGCCGAAGCCGGGATTTATATTTATAACACGGTTTCTCAGATACCTGTACTTCAATTTGAACCCCTAAAGAGAGCCTAGTTCGGTGTAGCTTTTTTTGAAAGACCAAGTGGAATGAAGATAAGTTAGATTTAAGAGATAGCTAACTTTGAAAATTCCTGGCAGTCAAGGTTGGGGCTACATTTACGAAATAAAAATCGCCCATAAACCAGTAAACATCAATTGTGAAGTTCAAAGGGTAATACAAAATGTTTGCTAAAAATTCAGCCTCATAAAAAATTATTTTAACAGAACTTCAAAACCGTGTTATTTTCTCAACTCCAGAAAAGGGCAACTTCAAGGACGTGTCCAGATCCTGGTAATGAAATAATCGAAAAAAATCAGTTCCACAACCTTATGCTACATTTATTTAGGTATACAAAAATAATGAAAAAAAAAAAGAAAAGAAAATCATGAGATTTTAGGGTTTTTTCCACGTTTGCCCCACTGTGCGGCGCAGAGTTAAGGTGGTCAGACAATGTGGCAGGGGATTTTAAGTCCTTCAGAGTAAGGGAAGGGATGGCAGCATCCCAGGATAGAGATGAGTGGCGATTGTTGTTGGTAGAAGCAAAGACTTGTTTGCGGATTGTTGTACTAAATAAATAAATCGAGTTCAGATTAAGCTTGAGCACTACGTCGATAGACACTACAAAACTAGCGAAAGTAACATTTTTCTTCTCTCCAACTAAAAATAAGAAAAAACAAATTTAGTAACATCCTATTTTCACTGTTAACTTTTCACACTCCAATCACGATTAAAATAATGGGAATTATTAAGAGGAATAGGATTATTTCCAAATCTAATATATCAATAAATTTACAAAAGGAGCTTCATGGCGTGCGTCTTAGAGTAAGGTTCCTAAAACGCCCGGTACGGTTACTATCTGGTTTGTTTAGTTTATACTTCGTGGTTGTTAAAAAAAAAATAATTCTTAACCTTCCTCCACTGGCTTGATTGGTTGGTAACCTATTGGATATCCACCCCTTTCGGCCGTGGTTGGAGTATTTAACCATCTATCATCCGCGTGGCATACAATTGTACTACAAGAAATTTTTGAAAATTCATATTTTATGATAAGAGTAATCAAATGTAGCAAAAGTTTCTTGAGGCCAAGTATATTTTTCATAAAATGAATTGTTATTATTTTGTGAACCCTTTATTATATTTATTTTTTAAATCTATTTATTTAAATTTACAACTGTATAATTAAACACATATACATCAAGTAAATGAGACGATAGTCGTTTATGAAAACAATAATTAATAAATTAAAGCCAGGCACAAACCGTTAAGGTTAAGGACATTATGCCTCAACAAGAAACAAACAATTTACATATCACCTTATATTATGAGTATTACTCACCAAAAATTAACTTATTTCTTGACCATAAACAAATACAATCAGTAAAACAAACAATCAAAAAAAATGTATTCATTAAAAAAATAAAGAATGAGATTTAAACTTCAAATAGTTCTCAATTTGTCAACTTTATTAGATATATACTAGTAAAATAAATAAAGTAAATAGAACTAAAAGGAGTGTAAAAAAAATTTGTTAGAACAACAATAAAATTTTTTTCAAGAAATATATTTTTTTAAAGATTCTTTTTAATTCATTTTCTGGTTTTACACATAAAATTTATATGGACATATCTTTCCACAGAAAACTGGATTTTATTTTTATAAGATGCATTAATCACATTGTTCGCGCCAATCGGCGCTTTTGTGAGGGGGGGGAAAGGAGAAAACTTTAATATACCGTACATTGACGCACTCTATAGACCTCCAGGTAACTAGCCCTTATCTGCGTTAATCCCCACATGAATATTCCTCTTTCTTCTAGCATCTGTGCTCCAGTACGCACCTGTTAAAATTGCCCAAGACCTCATGGCCTTCCATCGCTTTTTTGACCAAGGCGAAATAGCCTTCCAGGACCCTATTCCTCTTTTAAAAGTGATCTTATTTCCTGTGCCAGTCAGTAAAGATTTAGTTCTTCCCTTAATGAGTGGTGATATAAGAGGAGGAGAGCCTGAACAAATATTGCAGCTTGGGAGAAGTCTTCGCCTGCCCAAAACGACTCTGGAGGCCTCCGTACAGACCATCGGCGGTAATAACAAGGTGAGAAGTTTCTTATGTATTATTTGTTTATGCTACCTTCTCAATAATATCTCCCGAAAGGTGCGAAACCTCGTTTTGATATTTTCCCATACAGTCCATTTTCTCGAGGCCGAGGCGAGTTTTTCGCATCGGACATTATCATTCTTTTCCTATACACACATTTTTTATCTAACAATTACTTTGATGCTTTATTACCCTTGTATTGGCGGACAAAACTTCAAACTCATGAGAATAATTTTTGCCACTACTCTCAAATGCTAAAGAATTCTCAATGTTAAAATTTAATGCCTCAACGTTCAAAAGTAGAATGCCAAACTTTTAATATTCAATAAACTGTAGCAAGTCGCAGTGTAATTTATTGGAGGACACAAAGCGATATGACACCAAGGGGTTCATTAGAGCCTTCGCCTTACCTGCAATAACCACATCAATATCAAACTGACACAGAACTATGCAAGACTAGTGATGTTATATCTCTTCATCAAAGCATAATCTAGTACTAAACTTTTACCCTTTTACATTTTCCTATGTTCTTCTGTTTGTCCCAAGCATTCTTTTCATTTTCACTCTATCCAACTCATTTTTATTGAACTTTAAGTTAATGTTTAATTAGTTATTTCTTATTTAAATCGATTTGGATCATCAGAGTAGAACATAAGGTACTAGGAATACCACTCCAGTATTCTGGATTACTGAGCTATTATGGAAGTACCCATTAAAATTTAGAAGACAAAAATTGCAAGTTTATACTATCAATTATCTCATCTTCTGGACTTCTAATGTCCGCTTAAACTACAAAAAGTAGAGACTTATTTGTTACACTTATTAAGTCTTTACGTAAGGGCAGAACTTACATACATATAAATCCTTATCTTTGTTTCCTTAAAGAGGTGCATTATCTACGATATGCTAAACCTTATTAGCAGCAGCTATTTCTAAAGAATTTTTAGTATCAAGAATCGTTATTGGAAATCGACAAACCCATACTTTTTCTATGAAAAAGCAAAACAAAATATATTTAAAAAAGTCCCCCTTGGAACGAAAGAAAAAACAACATAGAACATGTTTAAGGGGTTGCTCCCTTGACCGACTTTGCAAAGGAGAGTGATTCTTATACATAAAAAACGATAAAAATAATCCCTAATAATCCGAAACGTTTATTTATTATTTTCTTACCTTATTTGTCTGATTTTAGTATTCATTTCCAAAGGACAGGAATTTGGAATCAATAAAATATGGGTTTCAAACGTCACATTTTTCATTCAAACCTACGATATATAGCTCTTTAACGGTAGATCCTTGCGATAAATGTTATAAAACAAAAAAAAATCTCCAATTAACTTCTAATCAGGAAACTATCGTCAAATTTTCAATTTGAGCAACACCAACAGATCTAGAGCATGACAAACAACGCGTAACGCTATCGCGTTACCCAAAAATATATCAATTTTAACCAACTAGGCCACGGGTAAAACATGTTCCATGCTAAAAAATGTGTCGGAATAGGTAAAAAATAGCTAAATATTAACTACTTATTTATTAAATCAATGAATAAGTTAAAAATTTGCAAATTATAGTCATAAAAACGTTTTGATGTAAATGTTTACACGTGTATACGTTATATGAACCACCCGTTTAGAAACAAATTATATACCAGTGTAATGGCCCAGATTATGACATTGAGACAAATACAAATGGAACCCATGAAAACAGAGGGAAAAAGGAAACAGATGCCAATGGCAAACATACGGACACATCAGGAACACACAACGGAAAGTAGATTGTGAACTGGAAGCGGAGATATAGCTAGGGATGCCGAGGGCAGATATAAATTGTTCCGGAATGAGACAATTGATGAGACTAAGTTGGCAGGACGAAATGAATACAAACGTTGGGAGCGAGTTATGCGTTTGATAGAGATTAATCGGAAGTATAAACATGTTTAGTGTGGCCCCGATTGTGGCCATTAGGGCCAGGAGCCGGTACAAATCTCTTCTATAATCTGTCCCCCATCTCGCTTTAATTTTCCTTCTCATGCATGATCGTTTCTGCCTTTTGACTTACAGCGGTTTAGGAAGCTGTTATTGTGAAACATGGATGCATAACCAACAAGGGTTCTATATGATTGACAATTAATATTATAAATATTTTAGTGTATTTTATAGATAGTTTAATGGGTGTATTTATTATTAATTATGCTGCAATTAACTTTAAATAAATACACAGATTACAAATATTTGATTAGCAAAGAAAACATATTTACAATTTAACTAGCTACTTTATTTATATACTATTTAAGTAATTAAATTAGGTACCTTACTGTGCACAGGTTATGCTATAAATACAGTCATAACACAAGATTTTTAAGAAATCTGCCACAGTTTTAATCTATTCAACAACAGTTTTATTCATTTTAGTTATAGAAAACAGTTAGATGTTCTGATAGTTGTCTATTTCATATCTCTCAAAGCTGACCACACAAAATTCAAAATATATATCAAACTACTGAATTGAGGTGATAATTGCTATATGAACGAATGGCATGATATGGCATGAGAAAGAGAATCACCCAGGGAAAATTCTTTGGTTTTGATCATGCGATCACACTGCTTCTTATTATTCAGGGAGGTCTTTAACCAACCCCTTTATATTGTGTTAGACATTTTTGTAGCAAATTTTTCTTAAAGTTATTTATTTATGTGAACAGCAAATTTGACTGAAACCCACGTGTATAGAAAAAGAATGATAATGTCCGATGAGAAAAACTCGCCCCGGCCTCGAGAAAATGGACTGTATGGGAAAATATCAAAACGAGGTTTCGCACCTTTGGGGAGATATTATTGAGAAGGTAGCATAAACAAATAATACATAAGAAACTTCTCACCATGTTATTGCCGCCGACGGTCTGTTCGGAGGCCTCCGAAATGCTTCTCCCAAGCTGCAAAATCTGTTCAGGCTCTCCTCCTCTTATATCACCACTCATTAAGGGAAGAAATAAATCTATACTGACTGGCACAGGAAATAAGATAACTTTTAAAAGAGGAATAGGGGCCTGGAAGACTATTTTGTCTTGGTCAAAAAAGTGATGGAAGACCATGAGGTCTTGGGCAATTTAAATAGGTGCGTACTGGAGCACAGATGCTAGAAGAAAGAGGAATATTCTTGTGGGGATTAACGCAGATAAGAGCTAGTTACCTAGAGATCCATAGAGTGCGTCAATATACGGTATATTAAAGTTTTCTCCTTTCCCCCCCTCACAAAAGCGCCGATTGGGGCGAACACCACGTATCAGTCGAATTTAAAAACGATTTGCCCATTCTATGATGTTTAATTTATTGTAAATCTAGTTGACATGCAGGACTAGTTATGCATATAGCTATTACTGGCCTTCCTTTCATCATAAACCATGAACTGATTATCAATGTAAAATCATTCTTAATTAGTAAGTATAAAAAATAAAAATAAAAATAAGTATCATGGGAGGAAAAAAATATTTATCAATTCGACTGATCCTTATAAACTTTTTGTAAGGAGAGAATTAGCTCAAAAATTAATTAATTAAGTTATATTTATTTTTTCTGTTCCTTATTTATTTATTCATTTTAATTAACTATAAAGATTAAATGAGCTTGATGACCTTGTGTAAATCATTGCTTTTGAAATAAAATAATTGATGGTAATCTTTGTTTTGCCTTTTCGCATTTAAGAAACTGGCTATATTAGGTAATGCAAGACTCTTCAACACTTCTGTATGCAGATCAGATCTGGAGTTTAAACTACCTGGAAACTATCGAAAATATTCAACTTAAATTTCTAAAAACACAATATTTCTGGTCCAAATGCACACCATATTATATTGTGAGTTTAGAAACAGGACGGAATCCTCTATTCATCCCAGTACTAAAAAAATAATAAATTTTTCAATTAAAATCGGCATTACCAGAAAATCGGCTACCCCGTAACTGCCTCGAAAATCTTTTAGATTTTCATACAAATAAACCAGATTTTCAATATAACTGGGTATCTCAAATTAAACAATTAACCATTAACGGTAATATCCCAGAACAATTTCAAGATTTTTTTCAATCCACAAAAATTATTATCTAACAAAAATAACATAATAGAAAAAGTCACTAATTATTTATTATCAACAGAAATTTAAATACAAGATATAACCCATTGTTTATGAAATTTTGAAATTTTAATAGCCCCCAGCCGGAAGATTATATAAAATGAGCCAAAGATGACTACTTGAAAATATTTTTTAAAAATAATAGTTTAAAAATTAAAGCTAATGAAAATGTGAAGATTGTAGCTTGTCCATCATAAATAGCTTAAAACATCTGTTGTTAGAGTGCCAAAGACACGATAATTGACAAAAGAAATACCTAAAAGACTTTTCCTCTCAGGGAATCCTATTTTTATGTTTTAAAAGTAAACTGTCAATAACTAACCGACGAGTCAAAACCCACTGTAGCTTATCTGTTTTTTACTCGTAAATTACCTAAATGTTGAATATTATTACAATTTAATAGTAAATCGAGGAATAAATATTAACCATCAAATCTGGCTATAACAGTTGGCTAATCGATAGGTCATAAAGTTGACTTTTACAATATCTCTCTGCCCTGATTACATTACATTAAGGCACAAAACTCCCTAACGAATAAAAACCAGTATTATTTATGTTATAGCATAAAAAGTATTTAGGAATCGATATTATTAATGTAACATTAAAAATTCACAATAACATTACTTCAATCTCTGTGAGTACACTTCAAAACAATAGGCAAAAAAAAAAAAAAAAAAACGGAAATCTGACAGAGCTGCCAATAGGGTGAAATATAGGTGAGCGAGAAGTGAATGTATGGATATTGAAAATAAAGTAATTTATTGTGGTCTATGGTGAATTAGAGGGGATCTGGGATTGAATGATTGATGATGCGACGCAACCAGCGACTCCAGAACCTATCTCAAATCGCTCCCTGAAATGTTTCCCTCCATTACTGCGTAATCTATCCTTCATACTCTAAGGTCGGAGAACATACAATTTCGCATTTCATTAGTTCGGCAAACTTTGTTTTACTTATTAATAGAATATTTCAAAATGGCATCCGCCAGGAATTGAAAAAAAAAACAACAACCTCTTATTAGTTAATTAACTATATAAACCATTTTAACTGTTGAACCTTGGTTTTAAGTCAGAAAAAACTGACAAAAAAATTTTCCGTACTTGAATATTTAGAGACGCAGTGATCTTTACAATTTTACAGAACTGGACCTTTTTTTTTTTTTTTTTTTTTTTTAATTGTGAATAACCTTTAGGTAATCCCATTCTGATTCATTTTGAGCACAATATCGGTTACATCCTTTTTCTTTCGATCATCAAGGTAATTTCATAAATATCATCTAAACTGTAAAATTTCCTATCTTACCTTTCGTAGGCATATATTCTTTTTAGTACTGTATTTACTCACAATTAAAAAATCGAAAGCCCTCCAAAAAGGTTTTGATGGAATTTAACTTTCTAATAGCACCTCCTAGACCAACCAAGGCTCGCGTATCTCACAGATACTACTTGTTTGTAAAAAGCATATTTGCCTTTTTAATCACCATATCTATATTACATATATATTTTATTTTTGAAGAGAAAAGATTTAACCCGGTTGGGATTCGAACCCAAGTCTCCACTTCCCTAGCGTGGCACCTTATCCACTAGGCCACCGAGCTCGTATCCGAACCAGGGAAATCCTTTCTCTTCACTGATCCATACCCCCGGGCACTCGCAATTGCGATGTACAAATCGGGGATGAATGTTCATCCTCGCAATATATATAAGTAATATAGATATGGTGATTAAAAAGGCAAATATGCTTTTTACAAACAAGTAGTATCTGTGAGATACGCGAGCCTTGGTTGGTCTAGAAGGTGCTATTAGAAAGTTAAATTCCATCAAAACCGGATACCAGCTCCGTGGCCTAGTGGATAAGGCGCCACGCTAGAGAAGTGGAGACTAGGGTTCGAATCCCAACCGGGTCAAATCTTTTCTCTTCAAAAATAAAATATATATATATATATATATATATATATATATATATATATATATATATATATATATATATATGTAATATAGATATGGTGATTAAAAAGGCAAATATGCTTTTTACAAACAATTAGTATCTGTGAGATACGCGAGCCTTGGTTGGTCTAGGAGGTGCTATTAGAAAGTTAAATTCCATCAAAACCTGTTTGGAGGGCTTTCGATTTTTTAATTGTGAGTAAATACAGTACTAAAAAGAATATATGCCTACGAAAGGAAAGACAGGAAATTTTACAGTTTAGATGATATTTATGAAATCGCCTTGATGATCGAAAGATATTGTGCTCAAAATTAATCAGAATGGGATTTAAAGATTATTCACAATTTTACTTATTAAAAAAAAAAAAAAAAAAAAAAAAAAAAAAAAAAAAAAAAAAAAAAAAAAAAATTGTCCAGTTCTGTAAAATTGTAAAGATCACTGCGTCTCTAAATATTCAAGCATTTTTTGTCAGTTTTTTTCTGCCTTAAAACCTAGGTATAACAGTTAAAATGCTTTATATAGATAATTAACTATTAAGAGGGTTTTTATCCAATTCCTGGCGGCCATTTTGAAATATTCTATTACCTAATAAGTAAAACAAAGTTTGTCGAACTAATGAGATGCCCCCGGGCACTCGCAATTGCGATGTACAAATCGGGGATGAATGTTCATCCTCGCAATTGCGAGTGCCCGGGGTATGGATCAGTGAAGAGAAAGGATTTCCCTAGTTCGGATACGAGCTCGGTGGCCTAGTGGATAAGGCGCCACGCTAGAGAAGTGAAGACGGGTTCGAATCCCAACCGGGTCAAATCTTTTCTCTTCAAAAATAAAAAATATATTTAAAAAATAATTATTAACAACCAAGAATTATTTCAGTATATATAGTAAGAAAAGGTAGTTGTGGTAATTTTATTTTTTTAAAAGCTTCTAAACCACAATTTATACAAAGTTAAATTTAAAAAGTTCTATGAAATGTATAAATTAATTTATTCCAGATACATCCATTATTGAACACACCAGGACCCATTTCTTTGTATTTCTTACTGAATTGAATGAATCTTTAGTCTGTTTATAAAAACATAATTATTGGTTTCTTGAGATACACTGTTTCTTCATTGATATTTCCATCGCTAAGAAGGCTCAAAATCATATCTAACTAATGCAATTCTATGTTAGTTTAAATCAAATTTAAATTACCAATGAATTAAAAATTTTACAAAAAATAATTTAAAATGAAATATTTTAAGAACTTACAGGGGTGGGTGTGCGTATTCCTGGGATACAAATCACGTTGTTTTACGTTACTGTTTACGGTAAGGACCTACGGTCAAGTTTGTGTAGGCTTTGCAAGAAAGAAGAGACTAGAAAAATTGGGAAATCCCAAAACGACCTACAATCAAATAAAAGTAAAAAAGCATTTCTGCTACGTATCTGGTAGATACGTGCGCCAATCAGTACTTTAAAGTAGTAATTATTTTGGTTCTGGCTTACCAATCAATCAGTGAGAGGACAAGTTTGGTTCAGGGTTATCCTGGGTTGCATGCATAATTTATGTGATATGAAAGTATTTAATTTCTTTCTCTATTTTAGTTAATTTTCTTTAGCAACTATTATTTTCTAATGCCTTTTCAATATTTTTAGTAATTGATATTTTGTTTGGTTTGACTTTACTCATTATTGTTCTAACGTTTTTTTATTTTGTATATCATATGAATATTGTCATCCACATTACTTGACTGCAACCCTGGCCATTCCTTCACTGAAATTACATCCTACAGTCAACTATAGAATCATCATCAGAAAATTTTGTAATTTTACATTTTTATTTTCAGCCAATAAATTGCCTCAAAAGATGCCTTCACACCTAATCTTTTTCCGTCTCTGTGCCTTAAAATGTGACAATTTTTTCTGTGACATTTTCAATAAAATGTATAAAAAATAGTAAAACAATTGGTATACATAAGATAATAAAGTAATAATAAAAGAACAAGAATTTAATACATTCTTAGTTTGCACCAGAGTCAGATGAAGGTTAAAACGAAAACTTTATTTTCGTCTACCAATGTAGACTAAAATAAAGTAAGAACTAATGTTCTCAAACTCTATTAAAGACCCAGCATATTTCGTTGCTCTTTCTTCTCAAACTTTATAACCTCTCTAGATTGTTCTTTCGAACAACCTCCTGAAGAAGCTACACAATCTCAGAATTAAATGCTATTTGGTGTTTAATAAGGCGCATAGTGAAGTATCTTGAAGTCTCGAAGATTAGGCAACGATTTGAAGGTTGTGTTGTTTCCATAACTGGAGGTTAATTAAATATTATATTAATTTAGACGATTAATATTAGTTATCATCCCTAGTGACACAATAACCCCATCTATTGAAATCTGACTTATTTTATTTATTGGATTTTAAGCATTTCTCGTGTAAACCAAGTCTGTGATATGTAGTGGTGATTAGGTGGGGAATAATTATTATTCATTATGAGTATTCTTTATTATTATTATAGTATAAGAAATATAACTGGGAGTGACTTTAACACAATCTTTTTCAAGGCCAGCACAAAATTTACAATACTGCACTTGTTACATAATCGGACACTTCTCTGTTCAGTTCTGGGGTCGGCGTAGTCGGTCTCATCTCTACCAGATCTTCATTAGTCGGCTCGTCCATCCAAGAGATTATTTCTCCGCCCTTTAGCGTCATTTCTCTCTCTTACATCCAACCGTCCTTCTCCTTTCAAACCATCCCTTTTTAAATGCAAACAATTTCTCCCTTTCCTTAGTTTGACTATTTTATTTATATTTCCGAACAATTTCTCTCACAGATATCAAAGCAGTCCCTATTTGGCTGGCAACACGGTTCGGCCTAAGCTCCACATACATTTATTCTTACGCCTTCAATACTCATAATAGAAAAATCATAGGATGCGGCCCCCCCAGTTATCCGTCCGTCTATCATTATTATTACTATTCTTTATTATTGATGCATCCATGATTGATTGTAGTTGCATTAAAATATTGCGGAAGAAATTACAATCGATTTTGATATTTGCATTAAATATGAACAAGACTAAAGCGAGAAGAAACTGCTCGTCGTTACAGACTACTTCAAAGTTTACTAGATAAACGATCAAAGCTCCCAATTCATTACAAAAGACTTATTTACATGGCTGTGGTTAGACCTATTTAGACTTACGGAGTTGAGCTTTGTGGCTCTACTAAACCATCAAATTCATCTCGTATCCAATCCTTACAATCCAAAATCCTTCGGAAAATCCTAAAGGCCCCTTACTTTGTTACCAATAAACTTATAAATAAAGACCTTAATGTTCCATATATTGCTGAGTTAGCCCAAACCAGATACCTATCATTTCATAGTATGCTCCACCAAAATCAAATCTATTAGTTTCTTAACTTGCTTCCCACTCCATTCCCGATAATCCTCCGAGGCGTCTGAAAAGAGGATGGCCTAGAGACCTTCTAGTGTAGAATTTTTATCGAAGTGCTACTGATGAGTAGTTCTTTTTAAGTTTTGACATGTTATTGCAATCGTTATCAGCACATTTATTAGGTGTACATATTAGTACAGTTGTAAATTTCAATAAATTGATTTAAAAAAAAAAAAAAAAATTATGAACAAGTTTAGCTAAAAAAAGGCTGGTAACCGGTAACGGAACATAGTTAAGTCTAAAAAAAAGAGAACAAAAAAAACATCAGATATTATTGATATTTTAATTCAATTATTTATAAAAATATCATATACTAACGCTTAGTTATATTTGGGTGCCTTTAATATCATTTATATTATCCCAACACTATCTTGAATTAGAGGCAGTTTCTATTGAGTGAGCTTCTTTTGACACTGTTTCTCCTAAAACGAAATAGTAAATTTTAACCTGGATTTCATTCCAACTCATCCTACCACTGTTCTTACCACTTACGCTGATGACACATGTGTGTTATTAGTAAACAATGATCCCTTCATTGCCTCCCAAACACTCCAATCCCATATCCTAACCCTTCAAGAATAGTTTCGAAAATGGAGAATCGAAATAAATCCAAAAAATCTCACCAAATAACCTTTACTCTTCGTCAGAAGCCAACGCCTTCCTGTCCTACAGTATCCTTTAATGATAATCCACTAGCCCCTGTTGAACAGATCCGCTACCTAAGACTCCACTTGGACAAACGTCTTACTTGGAATCCATATACAATACTAAAAAGGCAAGAAACTGCCCGTCGTTACAGATTACTTCAACATTTATTAGACAAACGTTCGATGCTCCCAATTAATTACAAAAGATTAATATAAATGACTGTGTTAGACCTATCTGGACGTACGGAGTTAAACTTTGCAACTCTACTAAACCATCCAATTCATCTCTTATTCAATCCTTACAATCCAAAATCCTTCGAAAAACCCTCAATGCACCTTACATTGTCACCAATAAATTTATCCATGATGATCTTGATGTTCCGTATGTTACTTAAAAATTAAGAACATGTTTAGCTCACTAATAAGAAATAGTCCCAACCAATTAAAAAAATTAATTGCTGATTTATTAATCCATTTGAAGCTTAATTCAACTGATGACTTTTATTAGGTACTGGAGCTATAAAAGTGTTGGATCGGCAAAATGAATAGTAAAAAACGCTTCTTTTTTTTTTTCTTTTTTTTTCAAATCCACTAAAAAAAGGTTTAGAGGACGGTAGATGCCATAGTATATACGAATGTACCATACAGTACGGCTTCAAGGTACCGAGGCAAACATAGTGCCATTAGGGGAAGTACCCCGAGACGCGGCCACTTAGCCTGATCAATAATCCATCCCGGTGTTTGCTGTTTAGCGGCAAATATTGGTAGCCGACTTACACTGGTCGGTGGCTCCATTAGGCGAAAAAAGAAGGAGTACTCCTCATCTTCCATCCTCCTTCGATATGGGAAGGATTCCAAAAAAACATATACTGAGCCAGCGGAACATGTCGTAACACTAATACGCCGGATAAGTGATATGGGCATAACAGTTTCATAACTGAGAGGGATGTTGAGGATAATGAATCTATTAGAGAACCAAATACGCATTACGCTAATTTTAAATTTTTATACTTAAAATTAATTATGAAACCATTTTTCTTTACATAAAGAATATTTTATTCCTTATTATTATTACTATATCAATTTGTTTATGAACGAATAACATCCGGGTCATTAGACTTGATTTTCGATCAAAACCTACAGCTTAAGACACGACAGAACGTAAAGCTAGAATAAGAGCTAACAGAGGACAGAAAGAAGGCGTTGAAGTTCTTGAATTCAGTGAAATTTATCTTATTTTTCTTGCAGGATCGTTACAAGGATGTGGATAAAAACTATGCCCTTTATTCATTTTCAATACATTTGTATGAATGAATTAATTTTTACAACGCCAAATTCTTCTGTTATTCCCCTTCCTTCTCAGTGTTATTCAGGACGGAAGTAAGTGGAACAGGAAGTTAATTTTCGAACTTCGGACCCACATTCTTCAGTTCACACGGTAGCTAAGGACTTGTTTGCTAGGTGCGTTTCTGCACACTTGATTCCCCCCAAACGACGATATCACACTGGGAAAATCCAAATCCTTCCGAAGACGCCATTTTTCTTTATTTATATTTAAAGACTTGTTTTCAGTCTTCTTGAACTATAGCTTCTTCTTCCATGTTGCCTTAGATTTCATGTTCTTCAAAAAGGGTTTTTCCTTTTTCCTCCTCATGTAACTTTATGATCATTTTCGGTAATCTATGAAAGAAAATTGTTTTAAGATAAAATAATCTTATCCCGTCTTTTTTTTTATAACCTTGCATAAAATGTTCACTATCCGTCAGATCTTGAATTTTGAAATTCGGTTTCCTCACCTCATAAAGCAGTACTCTATTATATTAATTCTGTGTTTTTGCCAAGGTTAATATATATATATTTTTTTTTTTTTTTAGTTCTCTTAAAAGATACTTCTGTTTTTGTTTTGTTTTTTATTTCATTTTTCTACATAACGAAATTTTCTCTCATTTTTCTACCACCTCAATAAATTTTGTTGAACCTGAGATACAACATTTAAATGTTTTATTTTATCGGAAAAACTTCAGGGGTTTATTCAAATAAAATAT
Organism: Euschistus heros; assembly: GCA_003667255.2. Lineage (NCBI taxonomy): Eukaryota > Metazoa > Arthropoda > Insecta > Hemiptera > Pentatomidae > Euschistus > Euschistus heros. The sequence goes on along the minus strand of RCWM02000860.1, from coordinate 70,406 downwards.
TGAACATATTTATTTCACAGAAGACATATAGAAATTTAGTTTCACCCAAAAAAGTTTCAATTAATTCCATGACTCCTTCACTTATAAGCTTGTGGTTTTATAAAAATTGTAAAAAAGAAAAACATACTTCTTAATCATGCTTTAATAATCGTCTAGTAGAGCATTTCCTTAAGGAAAAAAAGAGTTTCTGATAATTCTTTTGATCTCGGGGTCCTTGTGTTGTTGTTAGCATATGAGTTAAGAGAAAAAATAATTTTAGACATTCACGTATCTAGACATTAAGAACCGTATCTGAAAATGTTTTGTAAGATTAATTCTTTTCTTAGGCTTTTGAAGGTTAAGAAATACATTCATATCCTCTTAACGATATTTAACGTTAAGAATCAAAATGATATTGTGTTGCCAATTTTTTAAAAATTTAATTTGATTGGTATCATCCGACTTTGTCCAGTATATTAAAAATATATCAAATATAGAAAGCATTCAATTTAGAAAGCACAGAGTTCTCTCAGAAATCTCTCCGTTTCCAAGCGCATATTCCCTCAAGAAAAGCCTAGAAAATAAGAGTAAACGGATTGACCTAAAAAAAGGAAAAACGGCGAGGTGTCGAACAACAGCGTTGTTTACCCCCGGGATGTTTTCCTCAACTTCAGCACCCTTTCGACCCTCATTATCGTCTTAGCTTTTCTTCCAAGAATCTTTTTTGCTACAGTTCTCTCCTTATTTCTTACAAAAGAGTTTTAATACTCCAGTGTTTTTTCATTAAAAATAACTGTGATTTACGACCAGGTAACCTTTTAAAACATTTTTTTAAGAATTTTAACCCAAAAACATCTCCTTGTTAAATCCATTTTTATCAAATAAAACCTTGGTAAATTAGTAACATGACTCTGCACACTGACTTACATATGCTTAACATTAAGTCATTGCATACCATTGACATTACATAGACCTAATAAAAAGTATTCTACAATATTGAAGTCTATTCATATCATATCACTATGACCTCGTACATAAGGTGCCTTCAACAACGATACCCAACAATCCATGCAAGCTTGAAAAGGAGCTAGATGAGATACCTCATAGAATAAAATAAAATTTGATTAAAAAGGAAGATGGTGATACGGAGCAATGTTCCTCATCATGCCTCACATGCAAGAACCTTTTAATTTTTCATAGAGATGAAATTTGCTGGTTGTTAAATTTATGTTTGACAATTGTGAATTTCATTAATAAATAAATTTTGCTAACATAGCCCAAACTAGATACATATCCATTCATAGTAAACCCTATAACCACTCAAATCCACCTGTCTCTCAACTTGCTTCCTGTTCTATTCCCGATAACCCTCCGAGGCGTATGATAATAAAATGACCTCGAGACCTTCTACTATAAAACTGTTATTAAAGTGTCACAAATGGACAGTTGCTTTACTAGTTACTGTCATGTTGCTATATCATTTGCCAAGATATTTACTAGGCGTATTCGTTTTATACAGTTGTAAATATCAATAGAAATAAGAAATAAAATAAAGACAAAAAAAAAAAAAAAAAAAATCATTTTTAGTAACTAATGTTTACTGCCCACAATGAAACACCTTTGTGTCCGATAATCCTTATTTAAAAAAAAATAGAATATGTACTAAGCTAATACAGTACTATCATGTGATTAAACTGAGATCAGTAATCAGCTATTGCAGGATTTTCTTTATATGTTTCACTTTGAAAACTGTAATATTGGCAAATAATTCAATATGTGTTGATATTAAGAGCAATACGGAATGATCTCATAGTGTACACTAGAAATTGTACACTATTGTCGATATTCAATTACATCGCTTATTAAGAACAGTATCGCAAACGCGAATCGATGATCCTAATTCAGTTCTGAAGAACCGATCGACTACAAGCAGAACATCAGATTGTTCAAGATATTCGTTCACTGCTCTAGAATGAAAAGAAGGATGACAATTTCAAACTATTTGTAGCAAGTAGGCGTTTACCAATGCTCAGAGCACACAAGAGCCCAAAACAGGAATCCAATACCTTAATAATCGAATTTCATACCTTAATGTATATATATATATATATATATATATATTAGCTCAATTATAGGGTCAATAATTAACAACATTGATCTAGGATTTGACAATGTTGATTGCAAATCCAGAAAGTTTTTATTGGCAATATCGGATTAAATAGATTTTTAAAACCTTTATATTGATGAACCGTTATCCGAAGTAATTATATCATTGGGTACTATTGCGAGGCATTTTATATTTTTATAGATACGAAAAATATCTTCACGTGCTGCAAACCCTGAAACGTAAATAAGAGAGGGTCAGAAGATTATAAATACAAGCTAACGGAAGAGAACAATTTAAATATTTGCAGACGTGCATCACAAGTGAATGGTTATTCTAATACTAGAATAAAACGTTTCCGCGTCTGCTTATTAAACACTAAATTGAGATAGTAAGTATTCAGGTTGAGTCTGACATAAAATTGTTTATACACCAACGATATAAAAAAATCCTAAAGCACCAACAACGGAAATCGAAGAAGAAATTATAAAAATAACTATAATAGTCACTTTCAAGTAAAAAAAACCCTTTACCCCTTTTTTTAAATTACTTCTTTCTAAAATTTTATATAGGAATCATCAGTCAGCTATGAGTCTATCATGACTATAAATGCATTTGTAATTATTCTGTTAAATATGTAACATTTCTTTTAAGCCGTTATACCTTATATTGAGATGATTGACAATTTTAGTTCAAAGGTAATAAAAAACTTTTTTATTTTATATAATAGTAAATATAAGCAAATCACATAGGGCAAGTGTACTATTATTTAGGTCTAGAGGTATACGTGAAAGAAAAAAAACTGGTGTGATTGTTTTTCAATATATTCTCATCTAAGATCTACTCAATTGTTACAATACTTAGGTAATTTTTCTATTCCATGAAAAATGTAATATGTTTCTTTGAAAAATATTGTTCCACTGCTGCTGCGGACTGTCCGTACAAAACATCTTTAATTTTCATAGGAGCAAATCCATAGTTAAAAAATAATTCAAGAACTACTCGGTATTCGTTCTTGAACAGTGTGATCATGCTAATTTTTCTTCAAGGTTATATACAGATTGATAGAACTGAAGAAGTTCAGACGAAGAATATTGAGATAGCAGGCACAAACAAGCATGTTTTAGGTAGGTCTCGGTATGCTTGAAGAAGAACGATTATGGCTAGCCTAATATTGGAATGACTAAGTTTGTAATTCTAAAAAATTGTATTCTGTTAATAAATTAAAATAATTGGACTACAATAGCTGAGAGCATTGAAGTGGGGGTTTCAACGTTTGAAGTACAGAAGGTTCGAATCCTATATATTGGGATTAAAATATATTTTAAGTTAGACCCAATGAATCTTGAAGTTCCCACTTAGTCTGAAATAGGTTGCTAACCTGCAGATAAATAGTCCTTCCTGCCCTAGCGAACAACAACAAAATTGAAAAACATTATCGTTGCAGTTACAAAGAAACGTTAGGTACATTAAGATCTTTATGTATAAGTTTGTTGTTTACGACAAATAAAGGAACATTATGATTATTTTTAAGGATTTTGGGTTGTAAGGATCGGATATGAGATTAATTGGATGCTTTAGTGGAGCCCCAAAGTTCCACTTCATTCCGAAAATTTGAAAGATTGTTTTATAGGCCTCGCTTAACCTTATTTATAATATTGCTGTACATACATTATGTTGGTGTATATATCGTTCGCTTCTGTTTCCTTTACTTTTTTTAATGGTTAAAAAATAACTTGTAATATAATTATAATATACTTACAACTGTGATATTCTCACATGTTCACATTTATTCACACACATGAAAAACTTAAATTAAATCTCCTTTAATGAAACAATTGACTTTTAACTATAAAAATACATGTTATATTGATTATCTCCGGTTTGTCCGACCTATTAGCCGACCCGCCATATTCCTTCGACTCTGAGAAGTCGGATTAGTGGGGTTCTACTGAATACTATTATTATGAATATTTTCTTATTTTATGTTTAAATTAGAACTAAAATGTTTAAATCTATTAAATATTAATTTTTACTAAACGACTCAATGCACTTTCAAACATAACCATTGTTAAACTAGTAAATTTACCACTAATTAATTAGTTATTTCTGACTTTTAAGAGCAAAAGTATTGTAAAATCAGCAGCCAGTTTATAAAATGTAAAATTACAATAGTATTAGCAATTGATAAAAGCCATTAAAAAACACTTCTTAAGTTTTTATAAAAAAAAAAATTAAAAATATGAAACGAATTATTTGACAAAATTAAAATTTAAAGATTAACAGTAAAAATACATCGATAAAATCTTTTTACAGATGGAAGCAATTAAGACTAATTTGAATAAGGTCGTCCAAAAGAGACGGCAGCTGTATTTAAAAATATATAAAAGGATTCAGATAATTTTAAACGAATCTTCAAAAGCTGGTGGAGGAAGGAGTCAGGAGAGGGGATTTTTGGGGGTAAATCTTCAAAGCCTTCATTAAAAATACTTAAATAAATATCGGTCATGTCTCAATGATGTAAAACATTCTTTCAACATTTTGAACCTGCGCATCAGATTTTTATCAAGACACTGAACTATAAAAATCATGGTTATATCAAATAACGTACACTACATTAATGTATCTTATAGAATAAGCTCCTTGGTCAGACTAGAATTAATATTCGACAATTATAGGGGTCTAGTACTACAATTTTACTTTTCAATTCAAACAGAAGACTCAACAGGACGAGTCAATATTGGCAAAGTAGAGTAATCTACAGTAACTGTAAATTAAATAATTTTTAAACTCTAGCTAAGATATTTGTAAGGATATATAAATATTTACATGTTTGATATTCTTACTATAAATATATTGTAATAACAGGAATAAAAATATGATGAAATAAAAAAAAATCTCCCATTGTGCGTTTTTTTTTTTGTTCCCGAAATACCACGGATAATTTACATATTTCTTAGTCTATAAATGGATAATCAAGTGCATGCTTCATTTTTAAATTAACATATCAAGAACGAAGAACCCCGCTACGTAGTCCCTAAACAGAGTCACCTTCTCTGATAGTAGTGAAACCCACCTATACTGCCAGTCCCAGTGGTGGGGGAAGCGAAAGGGACTACATGGTTTCTGGTACCTCCTCCTCGTGCGGAGTAGATACTTCTCTTTGGGCAGGCTAGGTGCTTACTGAGAAGGCTAAAACCAGAAACCCACCCTCCACTTTGGAGGTTTCTGCGTTGGGCTAGCTCCTCAACCAGAGAAAAAAATGTAAAATGCTAAAAGACCTGAAAAGAAGCCTCGGACAATCGGACAGTCACACGGGTACAGACAAAGGAAACGGAAACGGATAATCAACTTCGGATGCTGGAATATTCAAGGAATTTCAACCAAGATAGATATTCTGCCGGATGAACTTTTGAAATACGGATTGGAAGTGGTGGCACTATCTGAAACAAAAAGGAAGGGTAACGGAGAGGAGGAGTTCGGGGAATACCTTCACTTATGGAGTGGGGTGGATAAATCAACCCGGGCAAAGGCTGGGGTCTCGATTCTAGTACATAAAAAACTCAGAAATAAGATCACAACATGGGATTTCATAAGTTCCAGAATGATATCAGTAGAAATGAAAATACTAGGACGAGAAATCGTTATTGTAGGAGTATATGCTCCAACGGATGACAGCCTAATGAATGAAAAAGAGGAGTTCTGGAAAACTTAAGAGATACTTTGGAGAAGATACCTAGAAGAAAAGAAATATTTCTGATGGGAGATATGAATTCCAGAATAAAGAGAGAAACTGGAAGTAAGTTGGTGGGAGGATATGCTGAGGATTGTGGAAATGACAATGGAAATACTCTTAGAGAAATATGTGAGGAGTTTGAACTTGCTATAATGAACACCTTCTTTCAACACAAAAACATCCACAGATTCACCTGGACACAAAACACACGGAACCTTAGGTCCATGATAGACTACTACATCATAATGAGACAAAATAGCTCCATAAAAAATAATAATGTTCAGGTATATAGAGGAGCTGAGTGTGGCTCAGACCACTTTCTAGTTAAGGGGAAAACGGAATGGCCTTGGAGAGGAAATCGAAAAGATACCGGACATCGAGAACAACAGGAGGAAAGAAGAATAACGCAAAAAAAAATATAAAATTGGACTGCTACAAGAAGAATCAATACGCTGGCTATATGAACGAAGAATGAACCACGCACTTGAGGAGAACCTTGACGGCGATGCGAAAAGAAATATATAAACACATCATGCTAACGGCCGATAAAGTAGCCACCGAAGTCCTAGGAGAAGAGGAACACCAACAAAAAATAAATAAATAATTGGATGAGTGAGGAGATAATGCTACTTATAAAAGAGAAAAAAAAGGCATACCTCAAATGGCTCTCAAAAAAAGACAGTGATAGTAAAAATAAATATACCTCAATAAAGAGGACCCTTAACTACGAAATAAGAAAGGCAAAAAATAAAACATGGGAAACAATGTGTGCAAATATTAATGCACAATTAGGATATAAGAAATCCACAGAAGCTTGGAATGCCCTAAAGACACTGAGGAAACACACAACGCATGAAACCAATCTACAATTAATAAGTAATCGGGAATGGCAGGAATACTTTGAGAATTTGTTACAGGAAGATAGACAGGAGTTTGAAGAGGAAACCGAGCACCAACACAGAGGTACAACCTGGCAAATATCCAATGAAGATATAAAAGAAGCTTTAAAGGAGGGGAAGAATAGGAAAGCGCCAGGACCTGGTGGAATACCTATGGAACTCTTGAAATATGGTGGAGAAAAAATCACATTACTTCTCACAACCATGATAAACAGGATCTTAGCTGGAGATAAAATACCCGAAGAAATGAAATTAGGGTATCTATGCCCGATATACAAGAAAGGTAATAAAAAGATATGTACAAATTATAGAGGCATATGCGTGACGAATCCCTGTATGAAGGTCCTGGGTAGAATCGTTAAGAATAGGATAGAAAAGGAATATGAAGGTACAGAAAACCAAGGTGGATTCACCGCGGGAAGATCATGCATAGACCACATTTTTGTAATGAGACAAATCTTCGAAAAGCATCTGGAGAAATCGAAAGATGTGGATTGTCTATTCATTGACCTGGAAAAGGCGTACGACTCGGTTCCTAGAAAGAAATTATGGGAAGCTCTGAAAGAGGCTAATATTGCGGAAGACATGGTAAACATTATAAAGGAAATGTACCACAGAAATACATGCCAAGTGAAAACGGGGTCGAAACTTTCTTGAGAATTTCAAACCTCGAAAGGACTACTATAGGGATGCTGCCTTTCTCCAACCCTTTTTAAAATCTATCTAGACGTCGCTCTCAGAGAGTGGATGAGAAAATGCGAGAGGATGGGTATAGGGATTGGGGGAGAAGCGTACATCAATAACCTTATGTTTGCTGATGACCAGGTAATCTTGGCCCAAGATAGAGATGACATTGACTATATGCTCAGGAGAGTTGAAGAGTCATATGGAAAATGGGGTATGAATATTAATTATAATAAAACAGAGCATCTTGGCACCTCGACAGATACTTTGCCAATTAAAAAAGGTATCAAAACAGTAGAAAAGTTTAAATATCTGGGATCAACGTTCAATAATGAAGGCACTTCCACCAGCGATATTGAGCGATGAATAGGAGAAGGAAGGAAAGTCACAGCAATGCTAAATGGTGTTCTCTAGAGCTCAAATATACAACCCAGTACTAAGATCCTAATATATAAATCAATATTCGAATCTATAACGACATATGCATCTGAGACATGGGTAATCAATGTAAGGCAACGGAAAAGACTACTAGCAGCTGAGATGGACTTCTGGAGAAGAGCAGCGAGGAAATCCAGACGAGAAAGAATTAGAAACGAAGATATCCGAGAAATGATGGGGATAAATAGGAATATCCTATCGACCATTAAGGAAAAAAGACTCAGCTGGTTCGGGCATGTAAGAAGAATGCCTCCAGGAAGATTACCAAAGAAGATAATGGACATGGAAGTGGATAGAAGACGGAGAAGGTGAAGACCCAGAGTGAGGTGGAGAGACGGAGTTGAAGAAAGCCTGATGGGACATGGCATAACAGAGGAACAGGTCTTGGACAGGGAAGGTTGGAGAAGGATCCTGAGGGATATTTAGGGGAAGGAAAACCACATTAGTGGAAAACTCCTATAAAAAAAAAAAAAAAAAAAAAAATATCAAGAACGATAAAATAAAAAAAATTAAAAATTAAAGCCCCGCTTGAGCCAGCAGGCTAAAGAAAGAATAGTCTGGGACATGCTATAGGTGTACTCCCCTTGACCGCCACTTTAAAAAACAATACTACATTATTTTAATTGATATATAAAAAATACTAAACTTGAAAATAGGGGCTTCAAGGATTTTTTTATTCAAACCAATATAGTTGTTAAACGGTAGGTCCTAGCTACAAACATACAATTAGCTTCATCAAAAAAAAAGTTCTATTAAATTTTTAACAAATAGATTGTCATCAATTTTTTTATTCTAGCAACACCAACTGACCTAAAGTGTGTCAAAAAAGCTCCCACACTTAAAAACGAGGTCAAATGTGACATTATTTATTCAAGCCAAAACTTTGAACAGCCGAGAAAGATCGAGCAAAATTTATTGACATTTACAACTGTACAAAATTTATACATCAAGTAAATGTACTGTTACCTATTACAATAACGTGACAAAACATGAAAATAACTGCCCATCAGTAGCACTTTAATGAAAATTCTACACTAGAAAGTGTAGAATCTATCTTCTTTTTAGACGCCTCGGAGGATTATCAGGAATGGTGTGGGAATCAATTTGAGAAATAAGGGGATTCGACTTACTATGAACGGATAGATATCTGGTTTGGGCTAAATCAGAAACATTAAGATGGACATGGAACATTTAGATCTTTATGAATAAGTTTATTAGTGACAAAGTAAGGTGCATTGAGGATTTTTGAAAGATTTTGGATTTTAAGGATTGGATAAGAGATGAAGTGGATAGTTTAGTACAGCCACAAAGCTCAACTCCGTACGTCCAGATAGGTCTAATCACAGTCATGTATAATAGTCTTTTGTAATTAATTGGGTGCTTTGAACGTTTGCCTAATAAATGTTTAAGTAATCTTTAACGACGGGCAGTTTCTTGTCTTTTTAGTCTTGTATGTGGATTCCAAATAAGACGTTTGTGCAAGTGGAGTCCTAGGTAGCGGTTCTGTTAAACAGGGATTAGTGGAATATTATTAAAGGATTATTTGGTGAGATTTTTTGGATTTATTTTGATTCTCCATTTTCGACACTATTCTTGAAGGGTTAGGATATGGGATTGGAGTGTTTGGGAGGCAATGAAGGGATCATTGTTTACTGATAACACACATGTGTTGTCAGCGTAAGTGGTGAGAACAGTGGTAGGATGAGTTGGAATGAAATCCAGGTTAAAAATTTTTATTTCGTTTTGGAGAAACAGTGTCAAAAGAAGCTCACTCATTAGAAACTGCCTCTAATTCAAGATAGTGTAAGAAGTATAAGTTAGTATAAGAAAAGTTGAGCTCCTAACTGCTCCAACTATCTTAATACCAGACTATCAAACTAGGTAATCAATTTTCCATGTTGAAATATTATAAATGATATTAAAGGCACCCAAATATAACTAAGCGTTAGTAGATGATATTTTATAAATAATTGAATTTAAAGATCAATATTATCTGATGTTTTTTGTTCTCTTTTTGATACTTGACTATGTTCCGTTACCGGTTACCAGCCTTTTTTAGCCAGAGTGGAAGGTTGAGATTCATACCATGGGTTCGCAACAAAATAAATGTCAATTAGCTGAAGCCGGATTCAATGCGGGAAAAAAATATGAGAAATCTAATGATATTGGAACTAAGACGCTCTGCACTAAGGTTATTTTGATACGCGATCGGAATTAACCCATACTTTTTAACCATTTTTTTTGAACATGCAATCGAAAAATCCCAAGTTCTTATCATGAAAGGTTACGGTTTAACAAAGAATAAAATATCTTTCTACAAATATTAAGAGAAACGCAGAACTCTAACTAATCGAGCACAATATGTTAATGAATATTATTTAAATATAAAAATAAATAGACCTGGAATATTATTGATTCCAGGAAGAGTTGAATATGTAAAAGAATAATTGATCGGCTCTATTTAAAATTGAATACTTCATTACTAGTTTATGTAAAGGAAAGAATACGAAATCATATGATAATTTCTCTTGTAGAAGGCTCAAGGATGTGCATAATGTTTCATTCATGAATTTGCCGATAGTTCCTGACTTAAAGAGATTGCAAATTCCTAAAGCTCGTATCTATTCATGTTTTTTTTTTTTCATTTACTTAAAATACATCTTTTATATTATTATTCATTGCAGCCCTAGGTATAGGGAAAAATGCAATTTTAATATAGCAAGCCCGGAAGATTAGGTACATGCGGTTTCAGACGAATTTTAAGAAAATCAGAGTTGTGCGTCGTCTAAGAATCTCAAGCGGGGATTACCTAAAGGTGTTTATAAAGGACACAACACTGACTATAATATCTAGCGAAGCCTCCATGGCCTGCGGTAGTTTGGTGTCGGATGCCTTGAGCTATTTTCTTACTCAGAGCATCAAATTTGAAGGGCAGAAAAACAAATTCTTAGGTACATACATTTCTGAATCATTGACTATAGAGGAAATCTTAAATGTAGATAGTATTCAAAAATTAAATAGACTATTTTATTTTGTAATATGTTATGCCATTGATATGGTCTTATTGTGCTTATTTTCTTTATCATTTAGTCATTAATTCTTTTAACCATAAATTAGAGGTGATAATGGCTAAATATGACCTGGTGGGAAGTTTTAAAGCTGTAAATCTGTATACCTTGTTTGTTATTGCATTGATCTTGTTATTAAGTTGATAATGATTTTCTTTTTAATGTAAAAGTGTCTTAACTATTTCCATATTTAAAATATGTTTGTGGTACTTATATAATTTAATCTTATTTATACAAAGTTCTATTTCATGTTATGTTATGTATGTTATTTGTACAAGAAATGTCTTTTGCAAATAAATAAAAAAATATTGAATATTATTACTCATTGACTTAGTTTTCGATTTTAAAGTTATTTATTCGATCGAAATCTTTTTAGCCTCTGAGATGGGTGATGGATTGCTGAGTAATTCTTAGCGTTAGGTATATGATCTTTAGTACCGATAAAGATTTTGTGATCTTTGCATTGTCTTCAGCCCTTATTTATGTCTTTGTGTTGATCCATTGTTTTAATCTTTAACCAGTAGGATTTTCATAAAAGAAAATGGTTTGATATATGTAATGTATGTACTATACTATTTGCTGTTATTATTTTTACAATTTAATCCTGCAGGTAACACTTTCCATTAAAACCTTGTTAGTGACACTACCTGCCTCTCAGGCGTTTATAATAAAACAACCTAAATGCATGATTTATAAGGACCCCGTGTCCATGTAATTGCTAAAACATTTTAAAAAATAAAAATAAAATAAATAATAAAATGAATTTTATTCATGATATTTTATCAAAGGAAAGAATTTTCTAACAAATAATGATAATGTCAATAGAAACCGTATAAATATCGTTTATTGATACAAATGAATCAGACAATAAAATATAAGCTAAAGAACATCAGTTGAAAATAAAAATATATTTCTGTCTTACTGGTTCCTTTAAAGTTGAATTCGCCTACGGAATACATGCAATGACACCTAGAACTTATGTTGCCTCATGCAGGAGAATATTCTTGCCATAACAATATTTCGATAACGACAATAGCTATATGCCTTCTGAATCCGACCGCCTGCCTGCCAAGTTACCTCTTGGCCCATTTCTCTCGCATTGTGATCGCCTTTTCCTGTTTACTCCCTTGTCACGTGCTGTCAGGAGTCTGTAGGCGAAGATATGATCCGTGCCATAACTGTATCTCCCACCACTCTCTACTTTTCACGGCAAATAATCGCATTGAAGAAGAATACGAAAGAACTCTATATTTAATTTGAAAAAAAAAGATTGCCAGTTATAAATTTAAAAAAATAGAAATAGAAAAAGAAGAAAAATGTGTTCATTATACATTTCCAATTAGGATTGATGTATTAATTTCCACTTATATTGGGATTATTTTATTATAATACCATTTAATGTATCTTATTTTTTTATTTTTTTTTTATTTTTGTCCCTTTATTTTTATTATTTAATTTTATTTGTGATGATTGAATTATTAGTTTTATTTTTATAATTTTTTTTTTTTTTTAATTTTTATCTTCTATCATTAATTTTGTGTGCATAAGTACTTGTATATATTGTATGAATGAATACATCTTAAGCACTGTCACCTATTGCCCTTCATTGAGGCAGAAAGTACATATATTTCAATTAAAAAAAAAAAAAAAAAAGAATACTAGTTCTAAGTAAATAAATGTGCATTTAGTGTATACAATCCATGTAACATAGTGCTGGTGTGTTGAAAATTACTAAAAGCTACAAGTTTTAGAACAGAAGATGAATGTTTTGCATTCGAAACTAGTATTCTAATAAAATAATTCCAATGGAAGTGACAATTAATTAATCAATCCAAATTCTATTGATTCATCTATACCATCATGCGTACCGCATGTAATTATACATTCACATTTACATACGCATTGCACATCAAACAGGTTTAAAAACCATTTATAACTAGAATTATAATTAATACGGAAAAGCTCGTGTCGTTAAAAGTAGTACCAAAGAAGTACAGTTATTATTTGTTACTAATATAAAGGTTATTTGGTCCATGTTTTTCATATAGTAAACGGTATTCAAAAGCAGAAACTGAAGTTAGTAGTTCTTTAAAAAAAAAATAACTGTAAGCTGAAAAATTATAAAATCGTTTCCATTGTTCAGTGCTATCATCCAATATCATTTATTTACACATGGTTGAACACGGCCAAATTGATTTTGATCCTAAGTGATACGCCTGATGCCAAGCACATTTAACTATAAAAATGAGAGTTTTGCACCAGTTCGTCAATCCTGTTTAACATGGAGGTCTGTTGAATCGTATCGTATCAGTATCATTCTGTATATGTAAAATTGATAAGAAAGATTCAATTAAAATCTACTTGGGCGTATAAAACCAGCTGAAGAATGATTATCATAATTGATAGTATGATTATCATCGTTGGTAACATGATTATCCTTATTGATAACATGATTTATAAAATGTCGATAGCATAATAATTTCATATACAAAACAGGTGATCAAAAACAGTCTTCACTTGTAAAGATAAAAGTACCATATTTCGAAATATTAAACTCAATTATCTATACTCAACGCTAAACAGTACAGCTACTGCAAAAGGTGAACTGGGTTATATTGATTTTTATTCCATGTATTTCATGGTTGTCAGCTAAACAAGGCAAAGTTCTTTCCCGCACCCTTTGGAATCTGCCAACATTGGCACGGTTAAAAGCTTCGATCCTCCGAGTTGCCAAGAGCAGTAGATAGACCCCTGAGGAAAGAAAATGGTTGAGGAGGTAGGCAGTATCTGGATGGGGTGAGGGACGGCCTCAGCAGATAGCAGAAAGAGAGATAGTGGAATCAATATTCGATAGTACACCGTCTACATTAGCTATCTATCTAGACCTATTTTCTTTCAGATTCTATGATAGTATTGATTTCATTAGATGGATTAAATTTAATAAAATTTAAATTTCAATACTCATAAATATTCATCTAGACCGAGAATAGGCATTCATCAATCAAAATTAAATCATTGTCACCACAGCCTACCTTCAGGAGATTCAAAAAGTATGAACGAATTCAATATACACAGCGTAAAAATATGAGGCTAGCTTTAAAATCTAACACTTATTAAGTTTATGTTATTATTGACCCAGTAACAGATGAACACACACACACACAAACACACACACACACACACACACACACACACACACACACACACACACACACACACATATATATATATATATACACATGTCCAACGTTTCAGTTATATATATCAATTCCGAAGTTTCAGAAAAAAATATCTCCAATCCATTTTATTTTAAGAAACGTTATACCTTGATTCTCAAGGTCTGAAAAACTCAATTTCTGGCATCGGAGTTACTAGTGAACATAAAAAAAAAAAAAAAAAAAAAAAAAAAAAGAGCTATTAAGCCTTTTTGTTTTCAAATACTCTGGAGAGCAAGATAGAGCTCGAATCACATTTTCTTTCCACGAATTCTAATTATAAAAATTAATTTAGTAGTGACAATGGAAAATTCAATCCTCTTTGAGTGGCGATAATGATTTGGTTCAATAACGATATATTGAAATTAAATTTTCTACCAACTAAATGGAATTCGATAAATTAACTCAAATCAATGAAAACTATAACTATACATATATATTTTTTAAGTAAAACAGATATAAAAATAAAAACTCAGTCAAACGTTTTATTCATCACCTTAATATTTTTTTCATTTGTAGGTGACATAGTATCTCACTCCAGGATTGGCTGTTCTCGTCATTCAAAAATTGTAATGTCCACTTTTTACATTCTGCTGCGGTTGTTCATCGCTTGGAGAGTTATGAAATTCAAAATTTTCATATCTGTCTTCAACAATTGGTATTGGAAATACTCTTTGGGTTTTATCTATAGCCTAAACGCCGGAACAGTTTCCATCTATTATTTGAATGCATATTTTCTTTTTCTTTACCGATATTTAATTATAACGGTCCGTCAGCTGATTCCGGAGAACTTCGGCGTAAATAATTTTCTTCCTAAGAAGTGCCTTACATTTCGACTTGTGTTCAAAAGCCATCGGTCAACATTTTGCTCTACAGGATTTTTTTCAAGCGTCGGTATTTTTCTAGAGCCTAAACAATCTAACTTTCTAATGATACGCCAACTTCTCACACTCGCTAGGTTCTTCAACATTGACTAAACAAACATTCAGAGCTTCTTATTTGCTAAAAAAGAGTCGTTTGCATAGTAGTTATCACTATGCACTAGACCTATTTGAAGATATGGAGTTGTGCGTTAGGACTTCACTAAAAAATCTAGTTTATCTCGTATTAAATCCTGGCAACAAAAATTCTTCAATACTCCTTACTCTGCCACAAATAAACTTATCCATAAAGACCTTAATTTTAACAATGTTTTTGATTTAACCCAAACCAGATTCCTATCCCTTCACAGTAAACTCCATAACCAATTAAATCTACTTGTATTTCAATTTGCTTTCTATTCAATTCCTGACAACCCTGCGATGCATGTGTAAGAAAGATGGCCTAGGGACCTTCTCATATAGAACTTTTATTGAAGTAGGTATTTGATTTACAAGCAATTGTCATTTTATTATGTATGTTTTTATCACATTTACTGGATGCCTTATTTTATTCTTTCTTTTTTTATAGGTACCGTTGTAAATTTCAATAAATAGATAGTTAAAAAAAAATAAAACATTATAGGCTATTAACACTTTCATTTACGATACAAGAATCACTTAATTTTTAATAATTCTCAGAAACGCAAAACATGATACGGATCCTTAAGGTTGAGGTTCTCTAATGAGAATCTTCTCCTCATGGGCAATATTGAATTCCAAGAAGCCTAGTGGCCGCAAAACAAACTTATTTGATAAGATCATTAATTAATTTTATCCCCCCAGTGCTCCAGTTGCAGAACCGACGTCCATGTGGGTTAATAGCAGAAGCCATTTCTATTGTGGGATTTAGACGGGTCGGGGCGCCATTAGAGGAGAGTTGAGGAAGACGTTTACTTGGTAGTAGGCAAAGTTCTTAGCTGGAGGGTTACTTCTAAGCCCCTCCTGCTAAGTATAGGGTCGTTTATGGAGCGACCTCTGCCCACACCAATATGACCACAGATTAGAAGTTATTATTTCCCCTTAAGTGGCTTTTCCATTATGCAAGTAACCACTTTTCCATTAATACCTCTTAAATTAGGTACAATAAAGTTCAAATAATGAGCTTAATAAATTTAATTTTTAGATGGAGGAAAAACCTCTCTACTCCCATGAAGTAGAATTAGCAATTCGAATAAGTTTTTAGCTTACAAGGGGAGAACACACTCAGTCTCTCACGGATCTTGTTGGCACTTTTTTTTGGAGGCTCGTGGTCAAAAAATATTAAACACGTATTTTTCCGTTCCGACTAATGGGCAAACGAAGCCGACCTGCAGACTTTAATCATTTGTTTTAGTCATTTGTTCAAACTATATTATATAATTTAACAAATGAAACATAAAATAAAAATATTTTTCATGGTTCCATGTTGTAATTGGCCAATTTATACTGACAAGAGGAGGAGTTTCCTGGTAGAAAATATAATACATGTATTTTGCCGTTCCGACTAATGTCGGAGCCGATGAAAAAAAATGAAATTCCATTAAACTAATTAATTTTTAATCTCGAGTTTAAAAAATAATATCTACGTGATTCTTGCACCAAAATTTTTATTTTTGAGTGCAAATTTAAAGAAAATACAAACATTTCATAGATTTTGGTATATAACAACTAAATAGAAAAAAAAATGATTAGAACTTAAAGCAAACTAACTTTGTAGATTTTTTCACACAAATAATGACGTCAGATTCTAATTTAGCATTCAAAATAACCCTCCAAAACAAAATTTCACAGAAAGAGAAAAATAAGAATCTAACTTTCAAAGTTGCCTTACTAAACGATTTTTTTTTTTAACAGACAAAATCTTAAATTACGGTTAGATGGTTGAACATATGAATTTCACATTTTTACAAAAAATATAGGGTGGTAATACGCTTGAAACATTTTTGGTTTTACCTTTATATCTGGTTTCAAACTCAAGTTTTTTTATTTTTTTATTTACTGAAATTTACAATTGTACAATATGTATATACATCTAGTAAATGTGTTCATAACAATTAAAATAGCATCTGAAAACTTAAAAAGAACTACGCATCAGTAGAACTTCAACTAATATTCTACACTAGAACGTCTCTAGGCCATCTTCTTTTTATAAGCCTAGGTGGATTATCGGAAATGGAGTGAGAAACAAGCTGAGAGACTAGAGGATTAGTGTGGTTATTGAGTTTACTATGTAAGGATAGGTATATGGTTTGGGTTTATTCAGCAACATATGGGACATTAAGATTTTTATGGATAAGTTTATTAGTGACAAAATAATGAGCATTAAGGATTTCAGACTCAAATTAAAAATTAATACTTATTTCGCATTTTCTAACTTTTTAAATAGGTTTTTGTTTATTGTATTTTGCATTTATATACATCAAGAAAACTGGAGCTCTGGTCATCAAGTAGAATTGCGTGCCAAAGTGATGGGGGCTTAAAGAAAAGTTACCAATAATTGGTTAAAAAATTTCAACCCCCTTGAAGAATTGAAAATGAGATATTTTTTGTTTTTATTGAATAAACGTTTCTCAATGTTATTAAGAGTGCTGAATTACAATCTGACGTCATTTTTTGTGTAAGTAAATCTATAAAGGTGGTTTGCTTAAAGATCTAATCATTTCTTTAGAATTTAATTAACCTTCAACCAAAATATATGAAGCGGTTGTATTTTTTGTTGCATTTGCGCTAAAAAATAAAAATTTTGTTTCAAGTATCATGTCGATATCATTTTTTTTAACTCGAGATATATAATAAATTATTTTAATGCTATTTTATTTTTTTTCTTGGCTCCGACATTAGTCAAAATACAAGTCTAATATTTGTGACCATAAAACTCCTCCCTTCGTCAGTATATATTGGCCAATCGCAACCTGAATATTATTTTTATTTTATGTTTCATTAGTTTAATTATATTATATATTTTGCACAAATGGCTAAAATAAATTATTCAAGTGAATGAGAAAGAGAATGAATATAATAGCATCCCTTCCATTGTTAAAGCACCTGCATTATGTTATGCACCTGAGTAGACAGCAATTCGATAAAAGGTCCCAATATCACTTTCTTTTTTATTTAATTAATCAGTCTTTTATTAAAAAAGTATTACAATCTACCTCAAAGAGAGCAATAGGGGCAATACCTCTTAATATATAATAAAATAAATGTATGAGCCTCAAACTATACAATATATAATGTGAATAAAATATAAGAAAAAAAAAAAAAACTGTACCACATACAACACTTGAAGGGTCTTCTTGGGTTCAATACTTTAGGTAAGGCAGTTCTGTTTCTGAGCCAACGGTTGTGAAAGGAGGTGATTTGGCCGGAATTCACACTCAACAGCCAGGTTTTCCCCAATTAAGGGTACCCACTTTTTATGAGGCTGGGTGTACACCAGGAGATTCTCCCGACCTCGAATTCGATCCACAGATGAAATAACAGAGAAAAATTTTCTACCCTCAGTCGAACTCGAATTGTGGCCTAGGTGCATGATAGTCAAGCGCCTTACCTACTGAGCTACCGCGCGTATTATTAAGCGGTATTATAAGGAGACGAAAATTTCCTTCTTTTTCCTGTTTTTTTTTTTTTTTTTCGGTTCATCTTATCCTACCTGCTATACGTCCCTTACAATTTGGGGGTAAAAAAAAGATCCCAGTTGTTCAATGTAATTTGAAGAAAAACGAAAAATGTCAAAAATTGTGACCTGTTGTCCATCGATTAAGACTTGTTTAGTTATATATAACACCAATTAGAGGTAGGCAATTATACACAAATGTACACAGGGGGTCCTTGAAATTATAGCAATTTTTCAGGGGTCCTTGACCATTTTTTGTTAGGAAACCCTTCTTTAATGGAAGGAGCTTAGCTTCGGAGGTGTGCCCAAGTACGGTATAGTCTCTGTACTACAAGGGCTAACCTACTTAGAACAATTGTCAACAAGCTTGCCAGAAATATAACTAGAATACTCTCGAAAAAGTTTCCTGGCAAAGAATTCAAAATTCAAAAGGAATTCTATGGTCAGTTGAAGGGGCCTATCTATATTTAAGAAAGACCAGGATTATAAGAAGGAGTCTTTGAGACTGCTGAGGATGTGTAAGACCATTGACCAGTTAGCAAAGGAAGCAAGCATTGACCTAACACTTAGATAAGTGAACAAATTTAAATGGTCAGGATAACTTAAGAATGTAAATTGTGTGCTTACCAATTATAAAAATGGATCATTTTACAATAGTAAGTAGATTAATTCTACTTTAATCCGTACATCCGTACTTTCATAATCATAATATCATTGAATAAAACATGCTTAACAAGCTTTAACAGATAATAGACCACTAATTAGAAATAAAGCCATAATTGGTTAGCGACATGGTTAATTCTAGTCAATCAAATAGATCAAACACCAATAGATGTGGCTATTGTGTCACTATGGCAGGACTTATATTAACATAAGTAACAAATTAATAACATCCAAATTGTATAGCAATATAGCAATTGAAATAGTTAATATTAAGGAGAACAGTTTTCTTTCTTCAAAACCTATACAGCCTTGAGAAGAGTAATCATTTTTTTTTTTTTTTTTTTTTTTTTTTTTTTTTTTTTTTTTTTTTTTTTTTTTTTTTTTTTTTTTTTTTTTTTTTTTTTTTTTTTTTTTTGTTTTTTGACGTTAGGAAAAACTAATGATTAAACAATAGGAAGGAAATACATATCACACCAATTAAATCTAAAATTCATTTAAATATTAAACAATCATCAACATTATACACCCAAAAACCAAGTAGTATTACACCTGGTAATGAGAACTAAGTAGACGAGATGTATAGTACTTATAATCAAAGACCAAAGGAGTCCTTTCTTCCACAACCCTTCTACTAGAAGAAGTGCCCGAAGTTGGCTGAAGAGAGGGTTGGAGTACACCAGGGAAAAACAAAATGAGTTAGAAGAAGAGAAAGACCAAGGTTAAAAGCGGAGAGAAGGCTTTGAAAGAGAAGTAAGGGAAGTTTGTTGTCTTTGGTAATTTAATTAGACCACTTTGGAACCGGCAAGGGCAACACATAGGGTCCTCGGCCCTTTTCACTCCCTTCAGAGATTTCGTGTTACACCTTCTTATTGCCTAGTCCACGGCATGCTGTAAGATGCAATAAAAATAATTTTTAGAGAAAAAAAACAAAACCGACTTCAAGATTAAACCTACTTACACGAACTTAACTAAAATATAGAAAATAATATTTTAATTGCTTCAAAACAAAACCTGTTAAATGAAAATCAATGAAATTATCGATACTTATATACCTATTCACAATTTATGATCAGTTATACAGGAGTCGGTGCCAGCCAAGAATGGCAGTTTGATCCTGCCTCTGCAATACACTTTCGAATGGCCCGAGACAGCGGTGTGGTGGTGATGAAACAGTGGGAGGATCTTTACAATTACCATTCCTTTTGAAATTCTGTTAGTTTTGGTTGGCACCGTCTCCAAAAATAACTGATCATAAATTGTGAATAGGTATATGTATAAGTATCGATAATTTCATTGATTTTCATTTAACGGGTTTTGTTTTGAAGCAATTAAAATATTATTTTCTATATTTTAATTAAGTTCGTGTAAGTAGGTTTAATCTTGAAGTCGGTTTTGTTTTTTTCTCTAAAAATTATTTTTATTTTTCACTTTTTAGTGGTGAGTGTATTTTTGTTTATATAGTCAATTCTCGATCTTCAAGCTACCCGGAAAAATAGTTCGAGTTACTGAACAAAGACTTATCGAGGTTATCATTCCACTTACCTTAATGTAATTGGGAAAATTAAACACAAAATGGGAGTTGAAATCATTACGTATATTTTCATTAATGAGTATGTGTATGTTGTTTGTACATACATAGAAAATCATTGCTAAAGAAAATTAAATACCTAGTACCAACTTATCAAATAACTTTCAACTGAATTGAGCTTTTTTCTGAGGGTGCCTAAAAGTAGACACCGCTTTCCACCAGTGGCGATATTTCTTTATTCTTTAGGACGGAGATTTAGTTACTTAGAGATTTTAAATAATCATAATCGTAAATATGTTTAAAATGTAAGGTTATAAAACAGTGATTTTTATTAACTGGTTTTTTTTTGATTTTTCTTAAAAAGTGCTGCGTTGATTTCAAAATAATTTTTATTGGACTACCTCTACCGGTCTAAAAAAGAATTATCAAAATTGATTAAGAATTGGCGGAGGTTCTCAACTCATCTGTATTTGTTTTTTTTTTTTTTTTTTGTATGTTACGCGATTACTCTGTCAATTCTGAATCAATTTTGATGATTCTTTTTTAGATCGGTAGGGCATACTTCAGAGGTGGTCCCATTAAAATTATTTGGAAATCAACGCATCACTTTTTAAGAAAAATTAAAAAAACCGTTAATAAGTGATTTTTTAAACTGTTTTTTTAATTTTTCTTAAAAAGTGCTGCGTTGATTTCCAAATAATTTTAATGGGACCACCTCTGAAGTATGTCCTACCGATCTAAAAAAGAATCATCAAAATTGATTTAGAATTGACGGAGTAATCGCGTAACATACACAAAAAAAAAAAAAAAAAAATACAGACGAGTTGAGAACCTCCTCTTTTTTGAAGTCGGTTAAAAAGAAAAAAAATCATATATGCAACGCTGTGATTTCATTTTGTAATGTATTCGGAAATTTAACTACCAAGCAAGTTTCATAAATCCTTAATAATTACATATTATATACTGGTATATCCAAAAGAAATGAATTCGTTGGTTTTGCAATAATTATGAATAGGACACCCCGCAAATATAAAATACCCTATTATTTAACAATACACACTGCAGAACTGCAGGCGATTTCTACACCTCTATACTCATCCGTCAACAGTGCACATTCAAAAAAATTAATTTGTAATGATTCCATGTCAGCACTTCAAAGTATAGCTAATTTTAGCAAAACTAGCCACACAATTGACAGGATCCATAGTCATTTGGAAATAATAAAAAATCATAAAAATACCATAACTTTTCTCTGGACCCCTGGACACTCCGGAATTCCTGGAAATGGAGCAGCGGATAAAGCTGCCAAAGAAGCTTCTGTGATGAATACCGCACCACTTAAAATATATGAACCGAATGATATATTTACGTTCTTAGAGGGAACGTGATGGCAGAAACCGAATTATAAACATTTCTAAAAATAAATATATCAATTTTGTCTCTATAAAACAAATAAATATATAAATTAATTGCATCTGTTTTTTTCTCACCAAAACTTCCTTTAATCCGTAATGACATTTATTGTTTGATGGAATGATGTCTTGTTTGATAAATCAAAGACTGGTTTAGCTAAATGAATTATTAAGATTGAATGTGGCTAAAGAAGACCTACTCAATTATGCATGATAGTTGTTTTGAAAAATATATGGACTTCAATGCAAACTAGTATTATTGCAAAAGAGAGGCATAAGTGTGAACATAGATAGGGTTTGAATACAATAATTTCCAAAGAATTAAGAGAAAATAACAATATAAAATATAAAATGGGATTCAAGCAGAGCTTGAAGATATCGCTTAAATATGTACTAAATTTCAAGTACAAATCAATCATCCAACACTCATACATAGTTGAAGATATGAGAAGATAAAGGGCTCGTATTATAAATTTAATATTACTTTAATATATTAAAATTTCAATTTAATGAATAGTTTATAAAATTTATTAGGGGTCACCTGTGGTGTTGTGGTTAGCATAGCAACCTACAAAACCCAAGATCGCGGGTTCGCAGCCCGGCAGATGACCTTACGATTTTTTTTAGGGAGTAAAAAATCCTTAGCTATGCCGTCCTTCGGAAGGGACGTAAAATGGTGGTCCCAAGCCTGAGCGATGTCTCAGGTACTCGCTAGATCCCTATCCTAATTATACCTGGATAGGCAAAATTTAGGACTCCCTCCGTTGCATCGTCCGATTAGCCAAAGCAGCATAAAGTGACGTTAAACGAAATAAACATACAATAAAATTTATTATGATTTTCAAATTTTCCTTAATGATATAACCTAAAATCAAATATTAAGATTAGGGACACGGTTCATCCCTGGAATCAAGGGTCATTGAGATCAAATTATCTTCGGAAAGGAACTGAAGGTTTGCCATGAATATTCATTTGATCTTTTTATACCCACATTATATATCTGATAATCTAAATGTTCTGGCTCAATCTATATCCAGTTCCTGACATCCCTATAATCGTCAGGTTGAAAAGGCAGTGGACTCGAGATCTATAAAAAAAATTGACTATGGAGTCTGGTGATGGACAGGTTCCACACTAAAGCCCTGAAAGACTGAACTATACTGCTCTCAATCAGTCTCCTCTAGATCATTGCATCATTAATGTAGTAAACGAGGAGCTCTGGGGTCTCTTTTGACCTAACTTGCCCAAATATAATAAGTGGAGGAACAGGCTTCATTTGGGATTTCTGGGCTGAGTATGTATTTTGTGAATACAGTATGATTGCATTTTTAATTTCTATTTTTACTCTTATTATCTTTTTTGTATGTAATTAATTTCATTGTATTTTTTTTCCTTTATACAACGTATAGTGTGAGGTTCATTATTTATTTATTTTAATGAGGTTTTTTATTAATTTTTTTTTCTTTTATCTTCTTTTTATTTATTTCTCATTGTACATATTGTGTGGATGGTCAACAAGTCATCCATATTACTTGTTGCTTTCTTTGAGGTTGATTGTAATATTTCCTTAATGAAGGATTGATTTTAAAAAAAAACAACACTATTATTATTGTTTTTAATTTACTTATTTCACTTTATATATTGCATAATTAGGGCAAACCAGACAGTTATTTTTCCTTAATTACTATACTTTAAACTGAGCAAGAAAGTTTACAGCAAACACCAAATTACACAAAAATATTCCTGAAATGTATTTTACAAGATAGTGACAAATAATAATGTAAAATCAGTTATTGAAACGCTATGGATATCTTTTAAAGTACGGGCAGAATTTAAAGTACTACAGGTTATTTTATTTTATTTTTTTTCTGTTTGATATTTATTTCTAATGAACATACTGTATAAATGGCTTCATTAACTTATATAACAATAAGTTTTTATTATATTTATTAAATATAATTTAGAATTTTAAAAAAAAATACTATTTATTGTATTTTCATTGAATAAGTATTTGTAATATATTCTCAATAAAATCTTATTACCAGAAAAAAAATAACAAAATTATAATGGGCTTTATATTATCCATGCAGAAATGTAATATATTTTAACTGCTTTATTTGTAAATAAAATTCTTTACTTTAATCATTTAAATATTATTTTGTCTTAAATGATATTTATAAGAACTCTTTAAAAAAATTATATATGACGATATTCAAGCCTATCAATAATTACAAATATTTTAGAAAATAAATTATTAGCCATGATTAAATATGCTTTAAGTAGAACTTAACTACAATTAAATTTATTCCTTAAACTAAAGGGAATTTTCCGTTTTAATTTTTACCGATTAGTTACAAGATGATTCTTTTCGACTAGTCATGTACACCCCGGCTTCTAAGTCTGCCGACGTTTTTAATTCTTTGTAAAATTATTTTCTTCTCAAAGAAAGGGAATTTAGCGAGATAGAGGGTGGAGCAACCCTTTACCTCTTCCTCATCCCTTTTTAAAAATATCATTTCCTTTCTTCCCTCGTGGCAGGTTACTTTTTTTTTCTTTTACTTTTTCTACGGCAGTTTTCGCCCCTATTCTTCTTTATACTTTAGACCAAGATAATTCTTTGATTTTACTCTCTCCTTTCTCTAGGTGTTATTTCCCTCTACCAATTCCTTCCTTTAAACGGCAGCTCCGTATTTTCGAACGGTTGGGTTCGGACTAAATTTCAATTTACCTTGGCAGAGTCTAGAAAACGTGTTCCTCGATATATCACCCAGGGAAGAATTTGGCCCATCTCCAGGCGGGGTTTGAATTCAGGCTTGTAGTCCTTCCTATTCGCCGGAAGTTGAATGAATCGGATATGTCCTATAATAATGTATTCCGATCTATATTTCATATTAATATCATATGTTTCCTGTGGTAAGCATATTTATTGAATTTTTTCGCCATGTTTTAATTAATGATATATATTAAAAAAAAAATCATTAAAACTGTTTGAAGACACTTAGTAGCACCAAGGAGCTAGAGCAAGAAGAAGAAGAAAATGTTCTTTTGTTGGTTTATTTAATTTTGTATCATTACCTAGAAAGATATTTTCTTTAAATATATACATTTTTTTTAGGTTATATTCCTTTTCCATTTTTTTGCTTTTTATAATTATTTTAAGGACGACACCCTAGAACCGGCAGGCGACGGGACTGAAGTAGATGGAAAATTGAGGTAAGCCCTAATACCTCTTCCCAACATATATTAACGATTTTTTTTTTCGAAAATTTAATCAGACCCATATTAAATTTGTTAATATTAACAAAAAAATATTAAATAAAAGGTTTAAAAAAATATTTTCTGTCAGCGAAACCGTAAGAAGGATATAGGAGATGTGTCTCAAACTATTTAAAATTTTATATTTCTGAAAGTATCCAAACAATTTTGCTATAATATGTGTCCTTTGAATGTTAATTTCAATCATCAAGACAAGTAATCCGTTATGTAAAATAAATAAATAACATATAAAAATAAGAAAAATAGCATATGGTTAATCAAAGCTTGAAGAGAGACGAGAAGAGAGATGTAGATAGCATTGTTATTAAAAAGAACATAGTAGAATAACGTACTATTTTCTTCATGAAATAAAACAGTTTTATACAATGTGATACATAGATCGGAAGTTATACAACGTTTATAAAACTTGTTCTCACATTTAATAAGGAATTCAAAGTGATAAGTTGAACATTAAAATGGGATAATAGAAAATATAAAATAAGTAATACAATACAATTAACCGTGTTCAGAAAATTCAATAGGTTTGTCTTAGTATTGTGAAATACTAGGAGACTTCGATGATATATTGTTGACCCTTTTAAGACAGTTTGCTACAACACACCATAATTTGATTGAGTTTTTGGAGGGGCCCTAACATTTAGAAACATTAAATGAGATAAAAAAAAAAAAAAAAAAAATCATAGAATAAATGAATTTAAATTATTGATATTATTTTTTGTTTTTACCGACTTCTTCAATATCAAACCAATAAAAAAGGAAAAGAAAAAAAAAAACAGTGAATTTAACTGTTTTTATATATATGTATACTTGACCTGAAAAGGGTTAAAATAATTTAATAATTTCTTAAGTTCTGTTACTGATTCATCAGGAATCGTATTATCGACAAACACCTGTAATGAATACGAGAGCAAATAAAAGATTGCAGGTAGCTAGAAGTGCGAATAGGGTGGGCTGACAAAATGTCACAGAGTGGATCATTCTGCTAGAAAATATTAAATTCTATCTTTTTAGGATTGATGAATTATTTAATCCCTCATATCAAAAAAGAGATAGACCACTGTCATTCAATTTCTCTTCATCTAAATAAAAATAAAAAACCCAAATTTAATTTAACTGCGAGGCTGAATACACGGGAAAAGCTGAAATATCAGCATATCAAAGATTAAAATAACATATAACAGTATACAATAACAATACGCTGAATTCTAACTTCCCTGTTCATTTAAATGAATATAACTATAAATTCAACAAATACTCGGAACTGAAACAAATACATATCGTAGAAAATCAAATGATTTACGAACCACTATGAATAATACTGTCGTTTAAAACTAGTCCAATTTTTTTTTCATTTTTTAAATGGTCAATTTAATATTTTTAATAGTCTTATTATAAATTTATTCCTAGTAGAGACAGAAAAACTGACCAGTCATAGAGAAAATCTAAAGGACGGCTGCCCTTTACAATCAGTCTAGATCCTTAAATCTTTTAGAAGCTTTTAAATTGTGCCTCGTTAGAGACTTAGTTTATTGCCTAAAAAACCACTTTGGTCATCAACATGGCTAGGTAAGTATCAAGATGTTTTATTTCGTCTTACATTGAAAAAATTATATATATATATATATATATATATATATATATATATATATATATATATATATATATATATATATATAATGAGTATATAAATATATAAATTGCAAATAAACATTACAAAGTCTATACTCCTTTTCGTTAAGATTGGGTTCTTAAACTCTAAAACATGTGAAACTCCTTTTTCTTTTTATTACTTTTTATTTGAATAATTACAAGCTGCCTCACTAAAGGGCAATGGAAAATATGAACGACAAAGACTCTTTCATACAATATGTATAATGATAAAAAATAAAGAAAAAGAAATAAAGTAAGAAAATTTAAATAAACAGCCTTTAAGAAATAAAATAAAACATGAAATAAATAAAATAATATGCAAGAAATAAAATAAAGTACAAGAATATAATAAATTATAATATAAACTAGGTAACGATTGTTAAAACTAATAAATAAATAAATAAAATTTAGGAAGAGAAAAAAGAATCATAACTACATTTATACTCTATATACAAAATTTACAAACATTCCGAGGAACACCCCGATTCAAGCCCGCCTCCCAATTTGAAAGGCAAGCCGGGCTCAGAGAGTTCCCAGCAGCGCTGTTTTATCAGCTGCATCGCTATCAGAATCCAATGGAGACTGTGAGAAAGCGCTATGGCACAGTCGTACAGGACTTGAGTTGAGAAGCTGGCCGTTACCAGAACTCCAATTATAAATATTAGAGTGGAAGGGGGGAGGGGGTTATAAGGATGAGTGGAACTGCATATTGAATGAGCCAGAGGGTTAGGATGGTTGGAAAGGTTTTGATGGAATTCGGAGAATTTATGAGGTATCAGGTCAAGGACAAAAGGTATATTGAGATCATTATCTAGCGTTTTGTTTGAGACATAATATGGTACATTTACGATAGCACGAAAGACTTTGGATTGGAAGTATTGAATGTGTTTGATAATCGATTGTTTTGCTGTTCTCCACAAGCAAGCTCATAGGTCCAAATAGGTTTAATGATGGTTTTGTATATGAGGAGTTTGTTTCCTTTTTCCTAGCTAACACAAGAAAAAGACAAGCTACGTTTTATACACAAGCTAACAGGCGGCGATGAAATCTCAATTTTTTTTTAGATTACCCCTCCTTTCAGGTAATGTTTGTCGTAAAGATTTAATGTTTTGATTTTTGTATGTTTTTAGAACTGATGATGAATGTTCAAAATTTGAAACTAGTATTCGAATATAAGTGGCAAATAATTCCCAATCCTAATTGTATTGAGTGTTTTATAACATAATCTTTACCTCAAGTAATTTAATTTGTTTGTAGGTCATCGTTTTCTTCTTCTGGTGAGGCAATATTCACCAGGGCCCATATTGAACTCACCGAAACATTCGGGTCAAAGTGAGATTGAGGAAGGATAAGGAGCTCTAGTAGACTGGGACCGTACGTGATCCAGGCCGGAGGTTTTGTGGTAGGAGCTGAAAACTCAATAGTGTTCCTTTCAGTGGCCTTAGGACAATGGCCAGAAACAAAGTGGCCGGGGGGACAAAGCCACCACAATGCGACCCCAACCTCCTCCAGTTGCCCGGTTAAACATTGGTATGTTTCTCAACTCCTTATTATATCAAGAGTTTGACTTGAATTGTAGAAAGGAGATGGGAATTGTAACCAATAAGCCGAGCTTTACTTGTTAACACAATAACAAGAAGTATTGTAGCCGAGTAAGTTTAGGGTTTGGTTTGCCACTAATTCATAATGAACAGAAATTTGGAGGATCAGCTCTTTTTTTTTCCACCAGTAAAACAAAAACCTGAAAAGTCTCACAATTTCTGACGTGAGCTTGTATCCAAAATATTGGACCAAAAAATTGCCGCCTAGCACTGCTGCCTTGTTCGATGTGGCTCGTCATATTTGGGTCAAAAATGAATATTTTTTACCATATCATTAAAATAGACATAATTTCCTACATTTTTAATTTGTAAAGTTTTTTGTAGGTCCATCCGTATTGCCGCTGGAACGAATTCGTCGGACATTTGGCCGTTAATAATGTTAAACTCATTAGAATAAATTCAGAAGTGCAAAAGATATAAAATTAGCAACGTGCATAAAGCTCATATGCATTTTTAGTCCGTGTATTTAACACATTTTTTGACGCGCTCTAACGGGAAAAAAATACTATACCATAAAATAATGTAGGAAATTTTGTCTACTTTAAATGGGGATAAGATGAAAAATATTCATTTCAATAAGATATGAAAAAAAAAAACATCGAACACGGTCGTGAAGGTCGTGGGTTCGAATCCCACCTGGGCGGGTTAAAATTTATTTCGTGGCGGACCCACGAAATGAAACTAGACCTTCCCACAATGACTAGGATAGGTTAGTAACCTGTAGGATAACCCGTCCTCCCTGCCCTAGTACTTAAGGACGTTAAGCCCAAATATACATAAAAACAAAACCGAACAGGGCAAAAAGTTCTTTATCTTGTTTTTACTGCTCAACATATATTTTGTTTAATAATTACTAATTCCGAGGTGAA
Source organism: Euschistus heros (assembly GCA_003667255.2). NCBI lineage: Eukaryota > Metazoa > Arthropoda > Insecta > Hemiptera > Pentatomidae > Euschistus > Euschistus heros. The sequence goes on along the minus strand of RCWM02000860.1, from coordinate 40,769 downwards.
ATCGTCAGCTTACCCAACCACGGATCAATTATCGCTCTCATTTAATTAAACCTTGTTAAGTACTGTGGCGTTTTTAATTATGTATTCTACTCCAAAATTAAATAAGACTGGTAAATAAGAGAATTTATGGTACCAGTTCAAATGTTTAATTTTAGTAACTACCAAATGTAATCGTAATACTTTTGAGGCAATAATATTCCTGGAGTTAGATTACAATAAACTATTCATTACATCAATAATTATATTGTAACATGAACAACACAGGGATTTTCTATTTACAGTTTATTAACAAATAACCAAGATATTTAATACAGACACACACAGAACAATATTATTTAACATTTCCACAATAATAACGGGCATTAAACAGCTAATTACAACACCGATATACACAACACCAAAAACATAACCATGTTGTTATTATTCTGTCACTGGCAACCAGTCTATCTCAATACTCCTTAGCAACGGGGGCAGTTCCCCTTATTACGTTACACTGCCCCCTCCTCAGATGCATTCCTCCAGTACCGCTGCAATTTCCTCTAGGAAAGCTTCTGCTTCCTCCTAGAACGCTGCGACATCCTCCAGGAACGCTGCGGTTTCCTCCTAGAATGCTACGACATCCTCTACGAACACTGCAGCTTCCTCCGAGAACGTTACGATATCCTCCAGGATCGTCGCAGCATCCCCTAGAAAAGCTGTTAGTTCCTCCAGGAACTGTGGCTTCTCGGACCGCCTCGGATGCCTCTGGGACCAATACTGTTTCATCTTCTTGGTTTTCCTTTTTATATCTTAGCTCTTTGGGCTCTCCCATTTTCAAGGGGATCAAATTCTTTACGCGTTTCACAGTATATTTCTTCTTCTTTTGTCCATAAACACTGAAACTCTTCTGTGATTAAATTACATTTTGATCTATGACGTTTCTTAGAAAACGTTTTTCGTCTCCTTCTTCTTTTCATTTCACATGAATTATAACAATTATTTTTAATTTTCCAAACATCTATATCTTCAGCTTCCTGAATAGTAACAACTACCTTTGAATTTTCCGCTGTTAAATTTTTAAATTTTCTCTTTAGTTTCTCCTTCTGGCCATTATCTTCATTTTCTTCCTCAACGTTTTTTGAATATGTTCTTTGGGGAAGAAATATTCCTTCTCTAGTACTCTTACAGCTATTTTTATCAAAATCTTTGAAAACATGTACTGGAACCATTTCCATTTCCATAGCCAGGCCATCTATGTACTCCACGTCGACCGTCAGGATCTTGCGCTGCTCCTCATTTTCTGTTTTATGAACAGTTTCTTCCCTTTTGTCATCACTCTGGGCATCAATGGCCTGGGATTCGGATACCAGATTTTTAACCTCAACCCTAACTAGACTCTCAACCACCGCTTCGACTTTTTCATGAAAATTTTCAATATCTCCTTCAACATCTCTCTTTAGGTCGGAGACTTCCCGAGAGAACACGTCGAGGCGCCGAGACATCTCTGAGGCGAGGTTCGAAAACTTTTCATCCATTTTACTATTTAACTCTCTAATAGATTTTGAAAAGCTATCCTCAAAATCAACCGTTTCAGGATCTGTACCCCTACCTTCAAAATAATTTCGAAGCCTTTGCACTAAAGTTGTTTTAGAACCTGTTGTATCGAGGTCTTCTTCTAACTCTGCCCTCAATTCAGCTACTCTTAATTCCTGAATTTTCTTAATAGGCATTCTGAATTCTTAAATTACCTGTGTTAATAAACTGAACCCCACACCTGACACCAATTGTAACATGAACAACACAGGGATTTTCTATTTACAGTTTATTAACAAATAACCAAGATATTTAATACAGACACACACAGAACAATATTATTTAACATTTCCACAATAATAACGGGCATTAAACAGCTAATTACAACACCGATATACACAACACCAAAAACATAACCATGTTGTTATTATTCTGTCCCTGGCAACCAGTCTATCTCAATACTCCTTAGCAACGGGGGCAGTTCCCCTTATTACGTTACAATATCATTAATCTTGTTACACTATATTGTATTTTTTCCCGTGCGTAGTGACAGCAAATAACTGTGGTGGTGATCAAAGGAAAAGATTCCTTTTAAAAAAAAAAAAGTTGACTAACATTATTTGAAAGTTTGAAATGTATTTTATGTATTGTATGTATGAAAGTGTGACATGGAAGTGAACTCATATTGTTGGAACATTATTTTCAGTTGGTTTTCATAAATACATTTTAAAATCTATAAAAAAAAAACAAAAAAAACAAAGTGTCAAAATCATTCATAATTTGAATATGACAGGTCACGAATAATGCAGATAGCTACCAGGGAAAAGAAAGGGATTTTTTTAAATAATCAATACCCATTTAGATTATAGAACTTCATCTTCTAAATGGATAGAAAGGGCGAATTCGACTATACCATGCACTCTACAACCTGTAGAACTTCAAATCATCTATAAGACGATTAGCAAGAGTGGACTAAAAAGTCCTGAGGGAAAAGGAAAAGTAAAGACTCCAGAATCTAATTTTAGATGAAGATATTGTCTTCAATATCCGGGTGAGGCAATTGAAGTGGTTGAGGCCTTTGAAAAAGATGAATCTCAGTAGAATACCCAAGAATCTCCTTTACGGTAAGCCAGGTAGTGTACAAATGCATAAGAGGCTTCGACGGCGATGGTTAGATATTGAGGCAGACCTGAACTTTATTGGTATACATCGCTAGAGATATGATATAGACATATGAGATAGTATCATTGCCAGTAGCTCTCATAAGTAAATAACATAGATAATTTAACTAATAATTGCAGTTATATTTGTTTATCGATAAATACATGTAAAGGATGTATGAGTTGGTAATCCAGATGAACAGGGACTATTAAGAAACTTTCAGATGATAGACTTCCTTGAAATATGAAGATGATGTAGTTAAAATTTCGTACAAATTGGTTAAATAGTTTTCGCGGTTAGTGATCAAAAACGAAAAATGGTTTGTTCTTTTATATAATAGTATGAGGATGCTGTGGACAGAGCCGAATGGAGCAAGCTGTAGAAGGAGGTCAAAGTCTTATACGGACTTTAGTGTCAATCCAACGAACATAGAGTGAATCAAGTCTCTTTGCGTATTACCGGTATTAAACAAGAAAGTTTTTGATTTGTGTTTATTCTAACAATGCTTTTTGGATCTTAGTTTACTGATTTTATTGTAACCATAGGACTCAGATATACTTTCTGTTATCAAATTATCGATGAACAAATAAAATGATTTTTTATTTCTGATTCAGGGATTCTCTAATGTTGTACTCCAAAAATAATGGTATATTAGATTAATTATCTAAACTAACATTTAAAATATTTATTTAGTTTATTTAGGTTAAAATAATAGGGCGTATAAAAAAAAAAAATGACCGCTTCATCAAATTCCACAGTTCAAAAGTCTCTAAATATCTTAATGCTATTTCTTATTTACCAATACTTAATAATCCCTTTAGAGCATTCTCTAAGCTTGTTTACTAACACTGGACTTCTTCAAAAAAAGCCTCAGTTCAATTATTTATTTTAAAGAAGAAACATGACAGCGTCCTACGAAATTCTCGTAATTTTAAGACATTACTGGAAAATAAAATTTCACACCCGCTGAAGCAACTTGTGAAATTATTAAATATAAAGGGAAAGGTGTCCTTCCTTTCTCTCCTGCCTCATCCACCATATTGTCCATAAGGTACCTCGCACCTTCGGATTACTACTTGTTTCGATCCAAGGCCCATTTTCTTCAAGGGAAAAAAATTGATAATTTTGCGGAAGTTGAAAATGCTGTCCAAGAGTTCTTTGACAGCCACCCCAAGGAATGGTATCAGCGTTGCATCGAGCAATTGGCTAGCAGAAGGGTAATGACGGTAGACAACAATGGACTATACTTTGAGTATTAATTGTATTTTATATTTAAGAAATAATAAAACAAATATTTTTTTAAGAAACAGTAATTTTTTTTATGCACTTCATTAGTATTTATTTGATAGTGCTACAACGATAAACTGTATCATGTTTTTTTAAATAATATCATCATTAATTTTTGCTATCAGTCATTTATTTTGGTCACTCAACGATAATAGTGATTGAAATTTTAATAATTTTTTTTCTTAATTTAAAAATAAAAATAGGAAGGAGTAATATTATTATAGCCAAGAAATTGGACGATTAGCGATGGAATTGATTCTTTAGGAGAGGCGCTGAGGGGAAGAGCCCCATTAGTGACAATATCGTTCTTACAGTTGAGAAGGTTGATGAAAACCCATTCTACAGCATTACTAAAATTTTATCTCCGCCCTTCCGTCATTAAACTATTTATATTTAAGCAATCCATTAACTTATCTTTCGAGATTTTTTTTTTTTTACTTAAAACTTTTACTTTAAAGGTCGTATCTCTTCTTGCAATTACATACACTTATGCAATACATTCTGCCTACACTTGAAATGTTGGGTTGTCCGGAAATTAATGTAAAATTAAATCACCTCTCTGGATAATATTCTGTTCACGTTTGAGGGATTATTTATTTGTATGTACGTCTTAATTTGTTAATGATCTGAGCCTATGAAACTGCCTTTTCCTTTTCCTGTAATCTCGCAAAATGGCAATCATACTTAAGACAATACAATATACAATTTTATAATCAAAATTCAATAGAAATATTTTTCTGATCCTTCTACTTTATTAATAAATATAAAAACAGACACACAGCATATCTAGCACATAGCTGAAGGTGAAAGAAAAACTCAATTTCTCCCTGACTGGGAAAAACAAAAGACCATGGATATTTCTATCTATAATTTACTTATTTCCCTAATTTAAATTTTTAGAGTTAAACGGTTTCAAACGTGTCTTTTTTTTATTCAAACTTAAATAGTTCCTAAACAGTTGGTCTAAGCGAAAAATGTCATATATTAAATATCAGATTAGAAAACTATTCGACATTTTTCGATCTGAACAACTCCGACAGAGTTAGAATGAAAAACGTTACATTTTTTGTGTGAAAAAAGACACACCAAAAAAGTATAGACCTATAAAATAAAATAATAAACCAAAAGGAAGGATTTTGTTTTGCCTTTTTGGCATTTTAAGATTGATTTCTCTCCTTATCCTAGTGCCTCACATGGCTGCACGGCCTCACTTTTCATTTCGGCTGAGGATGAATCACTGTGCAAGAAAACAAACAAAACAATTTTTAAAAAAAAATCATTTGTTTTATTTTTTACGTTTTTAAAAGAAAAGCATTAATTTATGGACGACCCAATATATTTAATAATATATATATATATATATATATATATATATATATATATATATATATATATATATATATATATATATTTTAGGGTTGATTCGTTTAAAAATGTTGATTCTAGACCCCATCGATTCTAGAACAATCGGTTTCGACAATCCAAAGTAAATTCCTAGGAACTGATAGACACCGCTGACGTTGGAAATAATTTTGTGATATCTAATTTTATTATATTACCATTCTTCTTTTAATGATAATAAAAATGGTAGTTTTAATTATTAATAACCGAGAAATTCAATCTGTATTAGGATAAGACTCATTTTAACCTAAATAATACTAATTTGTTGATACAAGAATCCTCTTAAGTTTGTTGAAGATATGTATTCGCTACTCGAAAATGATGAATAATTATACCAAATTTAAACAAAAGAAACAAACGCAACCAGACAATAGTGTCTTTCTGTTGTTCACTATTGCTATTCTTAAAGGAAGATATGCTTCAGGATTAAGATTATTTTTCGTTTTATTGCTTGTTCATTCTGGATTTCGAACCTTTTAACGAACATAAAATGAAATTTCAAAGTTTAATGAAAGGTTTAGTTACATTTTCAATTCAATCAATACATGAAAACTTTGGATATTCATCTTCTTAAATAAGAATTTTTGAATTGAGATATAATAAATAATATAAGCATAATAAAAATAATAAATAATATTACCTGTTAAATAATGTATTTCTATTATTATTATTATTATTTTTTTTTAATTTGCTCTTTCATAGAGGCTGGTGTTCCCGGTAGCGTTCTCGGTCCTGTTCTACATATCCTTTATGCTGCAGATATCCCTACTACTCCTGATACTTTCCTAGCAACATTTGCCGATGACACTGCTATCCTATCATCCCATGCAGATCCCTCAATAGCATCCTATTATCTCCAAACCCATTTATCTTTGATTGAAGACTGGTGCAATGACTGGCGGATCAAAGTAAATGAATCGAAATGTACCCATGTAACTTTTACCCACCGCTGCACATCCTGTCCTCCTGTTTATATCAACAATATTCCGCTACCCATAGCTGACACAGTACGGTATCTTGGCTTTTACTTAGACAAAAGACCTACTTGGAACCCTCACACTAGACTCAAAAGGCAAGAACTTAACCTACGCTTAAGCCAATTGTATAGACTACTAAACAGGACATCCCAACTCTCCATTGAGGACAAACTGCTCATGTACAAAACCATCATTAAACCTATTTGGACCTATGGACTTGAACTATGGGGATAGCAAAACAATCGAATATCAAACGCATGCAGTCCTTCCAATCCAAAGTCCTTGGTACTATTTTAAATGTTCCATATTATGTCTCCAACAAAACCCTTCAAAATGATCTCAATAGATCCTTATCCTGATACCTCTTAAATTCTCCAAAGGCTCTCACTCAGCCTCCACTGGGTTTTTTACACCAGTGACGCAGCTGAGAGATGAGAGCTGGGACCTCTCAATGCCTGGCTTATCCCTCCATAACTGGAGGGAGGGGTTTGGCTGTGGGTCCCTAGGATGAATGTATTCTGTAAATAAAGTACGATAGTGCTTTTAACTTATAATTTAATTTTGTTTTATTTTCTATTATTACTTTTTATTTATTTTTATTTATTCAATGTTTTATTTTTTTATTTTAGAATTTCATTTTATTTATGTGTATATTGTTTATGTATAGAAAGTTTTTTTTCGGTTATCTTTTTATTTATTTTATTTTATATGTATATTTATTTTTTTAATTTCTAAAATTTCTTTTTCTTTGTACATAATGTGTGAGTGTAATCATATGCCATCTATATTTCTTATTGCCCTATATTGCTTTGTGGCAGATTGAAATAAGTACTCAATAAAAGTTATTAAAAAAAAAAAGAAAAAAAAAAGCTCTTTCAGCATTGGATCATTTTTGCTATGGATATGTCTTTTGGTTGGGGGGTCTATATTTTTCTTGTGTAAAGTTTTTTTTTAACATCAAAAATGTAACAATTTTACTCGTTCTAGCTTCGTTGGTGTAGCTCAGATCGACAATTTCATGAATGTTTCCAAATCAGAAATTTAATGGAGAACATTTTTTATAAATAACATTTTTCGCTAGGAGCTATATCTTTTTAAATGAAAAAAAAATGTACGTTCTGCCTACGTCCACTTTTTAAGAGACTGGGTGAGCCCTAGGAGGGTCGAATTTAATCCACGGCTGAAAACAGAATATAAATTTTCAGTCGAACTTGAACTTGGGCCCTGGAGCAGGGACCTTATGCTCCTTACCCACTTAGCTACCGCGCCTCGTTGAAGTTCTATACTAGCCTTAATTTCTATTTATTAGTTGTACTTCGTTGATACGATTCGTTCTGAATATTGAAAAGAAAACCTTGAAGTCCTTATATATTCTTCAGAGGATGTTTTTCTTAAAATCAGTATCGCTTCAGGCATCAGAAATGTTTTTTTCGCACTGTTCTCTTCTTGAATAAAAAAAAGAAATAAAAAATATAAAGAGAAAAAAAAACTGGCAAGTGGGCTATGATCAATAATACAGATGGAAGGGAAATTTCTTCTATTTGCATTATTCTACTTAAAAGTTCTGCTGTCAAGGAAGGGAGGGGGGGCGGGGGGAGGGAGCGATCATCGGAGTAACTGCCCACCGCCTCGGCTTTCTTCCCAGCTCACGTAGCGGACCATGGTATTATATTTCTGCTGGCTATGGGGCAACTTTTGTCCTTTCACACTCCTCCCGTCGTGGCGAATACAAACTTAAATCAATACATATCTGTATTCTATACAGAAAGCCGCCCTACCCTTTGGGGGCTTAATTTGTATGAAAATGGTCAGAGCAAAGTGACCTTGTGTGTGTCTTAAATATTCGCATCAAATTTTCATGGTATTTACTTCTTATTTGAATTGTTCCAAATTGACATTGAATTCATATATTTAAAACAATGTGTATGTGTAGGTTTTTTTTAGTTTGTTTGTTTGTTTATTTCGTTTAATGTCACTTTATGCTGCTATGGCTAATCGGACGATGCTACGGTGGGAGTCCTAAATTTTGCCTATCCAGGTATAATTAGGATAGGGATCTTTAACAAGTAACTGACATCACACGGGCTCGGGACCCACATTTTACGTCCCTTCCGAAGGACGGCATAGCTAAGGATTTTTTACTCCCTTTAAAAAATCTTAGGGTCTTCTGCCGGGCTGCGAACCCGCGATCTTGGATTTAATAGGTTGCTATGCTAACCACAACACCGCAGGTGACCCCTTTGTTTTTTTTTTTAGTTTTTCCTTCTGTTATATCAAATTTGCATCATTCATTTGTTTATTGATCCTTCCATGTTAATTATTGTTTCACGTTAGATAGATTTACCTATGTTTTATTAGCCTAGTTTGGCTTTATGTAATTTATTTTCAATAAAGAATTTTTAAAACAATTATACATTATTCTACATTTATTAGCTTTATCCTTAGATATTTTTGAATGTTTATTTTTTTGAGAAAGTATTACAATCTGCCTCAATGTGGGCAATAAGTAATATGGATGAATAAATGGATCCATTCACGCAGTATGTACAATAACAAATAAATACAAAGATGAGATTAAAAAATAAAATAAAATAATAAGAAGAAACTATAAAGCTACATATAGCTAAGAAAAATAAAAAATATAGAATCTATAAAATAAGTAACAAGGCATAAAATAAAAACAATAATAAGAGTTAAAAAAAAAAATTAAAATAATAATAATAAAATAAAAATAAAATAATAAATTTCTTTAATATTTACAAATATTTTCAAAAGAATGTTTTTATTCCTAATATCGCACATCCGGAATTGAAATGGCACAACTCAAAAAGTGTTACATTATTTTACATTACTAGAGACAAACACACAATAGAAAAAGGCCAGCAAGCTACAAATATAATTTTTTTTTTTCCATTTATTGATATTTACAACAGTACAAAATAATATACAAGTAAATGTGTTGACAGTGAATACAATGGCATGTAATTAACTTGTGAAGAACTACTCACTAGTAGCACTTCAATAAAATCTAGACTAAAAGGTCTCTAGGTCATCTTCTTTTCAGACGCCTCGGAGGATTATCAGGGATGGAGGAGGAAGCAAGTTGGGAGACTAGTGGATTGGAGTGGTTATGGAGCTTACTATGGAAAGATAGGTATCTAGTTTGGGCTAAATCAGAAACATATGGAACATTAAGATCTTTATGGATAGGTTTATTGGTCACATAGTAAGGAGCATTAAGATTTTTCGAAGAATTTGGATTGCAAGGACTGGATAACAGATGAATTGGATGGTTTAGTAGAACCCCAAAGCTCAACTCCGTACATCAAAATAGGTCTAATCACTGTCATGTAAGTGAGTCTTTTGTAATTAATTGGGAGCTTTGAACGTTTGTCTAGTAAATGTTGAAGTAGTCTGTAACAAATAAAACTATAAATGGTACTTTTTGAGTCGTGTCCCTTTCATTCTCGATGTGCGATCCTGTAATTCCTTGTGACTTGAGTTGACTTTATTGGATTTGTAGATTGTAGTTTTTATATGGGCGATCAACATCTAGCTGTTGAAAATTTAATTTTAATTTTTAATTTTTTTTTGCCTTGTATACTCATTATCTGTTAATTATATTTTATGATATAGTTTCTTTAATAAGCTTTATCATTTTGTCTATGGAATTTTCTGAGTCCTTTAGAACATGTTCTATAGAACGGGCCTACTATTTTCAACGGCTCTTTGCACTAATGTACAATCTTCTATTATGTGTTTAATAGTCATTGGAGATTGACATGTTTCACAATGTGGTTGGGCGTCTTTTGTGATTAAATAAGTATGAGCTGGGTTGAAATGTCTGATGCTACAATATGGTTGGTAGAACATGCGGGACGAGAGCCCTCCTAGCAAATTGAAAAATAAAAAAAGAACTATAAGGTCTTGGGCTACATCAAACCGCTCAAGTCGCAGAGAAGAAGTGGTCATTGCAAGAAAAAGAATAGGACACTAGAATCTGACCCACTCTTATCTAATTAATAAACAGGCACCGCCAAGATACAGCTACTGCGATGACACGTTCACGATTAACTACATTTTCTAAGAATACCCATATTACATTCCTCTACTAGCTGAAGTAGGGCTCACATTAAATATTTCAATAGTTCTGAACAATGATGAAACAAATGGGAAAGCAATTGTAATTTTTTTAATATCTGCAATTTTTTTAATAGCTTGTCCAATGTACTATCACTTACAGTGATCACATGGAGCCTAGGAAGAAGATTTTCACATGTTTTAAAATTTATAAACCCGTTTCCAATGAGAAAGATATAGAATGTAATTTACATATGAGATTTACTCAGAACTACAGTTACCACACAATGTCCCTTCTAGCCTAACATTCTTCATGTATAAATACCTAAATAAAAATAAAAACACTGCTGATTAAGATCCCGTCTTCACTATCTTCAACCTGACAAACTCTACAAAACACTCAACCATGCACAGTGCGGTACTATATTATTAGAATACTCGTCAAAGATTTCCCAAAAGAAGGCTTTGCATCCATTGCCTGTTACATAATTTATTATTTTTTTGTTTTTTATAAACAAACTTAATTTCTATCATCTATCTACTAACTATGATAAATAATTGAATAATAGGTATCTAAATTACATCCTTCTATCCAAACTCCGAAACCTTTCCTTGTCCAAATCTGCCTTACTTTGGTTTAAATCCTTCCTTTCCAGCAGATCACAGTATGTAGTCATTCCAAATAAACCTCCATCCAAGACCCTACCTCTTTCCCGTGGTGTTCCTCAGGGATCTTCACTTTCGCCCACACTCTTTTCTGTTTACATTAATGACCTTCCCCTTTCCATCCGTCACTGCCGGTATCACCTTTACGCAGATGATCTCCAAATCTATTTATCCTTTCCCAATTCTGACCTACTGCAAGCTACTAGAAAAATCCAGGAAGATCGAATCTATAACTGGGTAGTGTCGAACAAGTTGAATTTAAATACTGAAAAGACCAAAGCGCTTGTAATAGGTTCGAGTTACCTCCTGAAAACCATACCTTCTATTCCCCCCATTTACCTGAACAGTGATCCTATCAAATTCTACCCTTCAGTCAAAAATCTCGGAGTCATTTTCGACCAAACCCTATCCTGGAAAAACCACGTATCTGAAATTTCCCGTCGCACCATCCCAATCCTAAAACGTCTCAATTACGTTCGCAATCTTCTTCCTTTCGAAACCCGCAAATTACTAGTATCTTCCCTTATCTTCCCCAACTTCGACTACTGCTGTGCTGTGTATGGGGGTGTTTTTGGTGATCTTGAGGCCAGACTCAAAAGACTGTTTAACTGCTGCATTCGTTTTATCTTCGGGATCCCTAGAAGCGCCCATGTTTCACAATTTTACGCGGAGTTACAGTGGCTCTTTCCTTCCTACCGTCGCCAGTATTTTCTGGCATCCTTTCTCTACCAAACAGTGAAATCCCAACGTCCACTTTACATTTCTCAACTCCTTCAGCTCAAATCCTCCGTTCTTACCCGCCAAACCCGTTCCCGCCCATCAGATTTGTACAGTCCTGCTCATTGTTCCACTGCTTTCGACAGATCATTCCTAATCCGATCCTCGTCCTTATGGAACTCCATCCCTTACACCATTCGCCATTCAAACACCCTATCCGCTTTCAAATATCACTTATTTAACTACCTACTGTCCATCCAGATCCATGAAAACTGTCATAAGCCACATAGTTATATAAAATATAAAAGTTTTCTACACGAAATTTTATTGTTTTTACACAATTGATTCACAAAATGAATCAAAATATTTCTGTTTTCTTTAATCAATATTTTAAGTTTAATTTTGATTTGTTAACGCTATTATTTTACCATTTTATGATATTTAATAATATTTTATAACCATCTTGAGGCTCTGAGGCCCCTAATTGTACATAATTTTTTATTCTTAAGGGACTTAAGGTCCCAGAATAAATAAAGAACTTTTTTTTTTTTTCTTTTTTTTTTAAATAGGTAAGACACGAAGCTCTTAGAACCTGGACCGATTCTGGCTAAGATAAATAATTATTTACCCTCTATCAGCTGAGGTTCGACTGTGGGGTCTGGAGGACATTCATGGGGCACACCAAACCTTTGTACAGTAGGCAACGTTAAATGAAGAATAAATTGGGGATTGAGATAGTTTCGGTGTAATCATCTCCTTACAAAATCGTTGATAGAATATCAGTTCTACTTTATAAGGTACTGAAACCATTAATTAACCCTTGTTGAGTGGTAATCGCAAACCTCTGAGTGCATCCGAGAAGTTAGTGGTTCTAAAATAGGGGGAAGATTGATAAGGGAAATGAGAGTCAGAAAGATAGCTGAAAGCCCAGATCTCTGTTTTGAAACAGAAAAACACGGTAGACCAAAACAAATTTTACTAATCTCACAGAGTGTACCCAGTGCACCCGAAGGAAGTTTATATTATATTTAGTGAACTTTTTTTTTTAATATTGGGTTTTTAAATCCTCTACACTATCAGAGGATAAAATTAAACTACTAATGCTGGATAGGAAGCCACGGAATACCGAGCGGGTACGACTTGATTTGTAGTAACCAATAACAGGGCACCTTCGTAACTTCCACACCCACCAGTTTACGATGAGGCCGCCAACCGAGTGGAGGAGTTGTGGCAAAAACAAATTTCTGCCCGCTCCTTTGCCCCCAGCCAATCAGCTAATTGGCGATCCAGCTGCTCTTATTGTAATTCAATTCTCAACCAATTAGATTCGATAAACCCCTTTATAGCCTTCCAAGAATAATTAAATTTCCTTCTTTCGAATGCGGCTTTATTTCGTTTATATTATTTCTTTTTTTAACGCCATTCTTCTTTTGTCTCCTGAGTGGCTTAGCAGGGAAAAGGGGTCGCAACTACCAAATCTGTCATTAAACATTGACCAATTAGGTAAATTGTTTTCAACTCTGATTTAATTTTCCCCCTTCCTTCTTTTCCTGCATCTCTAAAACAAAACAGCAATTTGCTTCTTTTTTTTCAAGATTTTTTTTTCCCCTGCCTCATTAATTTAATAGATATCAAGTTACGTCGAACAATATAAAATATACCTTTCAGGTAAAACGAATTAGAAATAATACTGCTTATTGATCAGTTACCAAGAATATTCAAATATAAATAATACATTTTCCCTTTTACAGATACAGGGGTTCAGGGACAAGAAATTCTTAGGTTATAGCTTCACATTGCTGTTAGATAATTAGGGAAATTGTGCACGTTATTAAGAATTTTCAAGCTTATTTTTTAATACATTTTTATTAACTTCACCTGCATGAAAAGGAATCTTGCATCGTAATTTTCACCAATTACCAGCTATCTGATTATCTTGAAAATTTGCACACGTGTCAAGGACCAATGACAATACAATAATTGCACAACTTTGTTTTAATGTTCCTACTTAGTCAAGTCCAAATATCCCCAAGAAGGGGGTCTGCTTTGCAAAAGGTGGAGTAGTAGGTCTTTTTTTTTTACATTAACCAGATGGATCCTGACAATAAATTATCAAAAATAAAACTAAATATGATAAAGGGGGCAAAAAAACCCAAACCTTTTGAATTTTTTTCAGTTTTAGCAAAAATGCTTCAATTGAAAAATAAGTTATACAGACTTAAAGTTTATTAAAATATGCCTCGAAAGACATCTCTTAAGCTGAATTTGATTTAGGCGTTAAGCGTTTAATATCATTTGGATCAAGGACAACGTAAATTAGTAAAAGTCAAGCTTAACGTTGATAATTATTATTACTTAAATAAACTAGAGAATTCCATTCTTAGTATAATTTCAATAAGTAAATTGTACAAATTGCAAAAGTTAATTTTATGTTATTTTGATAGTCCTCCAGTGAAGCTTCGAGGCAGCACTGCCATCTTACCCAGCTCTGATACCAGACCATCAGCTCTTCTTATGTCATATTAATATTAAATATATTTATTAATAGTTGAGTTCTATTTAATAGAAACCATAGACTCATCTGAACTGAGGAAAAGGTATATTCTAGGTTCAACGAATGAAATTCAGAAATGCTAGGTACAACTTGTAAATTGCAACTTGGGCCTGGTTGAGAAAAGCCGGATTGTGACCGGAAAACTAAAAGCAGGGTAGTTGGGGACGAAACTACTGGTGAAGCAATGTTGGTGGGTTGCTCATAAGGAATATGTACATCGAACTGGCCTTACATCGTCACAAAAAAACTCAAACTTGTAAGGGTCCACCTCTGCAGCCACCATGAGTTCACAGAAAGTACCATATTACGATAAGGTTTCGACATCGATCGTTTTTTTGTTTGTTTACAATTATAAGGAACTTAATTTGTAGTCAAAGTGTGCGGCTTAAACATCTAACCTATTTTTTTAAACTTAGCTTATCTCCAAATACCATATGACTATTGATCTATTATTGTTTACCCAATAAAAATTGTAATCGCGTATTTCGCGAATTAGCCGCGATCCAGGCCGATTTTTTTAAAATTCCTTTCTTAGCGAGCACCTACGGCCCTAGAGGAAGCTACATATCGAATTTCATTCCAATCCGTTCGGTGGTTTCTGAGATTTCGTGTTAAATGAGTGAGTGGTATTTGGCAAATATATAGTAGATTAAAAATAAAAACGTACCCAGAATGATCTTACTGTTCCGTATATTTCTGATACTGGGAACCATAGACCTTTTCTTAAATAATGATCATCATAGCTACTCAAAATTTATTCTACTACCAATAACACGTATGTGAAAAGAAGGAAGTTTGGGACATTTAAATAGAAAATTATTTGTTTATCTCTTCCATGATCTATTGTTTTTCTCAGTCTGGGAGAAATTGAGTTTATTTTTTATTTATTATTTATTTTGAAACTGTGTTATGGAACGCATTAAGTTATAACATCAAGAAACGAGGTTTAGGAAATGTTATATATATATATATATATATATATATATATATATATATATATATATATATATATATATATATATATTTAGGGATATAGAACGTATCTCTATTAACGATTTTCCTAACAAATTCAACTACTTCTGATGAAACATCATTCATGATTGATTGAAATGATAAAAAAAAAGGGCTTTATTGCATACGTCAAATGTTTAAAAAAGACTTGTTTCATCTCTAACACAAGATAAATTATATCGAGGAGCATTAAATAAGTTTGAAGTTAATTTTTTACACACCTACTCATTGCTAGGTTTTTAATGAACAATAAATTTATGGAGGAAAAATAAGTAGTAACATGATTATAAAATATTATATATGATTTTTTGACATAAAATCTATTATTATTGTTTCGCCATGCTTACACCCGTTACGTTCATCACGTATGTATAAATAATAATTATAAGTATATAAATAATTCTGTTTTTTAACAAATTTTTTTTTTTTCTTCAAAGGGCAGAAAAGTGCGGACAGGAGAAGGCAATATGAAAATAAGCTGAATTCAGCAGAGGCCTTTATAAAAATTCAGTCGATCCGAAAATTTCCATTTTTATTTGGAAAAAAAATGTCCTACATCAGGTATACGGTGGAATGTGATGTAATGTATTCAGTATCCAGATGACCGAATTCAGTTCATTTTTATTTTTATTTTTCGCTGTCGTTCGACAATGGCGTTATTCCGTACTCAATACATGAGGTGTTACGGTTCAATGATTTTATAAATTTAGGACATTAATGAACTCTTTGTGAGGTATAGGCTTCTAGTGTATTCCCCTTTGAAGCTGTGAACACTGTAGCTGGTTCTATTTTGGAAAGCTATTAAAGAATTTGATTTGTATTATTTTTATGTATACGGTTGCAGTAAAAAAAAATAATAGAAATGTTTATTCAGTTTTTATAAATAAGTATTAGAACGTCCTAAAGCTGAAAGGGATAGCACTTTTGATGGATAAACGAGTTATAATTCGATATTTTTGGAATTCTAAATGCAGAAACTATTTAAAGATTATTAACACAGGTAGAACAACAACCGGATAATATATTCAAATTTAATAAAACCTCAACAAGAAGAAATTCGAACTTCGAAACAGAATCTTTTAGTGCCTTTTCATCGCCAAGTAAGGTTTGATTGTTTGGAATAACATTTTGTATCGTGTCTATTATTCATTTGAAAATCGTGAAAGAGGTAATTTATCAGTACAAGAACTTTTATTTACCAAAAGATAAAATTGATCCTACAATCTTTAATGCCCCTCATAATGTCACTAATAATAATGACTTAAATGTCCCATACATTGCTAAATCAACTCTTGACAAGATGTCGATCCCTCTCATGAATCCACTAGTATCTCAACTTGCTTTTCATTCGATTCCTGATAACCGAATGAAAAAAAGATAGATTCTTATTTTAAGTTATTGTTAACATTTCCTCACATTTAACTAATATAGAATAGCTGTAAATATCAATATATGCAAGAAAAAAAATTTGAATTTATTTATGTGTTTTCTTGAAGAGTAGTGTATCTACCTGTCTTAAAATAACCGAATATTTATGCTTTGAATTATTAAATATATTAATGCCCGTTATTGTGATTTTAATTAAAAGTTTTGCTGTATAATTCTTCAAAATTAAGTATAATCACAAAAATGTTTGACTTTTTAGCGCTGATGCCATCCTTGCCGAAACTGCCATTGTTGAGTTGAATTAAACTTTTAACCTTTGTAAAAGGATGAAAGGCACAACAAGAAAGTCATTGAGAAAAGGAATGGAGAAAGGGGGAATGAAAAAGGTGATTGGTTAAATAGACAAAATGGAGGTTAAGAGTGAATGTATCAATTATATATATATATATATATATATATATATATATATATATATATATATATATAATATATATATATATATATTTTTTTTTTTTTTTTTTTTTTTTTTTGTGAACTGTTAATATTAAATGTTATACGATTCTTGAGGATTTGTCAATAAAGTAACGAGTAAAAATTATAGCGATGTTTCGAAACTATATTGTTCTTATAATCATGCCCTACAGTAAAAAAACATATAATTATAATGCAATTATATAAGTTACGTAGTAAGGTCCATAAGTTTCCTGCCTGCCATGCTTCCCCTCCTTCAAACGTGCCGGGACCTGCACGCCTATGCAGGTCCATGCCTGCTCACTCCATACCCATCGCCCGCACTTCCTCAGTCCTGTCAGTCAGTGTCCAGCCTTGAAGAAAACTCCCCATTTTTACAATGTTCAAACTCGAGTACCGTGCAGTTATTAAATTATTTTGTATAGAGGGTCTTACTTCTGCGCAAATTAAAGATCGCTAGGATTGTGTATACGGGCAGTCCTCCCCCTCGTATTCAACAGTGAAAGAATGGGCAAAATTATTTAAGTTAGGGAGAGAAAGTCTAAAAGATTACCCGCTTCCTGGGCGCCCATTGGAAGCTGTCACTTCTGAAACAATCCAACTTGTGGAATCTAAATTGCTGTCTGACTGCTGCGACTGAAAACCAAGGAAATAGCGAGGTTGGGGCTTTAAAAAACAACTGTTTTGAGGATCATCAAAGAACATTTGCATATGAACAAGATTAGTGCAAGATGGGTTCCAAAATTTTTTTCAGCTGCTCAAAAACAGGAACAAGTTCACTGCTGCATGTATTTTTTTAACAAAGAAGAAAATTATTTTTTTCTTGGTTTAGAAATGTTGCTAAAGCGTTGTATTAAGTGTTTTGAACTTAGAGGAGAATATATTAAAAAATAGTAAGACCAGTTTGTTTTCTTTCACTTTTCCTCATATCCCAGGCCGGAAACTTATGGACCTTACTACGTAAAAAGGAAATTAAAAAAATTAATTTGACAATGTAAATATATATGTAAAAATACTGAACTGCATATAATAAAAAATATGGTGGAGTATGTATAATATATTGTTACAATTAAACTGATGATACATACATATATATGATAAATACACCACATGGATGTTCAGAGACTAAACTAACTTACTATAATTGTAGTGTACAAGCATGAAGGAGGGAAATGTTAAAGAACAGATAAGGGTTTGGGAGGGGTACAGGGTTATGTAGGTTTTTCCAGATTTGTTTATATAGTCTCGAAATTTATTTATAAATACATATATAGTCTCGAAATTTATACTCTCACTTGCTCGACAAACGAAATAAAAAAACAATCTGACTTCTTAGATTCTATTTTATAATTAAAAGGAATTTTACAAATGAATCTAAGGCCAACTTAAATCCCGTTTTAGTTTTGGACTAGAACCATGATTCAAGATTAATCTGTCTACTGTCCTTTGTATCCTGACTTTCCCTTTAAACTCAACAAATTAGAAATAATATAAGAAATTCTGAACATTTACATATGTATATGTATGTATATATATATATATATATATATATATATATATATATATATATATATATATATATATATATATATATTAATGAATGTTTAAACAGACAATGCCAATATAGCTTATGCCATTTTAAAATTACCACAATTCTAAGATCCCAGGAAACTTTGGAGAATCCTCCCAACCCGCTTCCTACCGCATCCATCACCCCCGTGCTCATCAAGTTTAAAAGGGTCTTCTAATATCTTTAAGTGTCTAAATATTATCCTTATTGTCCGAAGGTAGGGTGGCCCGACCATTCCAGAGTAATTTTCTGAGTATATATTGTCCTCCCATTAAAATGATTAAAATAATGATAAAATGGTCAAATGTTTATCAAATAATAATGAAAGCAACGTTTTGAGAGAATATAATCTGATTTAATTATAGTAGTTTGATATTTATTGCAATTATTGCACTTCAGCCCTATATTAAACATCATGCTTTCTTGATAATGGAATTATGAATTCTAAATCATTTAATCCACTTTAAATACAATTGCTCTTATATAATATAATAGTTATAAAACTAATTATTGCATAGATTTTATATCTAACGTACATATGTGTACATATAAACATATATATATAAGTTTGTGTGTGTAAATAGAAATTTTTGATTATTTTCTTATATTTTAGAGATCTGTAGGACAAAATTTCGATTAAAAAAATAACAAAACAAATACATATTAAAAAATGAAAAATCAGTATCTTTAAAAGATCAATTTTATCTTCAATTTATTGTAAATAATATATCCCTTTCAGGCCAGTTGCAATATTCTCGTCGACCAGTGGTGCATTAACGAAAAAACACCATAAAATGGAATGTGCTTCTTATGTATTATTATAATAATATATAAATATCTAAATGCACATAATATAGTTTTGTGAAACTAATTATTCGATTATTTTATTTTATTTCCAGGAACTATACTTAAAGATAGATTCTAGGGATGAGTTGAGCTTGACAGGGATTGCGCTAGTGAATTTGGATGATGAGAAGGTTTTAATAACATTTTGAAAATTTGAAAGGTAGGAATAATAAGAAAAACGTTATATTAAGGTTATTGTGTAAGGTTTGGTTTGGAGGCATGATAAGGGGCGTTGGTTTTGTTTTTCAGGAATTTGGATTGGAAGAATCTGATATATTTGATATATGAATATTTGTCTGCCCCTTACAATAAAAATTTCGTAACAAAATCAGAATACAATACAGACATTCAGCCTTGGAAACCCTGAATCAAACCTGTCCTTACGGAGGGGCTAGGGCAGACCCAAAGATATCCTTGGGCTTTCTCAACTGCATCTCTGGTCTTAGGCTGTGGAGGCTGTTAGAACAGTATATACTGATTAAATTAATAAAATATTGAAATGAAATTGAAATAGTTTCAACTAAAGATATTCAGATTGTCAATTTTGTGATGATATTTAACAAACATTATTCATAAAAAATATACCAACATATCCTGAAAAAAAGGTTGAAATCTGTTTTCAATTACCTTTAATGTTGGTATCAAATTATTTATATAAAAATATGAAAACTCAATTTTTACTTATACAAAGAATGGTTTACATTCATTTATGAAATCACGAAGGTTTGGCTGTAGTAGCTTAAGTTGGATATTCTTTCTTCCATTCCGAAAGTGATAATTTTCCACCTTTTTATTCTCAGATTTGTGATAAGGCAAGAGCGGTATTTTTTTAATTCGGTTTTTAATGTTACTTTAACTATTTATTTATTTATTTTTTCATTTATTGATATTTACAACAGTACGAGAACATATTCATCAAGTTAATGTGTTGATAGTGAATACAATGTCATGTAAATAACTTGTGAAAAACTACTCATCAGTAGCACTTCAATAAAAAGTCTACACAAGAAGGTCTCTAGGCCATCTTCGTTTCAGACGCCTCAGAGGATTATCAGGAATGGAGTGGGAAGCAAGTTGGAAGACTAGTGGATTAGAGTGGTTATGGAGCTTACTATGGAAGGATAGGTAGCTGATTTGGACTAAATCAGTAACATAAGGAACATTAAGATCTTTATGGATAAATTTATTGGTGACAAAGTAAGGTGCATTGAGGATTTTTCGAAGGATTTTGGATTGCAAGGATTGGATACGAGATGAATTGGATGGTTTAGTGGAGCCCCAAAGCTCAACTCCGTACGTCCAAATAGGTCTAATCACAGTCATGTAAATGAGTCTTTTTAAATTAATTGGATGCTTTGATCGTTTTTCTAGTAAATGTTGAAGTAGTCTGTAACGACGAGTAGTTTCTTGTCGTTTTAGTCTTGTATGTGGATATTTATTTTTTAAATAATAAACTTTAAAACAGTGGCGCGATCTAAACTAAACGTAAATAATGTGAATAAACACAGTTGTCAACAATAACAGAGTAACCCTATATAGTTTCAGAAATTGGCCGCAAGGTAGCGATTGAATAAACGTGCCGGGTTCCGATTATTAACTTATTCAATCATTTTTATATTTTTTGGAAATAATACGTTGATAAATTAGGTTTAATAAGCAATCATTTTAACTTATGAAGAAATATTTCTGGAAAAAATATCCTGAGGTGAATACTAATAAAATTTATCATAACAAGGTATAACGGTCAGTCATAAACTATTTAAACTTGTTCCAACAGTCCGTGGGATCATACTATAAATCTCACCAGTATAAAACTTGGGACTCATACATTTCCCGGAAAGGTATCCCATCTAGAAACTTGGCGGAAGGGGCCCAGGTAATATGCAGTTTGGATGCAGCACACTGCAGCAGTGCCCTATAAAAGGGAGGTGTATATATAGGTGAGCTAAGGGCCTTCTGATCCCTTACAACGATGGCCCTTAGGCCCTCACCGACCCCAGTGGATTAGTGACCTTCTTGGCGCAGGTTCCAATTTCAGAAGGCGGCCAGATCCCTTGGTGCAAGAGCTCCATAAACGTTGCCTTATTTACGCGCGAATTGACTACGGCCTCCCTCCCCGCTCAAGCTGTATACTTAATGTTATTCCCATAGGATGATTCTCAGCCCTTTACCTTATATACCAAATAAAAATCTCATAAACAAGAATTTACAGTAGCTAGATAGCCTCTGATTTTCTAACAAAAATCTAGAGGACTATGAAATAAAAAAAAAAAAAAAAACATAAGAGAAAGAAACGCTTCATTGAGTACTATTATATAAGCTGAGACCTCTCAGCTCAAGAGAAGAGCTGGGACCTCTCTGTACCTGGCTTGTCCCTCCACTGATGGAGGGAAAGATCTGGTTAGAAGATCACTAGGATGAGTGTATATTGTAAATAATGTAGGGTTGTATTCTTAACTATTATTTAACTTAATTTTTTTTTGTATTATTACTATAATTTTTTTTTTTTTAATTTTACTTATTTTCAAATTTTACCATTTCATTTTATATAAACATATTTTTTAATGTATATATTTCACCAATATGTATATTGTATATTTCAAATTGTTTATGTGTATATGTATATGTATATATAAATTCTATTTTCTTTTTCTTATTGTACCTAATGTGTGAATGTAATATACGCCATCTATATTACTTATTACCCTTATATTATTACTTATTTATTTACGTTTTCATTAATTTTAATAATCCTTTATTTCTACCGTCTCCATATTATTATTCATCACCAATAAGTTAAGTTGTTTCATATTTACATAACATCGTTATAATTATAATAAAAATAATACGAATTATTAAAATATACATAATAATAATAAAAAAATAGGGTGTCCCAGTCATAGTGTAAAACAAAAATTTGGGTAGAATGGCGCATAAACTAGTTTCCTATCTCAATCTGTTGAGAAGATAGAATTTTTTTTGTTTTTATTTTTAAAATCTTACTTTTTTTCTGAAAAATGGCAGTTTTCTCTACTTTGGTTTTGCGTAGAAACAAATACGATGATATTTTCTTAATTAGCATTAAATTTTCTAAAAGATGAGATAGGTCTAGGTATTTAGGGGTAAAGAGTTGTGAAGGTGGCAAGCTCTCCTACCCCCTCCTCCCCCAAAAAAAAATCTTATTCATAGGGAGCTAAGGAGCCACCGACGAAATTCAACTCTGTGGGTAATCGGTCACCAGTAGGTCTTGTACTTAGGAAAAATGGAAGGGGTGTAACTTCTGTTTTTTTAAAATGTGCCAAACTGAACTTTTACTAACTGCCATATGAGAGGCAACTTGGCGAACACTGGTAGTGGGGGATTCCTCTACATCACTGATGATATGTTCGTCTATGCCTACATCCTTTAATTGAGGCCCAACCTCAAGTCGTGGTTTTATGACTGATCCGGTTTCTGAGAGCCACCGGAATGTCCTGTTGAAAACGGCAGAGCTTGGAACCCGACGATTGGGGTATCGGTTCTGATACTCCCTCTGAGCTGCTAGCGCATTGCCATTGCAGAAGCCGTAGACAAAAATCAGCTGCGTACTCACTTGTAGTGAAGTCCATGGCTGAAGAGTGAATGTCAATTGATGCAGTCATGAAATAAGAGGACAAATTCTTATAACTAATGCACACAGTGGGATTATAATTGTTTTAAACGCTTAATTAAATAAATCCGGGGCTAAATAACACTAATTCCAATCAGAACATGATATCATAGTCTGTGCTAATGAGTAGCAGGGCACATTATGAAATGTCATTTTTCTGTTGGTGTATTTAATTTCTTCAAATTATCCACCTTAACTCCCTATAAATAAGATTTTTTTTTTGAGTGGGGAGAGGGTAGGAGGGCTTGCCACCTTCAAAACTCTTTACCCTTCATCCATATTGACAAGAGATAAAATAACTAATATTTTTATTTAATCAATTTGTTATTTCTAGTAGGTACGTGAAACAAAAGTATTTATTCTCTAGCGTTTTTTTCATCAGAAAAACTTCTTTTAGACTCAAAAGGTAAAGTGCAATTGTATCATGGGCTACACCACTAAAAAGCTAAATAAATTCCGCAGTTTTGGGAAAATTTGACGGCTTCTAGGGTGCTGCAATGGGGAGTGAGGAATTTTAATAAATGTTTAGTGTTTTGTGCGTTAAAATGCCCTCTAAAAATGCATTTAAAATACCTAGACGTATCTCATCTTTTAGAAAATTGAATGCTAACTAAGAAAATATCATCGTACTTGTTTCTACGCTAAACTAAAGTAGAGAAAACTGCCATTTTTCAGAAAAAAAAATAAGATATAAAAAATATAAACAAAAAAAATTCTATCTCCTCAGCAGATTGAGATAGGAAACTTGTTTATGCGCCATTCTACCAAGTTTATCATGCAGTATTACCCAATTTTTTTTTTTACACTATGTCTGGGACACCCCGTATAAAGTAAAACAGGCAAATCAAGGCAGGTGTTACAGATGTACAGTACAAGGAGCAAGACATAACTGACCTAGAAAAGTTTTAATTTAAAAGCCTCTTGCATAAGACAATCAGAGATCTCGTTCTGGAAGAAAAATAAGATGGAAATGAATGAAACGTAATGAAAATAAATTTTATTTTGGGGCTACTGCTTATTAAAAATAATTACAATTCACAATATAATGGTGGCCTGGGTGCCGTATTTATTATAGGACATAGAATAGAATAGGATAAGAAATTAATTTTATTCTGGGACCAAGTCCCTTAAGAATAACAACTTAGTACAAAAATAAATAAAATTAGTTACATCCTGTTATAATGAATAAATAAAGTGGAAAATATAATAAACTAAAGAATAAATAATAATATAGCAATGATAATGTATACATAGATACTAATTAATTAAATATATAAACAGGAAAATAAGAAAACATTCCACAAACGAAATAATAAATTGATTCGTTTGATATAATGCTTATTATATAAAATAGAAGAACCTAAATGTTATATTCAGAGTGAGAAAAAATTATTTTTATTGGTATCTAACTTGAGGAAATAGTAATTGAAAGTGTTCCAGAAAGAGTTGAATATCATTTAATTGAGAAAGTAAATTGTTAGCAAGCGTCACCTTGCATAAGAAGAAGGTACTGGAAATAGAGGAATTTAAATGTTTGTAGAGATTTCGCATGTCTAATATGAGAATATGAGAGTGATGATATATAATTATAATATAAATCAAATCACGGTAATAGAAATTACTAATAATTACAAATTATAAAACTTTACCAGATAAACCAAATAAATCTTTAAATATAAGATTAAATTTTAATAACTTAAGGGAACAAAAAAATCAGTAAAAGATAATTATTATATATTTTATTTTTTACAATATATATATTTTTACAATATATACATATATATGTGTGTATGTTTTTGCGATCCAAGTAACACCCTCAGAGCTAGCGGGTGTCAATATGAGAGTAATAAACAAAAATTACACACAAAAAAAAAAAAGGCCCCCTAACCAATATACATATAGAATAATAATAGGGACAAAAATATATCATTTTACAGGAACTTCAGATGTGATATAATTATTTGTGGATTTTATTTAAAATTGCTACCAAAATGTCTTCCACTGTTTTGATACAATATACATATACAATAATAATAGGACAAAAATATATCATTTTACAGGAACTTCAGATGTGATATAATTCTTTGTGGATTTTATTTAAAATTGCTACCAAAATGTCTTCCACTGTCTTGAAAAAAATGTTTCACTTTGTGGGAAAGTTCAACAACACGCTGTTTAATATTGTCAATGATCCATATATACTAAACGTAAATCTATTTCATATCTCGATATAACTATGGATCACTAATCCGCTTCACATCAAATGCCTGGGTGCCTGTCACCAATAGGAATCATTGGACCGAATTATAGCAGCTACACGCTCCATATACCTGAGCAGGCATTGAGGCAAGTTCACTCCAATTTCGATTCACTTAGAGGAGGGCAGTCTCTTTAATAATGAAATTAAATATAAATTATTCTGGCGCTTTGATACATCACTCAAATGGAAAAAGAAAAGAGACTTCAGAGATCCTCTACTATATTGTAAATGTGGAAATAAGTATGGATCTGCTTATTTTATTTATAGTCTAATGTTTTTTGTTTGTTTATTTAAACTATTAATTGATATTTACAACTGTATACATTATATAAAACTAGTAAATCTAAGGAAAATGTTTACAATGACATGTCAATAGCATATATCGAACTACTCACTTGTTCTACATTATAAGGTCTCTTGGTCTAGACTAGTTAATTCAAACAGATATGAATTTTACTATGAATGGATAGCTATCCGGTTAAAGCCAAATCCACAACATATAGAACATAAACATCTCTATAGATAGGTTGGTTTGTGACATAATTAGCAGATTGAGGATGGTTTGACATTGAGGATTATACAAAAGATTGCGGATTGTAAGGATTGGATTAGAGAAGCATTAGATTTACTGGAGCCCCGAAGCTCAATTCCGTACGTCCAAATTGGTTCAATCACAGTGATGTAAATAAGTTGTTTTTTTTAATATACTGAGAGCTTCGAACGCTTTTTTAGTAAATGTTGGAGTAGTCGGAAACGAGAACTTCCTTGTAATTTAAGTCTGGCATGTGTCTAATGATTTAGTTTAATTTACTGCTATTGTTCATTATAGTTTACATAATAAAAATGTTAATAACGTCAGGGAGGAACAACGGTTTGAAGTTGTCGAAAATAAAGTACTGCGTAGAATATTTGGCCCAAAAAAGGATGAAGAAACGAGAAAAATTAGAAGGCTTTACAATGCGGAACGCGAGTTATATCCGGTAAAAACAGTTCAGGTAATAGGAGCGCCACAGTTAAAATGGGCATGTAAAGTCGTTGGGTTTAGTAATGGTCGAATCCCGAAAAAAGTGACCAGTTTTGAGTTGTCGGGTAAACGACCGAGGGGTAGATGGGAGGATTGCGTCAAAGCCGACCTGTAGATTTGGGGGTAGTGGGTTGGGGAGAGGTGTGTGGTTCAACGATAGTGTGTTCGGCATCGAACCTTCGGGTTCGCTAAGCCTTTTTTTATTATTATTAATATAATAACAATAATGAGTACACATTTCATAAGTAATCATTGTTTGTTGATATAACAAATTTAAGCACATTAAGAAACCTAAACCTAAAACTTTACAAATAACTACACCAGAAAATATTAATGGCTTAAAAACCGTTAACTGTGAATGAATAATGGTCCACGGTAAGTAATGGTATCGCTAGTTTTATAAAAGCAAACGCGATAACAGAAGTTCGGCTGTTTTGTTATGGCTGGGCAGTCCAACTAGGTGAAAATGATAAGCCCTTATAATTTTCCACTGAATTATCTGACACTCGTATTGTCTCCTGTACTATCCAGGGCAGGAAGGGACTCAGAAGAATTCAGAAATAGGAAGAATGTATAATGTATGTATAGATAAAGCAAGGCGTGAAATGCGAACGCTGACGGAAGCAGCTAAGAATTACCAGGCACGGAGGGTGGCGAATAAATGAAACATGACAGGTGGAAGGGAAATAAGACAGCGCAACGGAATATGCCTTAATACATGCTAATGCCGTCTACCTTAAAGGATAGTATGCTTCTTTTACAATTTTACATGGGCGATTATTCAATTTTCTTTATTATTCAGTTTATACTTCTATATACATTTATACTTTTTTCAACTATTAATTAATATTTACAACTATATAAACAATATACAACAAGTAAATTTGAGGAAAATGATTAAAATGACATGTTTATTATATGCAAAGAACCACTTTAGTAGCACTTTAATAAAAGTTCTAATTAGAAGATTTCTTGACCATCTTTTTTTCAGACACCTTAGAGATTATCTCAGATTATCGGGGACTGAATGTGGGCAAGTTGGAAGACTAGTGAATTCGAATCAGCCATATTGGCCAAATCAGCAACATATGGAACATTTGATCTTTACAAACAAGTTTGTGACATATTAAGAAGCATTGAAGATTTTAAGAAGTATTTTAGATTATGAGAATTGGATATGAAAAAATTCAGTAAAAAAAAAGAATTAAAAATCTAAAATATCAATTATTAAATGAGAAACCTGTGTAGTTAGAATAATTATATGAAAAATAAATCTTTTATTAAATAAATGAGATTGTTAATATAAGTTATGATTAAACAAATACAAAAACAGAAGTGTATGAGATATGAATGTTCATTATAAAATGTACTTTTATAAGATATTGGATTGAATGCGTCAAATATAACTTACATTTTATTCGCTTTTTAGAGGTCATTTATTAAAAGAAAAATAGTTAATAAATAATAATAAAACGTGAAACATAATAAATTTCGTAAGACTCTATGTGAGCCCGTTATTCAGAAAAACAACAAATAGAACTTCCTTTAAATTTGTCCACTAACCATTAAATTAAATTATATAGTCAAACACACATGATATCTATACTATTATATAAAAGGACAAACCATTTTTCGTTTGTGATCACTAACCGCGAAAACTAGTGTACCAATCTGTAACAAATTTTAACCACAACATCTTAATGGTTCCAGAAAGGTTTAGCAACAATAAAATCTACTGAGTGTCAATTGTATTGTTACTGAAAAAGCGAAAATATGCGGGTGGCGAGCGCCATTCTAGAGAGGTTACATATTGGGTATAAAATTGAAAATAAAATTTACGTATATTCAATTAAGTTATTAAAAAAATATAAATATGTGGATCAACCTGTGGATCCCAGTGAAGTTTTTAAAATCGATCAAGTTTTCAAAAGTAAACCTACTGAACCTGTACTAAATTTCAACGACATAATTTTCATATTTCTAAGATTTAGCAATAATTCCATTCACAATGATAAAAATTTAAATGCACAGTGTTGAGTCGAAGAAACGAGGTTAGCCATACTGTCATGTACTTTTATGGTTTGAAATTAATATCCAACCAAATGAAACCAATGAAATTATCCGTCGAACATTAATATTGAATCAAAATGTCGATCCTTTGCTTTTTGATATTTTGTGTAAAAATATGATTCATGGACCTTTAGTTGTAAGCATTAACAATACAGTCCATTATCCGCAAGGGTTTCTAAATAGCTTCTGTCCGCCTTTAACAACCAAATCAGTTGAATTTTAACTGGTTAAAAGTAATTGCAATGAGTAAAAATATTACAAAGAAAACAATTCTTATTAATTGCCCGCTACAAACAAAGCAGATAAAAAAAAAAACAACTTCAATTATTAGTTAAAATGATGTAAGTTCTTTACTTATAAGAGTGGGCGAAGCCGCAAGGGAGATCCTAGTTTATTATAATTTTATATTATACAAATTATATGTATATAATTTTTATTTTTTACACTATATCTATTGTAAAATACATATAACCAGTAAAAACAGCTTTTGTGATTATAGAATTTCCGTATAATTGGTTTGGTAGCAGCTCAACAAACAGGCATTGATGACCTTTTTTGGGGTTTTATGCTTATAAACCCCAACAAACAAAAAGTTTGGGGCTTTAACTGGAGAATGATTGAAGGGCTGATGTTTCGTGTTTGCTTCAGTTTAGTCCTAATCTTTGCCGATACTAAATGTTTGCTGTTTAGCATCAGGCCCTAAGCAGCTAAGATTGCATTTTTATAGACATACCCTGTCCCTAAGACGGATGTTCCCACTAGTGTAATGATGTTGTATCCGTCCCTCTGACAGGTGTTCCTATAAACGTACAATTTTGTACTTCCCATTTAATCGCTGGCTGAATGTGAAGCCTGTTTTCATTGTTTGTTTATATATTTGTATATATTTATTTTAATATACACATATATATATATATATTCTTATAATTTATTATTAATTATTCATCATTTTATTGAATCTGTATCTACTTCTGATAAACTTACTGTAGCATTATAGTTGGCAACCCCTTCTTTTTTTTTCTTTTGTTAATCTTTGCAACCACTAAAATAATTTACACTTATTTAACGGACGTAATTTGAACCGAATTTTCGAACTTCAATGAAATTGATACCATGAAAGTCATGTTCTTTCTGTCTACTGCATACTTAGCTTTCCTTTTTTTTTTTTGCGTTTTAGACCTATCTACCGTTTATTTTATTATATTATATTATTTTTTCTAATTTTTGACTGATAGCCAGTAATTATGCCTCACATTTGATAAAAATAATAAATAATTTTACATTCTATCACTAATCAACTTCTATCATGTATTTGTTAATTACCTATGAACGATATATTATTTGCTAAATGACAACAAAGGCAGAGTAAATAAATAGCTTAAATTATAATTTGAGTATAAGAAAAAAAGAAAAATTCCAGCATCCGTCTGTGGGACGGATGTTCCTTCTAACGCTTAGAAAAAACATGTTCCATCTGAAGGTTTAAACAAAATCTGTAATGTAGTACCAACTAGTAATGGGTCGTTGTGGGTGGAACGGAACTTGGAACTGGTTCCAGCTTTGAACCGGTTTGGAACGAAACCACCCAAGTTTTTCGGTACACCTGAAACGAAAACCAACGCCAAAAGATTTCTCGTTTCGTTCTTTTGGTCTAATTATTGCCATGTAAATGACTCTTTTTTTAATGTTTCGGGAGCTTTGAACGCTTGTCTAGTAAATCTAGGAGTAGATATACATCTAATTATATATTAATATGATGTTCAATTGAAACCATTCCTCCTGCCCAATGATTATTTGTCCAAGGGTTAAATTTAAAAAAAAATGATTATAAGATACTTTATAGGTGTTAGTACTACAGTTTTATTTTATAGCTTTTTTTATAAATAATTTCTCCTTAAGAAGTTTATGTTTCTAGTAAACCTGCAATTCCACGTTATAAAAATAATATTGTTGGTCGATCATTTATCGGATTCCATGCCCGAGTTCGAATATTTGCTGTACCTACTCGGTAAGTAAACAGGCACCCAAGTGGATTGGTCGTTACATCATTTCCTCGACCGTCCCCGAAATTCCTCCAAAAGCTCTTGTATCGGTTTGCTCGGTAAAAATCCAAACTTCAAAAACCTTATTTTATTTAGTACATCTGTTTTCTTCGAGTTAATTTTTTAAGTACTATGCCAAATATGAACTAGCTCATGTCCCATATGCTGCTGATTTGACAAGCCCTTAAAGCTCCTAATAAATTACAAAAGGCTTATTTACATGACTGTGTTAAACTTATTTGGACATACAGAGTTGAGCTTTGGAGCTCCACTAAACCTTATAATTCATCTCATATCCAGTCCTCACAATCCAAAATCCTTGTTAATTTTTTAGTTATTTAAATTTTATATTTTTATTAATATAAATTAAGTTAATATATGGCTTGACATTTGGATCTAAGTAAAATTTAAAAATATACTGGGGAAATCGCATTTATTCTTGGAATATTTTTGTTCCTAAGATTACATTTTTAAGTTGGAGTTTCTGTTACTTTTACAATTAACAATTTTACTGCTGTAAACTCTTTTTTATATCTATTTATTGAAATTTACAACTGTACATAAAAACATACATCCAGTAAATGTGATAATGACAAAAATAATAAATGACAATGCTTGTGAAGCAACTACCCATTGGTAGCACTTCAATAAAAGTTCTATTTGAGAAGGTCCCAGGGCCATCTTCTTTTCAAACGCCTCGGAGGGTTGTCAGGAATAGAATGGGAAGCAAGTTGAGAGACTAGTGGATTTGAATGGTTACGGAGTTTACTATGAAAGGATAGGTATCTGGTTTGGGCTAAATCAGCAACATATGGAACATTGAGGTCTCTATGGATAAGTTTATTTGTGACAAAGTAGGGAGCATTAAGGATTTTTCGCAGGATTTTGGATTGCAAGGATTGGATACGAGATGAGTTAGATGGTTTGGTGGAGCCCCAAAGCTCAATTCCATATGTCCAAATAGGTTCTGATAACTGTCATGTAAATGAGTCTTTTGTAAAATATCGGAAGTTTTGAACGTTTGTCTAGTAAATGTTGAAGAAGTCGAAAACGACGAGCAGTTTCCTGTCTTTTTAGTCTTGTGTGTGGATTCCAAGTTAAACGTTTGTCTACTTGGAGCCCTAGGTAGGGGATCTGTTCAACAGAGATCAGTGGAATGTTATTAAAGGATACTGTAAACTCAGACTTAAAAAAAAGTTATAGTAGATTCTGGCACTAACTCTTCCTGTAACGGCAATTGTAAGTAGGACTTTCCAGAACTGGATACTCTAATGAGAATGATTTGATATTCTCGGAGACCAAAGTCTAAATATAATATATTCGGAAGTCTTATGATTTAATTTTTCTTATTTACCCGCTTTCAACAATACAAGATTTTTATAGATATAAAACTATAAAACTTTAATTTTTAGTTAAAATTATCTAAGTTCTTTATTATGAGAGCGGGCTGCTATGTGGGATGCTAGCATTGATATAACAATACGGTGTCAGTTAAGTTATAACTAATTAATTGGCTCCCACCTAATGCAAATTAATGCCTCTCATATGACGATACGAAAAAGATACTTTGTGGCCAACCGTCTCCTCAGATGCTGCTATAGACCGAGAAAAACCTGTAAAAAACAACTATTAAGTTGAATCATGTAAAACTCTCATCATGCGAGTGCCTATATATCTACGGAACCGAAAATTTTAAACCTAAGTAAACAGGAGATAAAAGTTTTTGAAAGATTGAGACAATATGAGAATGATTAATTAATTAAAGAAAAGTATGATGGTGTTTTCAAAAATTTTACGAGGATGAAGTGTCTAAAAATGCGATTTTAGAATTACGAAAGTGTCATACATTATGAGATCTAGTGCACTACTGCAGGGAAGGTACGATGCTAAGTTCAGCTATATAAGAGTAGAGTATATAGTTATTTCTTCAAAAGAAAACCAGATGATTTAATTGGGAACGGAGTTTATGCCTTAGCCAAAATATAGCTCTAACCTAGATTACCATCAGATTACCACCTTTTTAGGTCAATGTGTCATGTTATTCGTCAACAAATTTACCAATCTGAATGAAGTAGAAAATGAGCCTCGCGAATCATTTGATAAAAAACCGAATTTATTCGCTAAAAATTTTAAAAGTGGCTTCCAAATAGCGCCAAACCATAGAACACAATAGTTAATTTTTTGATCATTAAAAATATGTAAGCTGTATAAAAAAAAATCTTAATATTTCGACCTGAATTTTTTTTCATATTCTTTTATTTAATGAATCCCTGTATAATAACTGTATGTAATATTGTTTTAAAGGTGGACCACATAATCCTAAAATATGAAAGGTTTTAAGAAATAATACAACAAAAATGTATTAAAAAGGAGTAAAAAATGCGACGAGTGTTGGGCTTTTATCTTAACTGCCATGAATAATTAGAGTGTATATTCCGACTAGTCCTTATTGCTTATTCACAGAAGCGTCCGCTATATTAAATCAGTGAAAACATTTTTATTCCACAATCGGTGATGATGCCGGCCTAAGGGAACGTTTTAACATTTTTATCTCTTTCGGTAGTATATTCTCGAATCTAAATTAAAATTATCTTCTCTGGATATATATATATATAAGATTTTAAAGTTAAATTCAATAAGAATCAACCAACCACTGTCTTGACCACGTTCGCTCATAAAAGTTGTTTGTTATCAGTAAATAATGATCCTTTCATTTCATTTCAATCACTTCAATCTCATAGCACAAACGTTCACGAGCGGTGCCAAAAATAGAGAATTTAAAGAAATTTCAACAAATAACTTTTACTCTTCTAAGTCTAATAAATGTCCTGTTAAACTATACCTACGACATTCCTTTATTCTTTATTGATATTCCGCTGATCATTATTGAACAGATCCACTACCTAGAAATCCATCTGGACAAAAAACATATCTGTAATCCTGATACGAGACTTAAAATACAAAAAACTGCTAATCGTTTTCGACTACTCCGAAATTAACTAGACAAGCGTTTAAAATTCCCAATTAATTATAAAAAACTTTTTCACTCAAAATTAATTGGACCCAATCGGACATACGGGATTTAGTTTTGGGGTTCAACTAAATTTTCCAATTCATCTCATAAGCAATTTCTTTCTAAAACCCTCAATGCTCATTATTATGTCGCAAATAAACTTAATCATCTTATGATCTTAATGTTCATATCTGTGGCTATAGCGCTCCCTCACAGCCCCCACTAGGTACCAACAGTGATGCAGCTGAGAGAGCAGCGCTGGGATCTCTACGGGTCTGGCCTTGACTCCCAGTAAGTGGGGAATAGGCTTAATTGGGAGTTATCCGAGCTGAGTGTGTTTGAATTGTATATAAAGTATGAATGCATCATTTTTTTTTTTTTATTTAATTTTATTTTTGATAATTGTAAATAATTATAAGTTTTATTTTTATTTTTTATTATTATTAATGGTGTGTGCGTGTTTGTATTTGTACATATGGTATGAATGAATACATTAATCTCTGTACCTACTGCCCTTTACTGAGGCAGATTATGGATTTATTTCAATAAAAATAAAATGTTCCATATGTTGCTGATTTAGCCCAAACCAGGTACCTGTCCTTTCATAGTAAACCCCATCCACTAGTTTCCTAACTTGCTTCTTTCTCAATTAATCCTCTAAGGCGTCTGAAAAGAAGATGCCCGAAAGACCTTCTAATGTAAACCATTTATTGAAGTGCTACTAGTAAGTAGTTCTTTACATGTTATTGACAAGCCATTGTAATAATTTCTTCAAATTTACTTATTTTATATATGTATACAGTTGTAAATATCAATTTTTTTTTTTTTTAATCAATAAGGCAACAGAAAACATCCGTCTCCTCACGGACTCCAAAGAAATAAATTTTAATCCTTTATTAAGGTTCGATATCGACCAAAGTTGGAAAAGAATTAAGAAAATTAGAATCGAATACCATTACTGTCCTATTTCCTTTCACCTAATGACAAAATAGACCATTTACAAAAAAGTGGAATATAAGAACCAAGCTGTGATTACTGTGAAGCACGGAAATATTGAACGATCATTTCATCAAAGATTGGAGGGGCATATAAGGGAATAATAAGACGCAGAATTCCAACTTTGTAAAACATATAAATGAAATTAATCATAATATCAACAAAAACTCTGTAATGAAACTATTACTTCGCATAGGAGATTGTGTAAAATGAATCATTAATAAAATATTTACGAATTATTAGAAATATTACCCTATCCATCTTTTCTCTATTAAACCACCGTTCTCTCTATGAACCGATAGCTTCAAGTACACCTTCATAGTAGTAAGGTAGTAAGTAACCTTAGGTAGTAACCTTAGTATCTAAGATTAGTATCAACGTGTTTCGTTTTTCGTCAAACATTTTTAAAATAAATACATATCAAATTTCTGTTCTTTTGAATTTTTCTATGTCTAGAACGAATAATAAATGTATAAATAATACATTAAGAATTAAGAATTATTCTAAAAAAAAAAAAAATATATATTAATCTAATAAATCTATCTATCTATAAAGATACAGACTTAGAGATTACAAACAGTGCTAGGTCTTTCTCAGATCCGAATCTGAGTAACAAATGGAGTAACATGCCATAATATGAAGAGGATTCACTGTATTTTTTAATTATCAACGTCAATTTTGATTTACTCCAAAAATTAAAATGCTCCTATTTAGTCTCTTCAAGCTATTTATCGGAAAAAATGAAGAGATTTATAAAAAATTTATGTTTTAAATTTCCAACAAAACATTTGATGTATCTAGTTCAAATCCAGCCAAGTCCATTTTTAAAAATTTTTCACAGCTGGTCGATGAGGTCTGACTGGACTAGAAGGAGGCCGTATCTTTTGAATATCAGTTTTTATTGTGATTTATCTACTTTTGGATAAAAAATAAATAATTAAAAAAAAATAAAAAAAAGTCCCCTAAAGATAACATACGAGGAAAACTATAGAAAAAAAAATTGGAAAATACCTTGGCTGGTTTTGGAATTCTACACCTCATTTCTAGATGTTTGTCGCGACATATTTCGTTTTAATTTAGAAAAACCTCCAAATTTACTACTTAAATCATCATCTTTCTTTCTCCAATAATTTTTTTGGAAGATTGCAAATCAATTCAGTCAGTAAAGTAGTAAATCTGGAACATCGTGAGAGCCAATACTAGCCTCTGTAATATGTGTAGTATGAAAACCTAACATGTTACGAAGACGATAGCATACCTTTACAATAGCCATACATAGTAGCCAAAGAGAAAAAAAATTAAAAAAGTTTTGTAAAAAAGATGATAATGAATGCCTATCTGTCTGATCTTATGTTAAACTTTTTTTCAATCATTTGGTTTTTCAACTTTCCCACGCATTGCTTTAAAGTTAGGTACAAGAAAATATACTCATCCAACCTATTTCTTGTTTGGTAATATAGACATGAATTCCAATCCTGAGGCACAGTGACACTTTAAAAAAAATACCTCTGATATTATACCAGATCAACAAATGAGAAATCAATCTCAATAAAATTAAATTACTCTCACGTTAAGACTTGGCACTTCTGAATCTATTGTCACCAAATAAATTTCTCACGAGCTGTCGCGGGTGGGATTTGAAGTTGATTCGAAACACCTATGATATTTCATAAAGTTTTATTCCCGCGATAATTCAAAATACGTGTTTTGACTTGTATCACTTAAGAAATAAGGGAGTACGTGATATATATATATATATATATATATAATAGATATATATATATATATATATCTATATAATATATATATATATAAATCATTGACCCTAGCAATAAGAACTGTAATCTTTAAAATGCTTGAATATCTTATACTCAATATGTATAATAAACGAGTGAAAAATAAATTAATTAAATTTTAGATAAATTAAACGACAGTCTATTGTAAAAATGCGTTGCGTGACTTAGTCTTCGTTATCAACAATATCGATAATGTTTTTATTATCAATGCTATATTATTTTAAAATCAACTGTATTAATTGATTTTAGCATATTTATGACAATAAATAGCTTTAGTAATTAATACATCCTTCCAATCCAAAATGTTGCCAACTATATTGTATGTCTTCAACAAAACCCTAGATAGTGTTCTCAATACACTCTTAAAGTTTTGAAATACCATCACAACCTTTCCTACCTCGGGCTCAATCATTATGCAATGCCGCGAATTCCGATAACCGACCTCGCAGATTAAAAGAGTACCCTAATATATTTTGTAAATATATAAATAACTGCTTTACTCGTGCTACTATAGCGCTCTTACTCAGCCCCCACTGGGTTTCCACCAGTGATGTATCTGAGAGCAGTGATCCCTTTGGGATTGGCTTAGCCCTCTATGAGTAAGTCTTGGTTCGAGGATTCCTAGGCTACGTTTATATATTGAATATATAGAATGATATTTTTTTTTTTCACTTCATTTCTTTTCAGGGAAAGTAATTAAAAAAAAAAAAAAAAAATTATATATATACCATATGATATATATATATATATATATCTATATATATTATATATATATATATATATATATATATAGAATATACTATATATATATATATTATAATATATATGATATATATTATACCATATATAGATCATATAATATATCTATCTATATATATATATATATATATATATATATATATATATATAATTGTTACGGGCCACTGGGGGTATGACTAATCAAATCACAACTTAAATATTAAACACTAATTTATTTACAACTTAATAAGTACAAATAGGTCCCTTAAGCTACTTAATCTAATAACAATTATACTTAGATCTAATTACACTAATATGTATATACACTATACTTATCTTTAATAACTTAATACTAGATGTCACAATTATACATAAGAATCTATTACACTGACACAGAGACTGTTACTACATTCACTGACACTGTTTATCACTGTCACTAACTCACAGACTGAACTGTCACTGACACTTGACTGGTTGATCGTTACTTGTTCACTGACACATGGATACTCCCTCAGGATATCACAGACTCCTGACTGACACTTGCCCGACCGATCACTCACTGACCACTGTCACCTCAAGACTGACTCACTGGGTAGGAGTCGGCCTATTTAAAGGTACGCCGAACATTCTAGATCGTTCTAGCCAGATTACAGGTCTAGGGCCTTCTGGGGCGCCGTGACCCTTCCAGGCCATTTGCCGCCCCTTTTCGGCTACCTGCTCGCCCCATGCCCACGGCACCACCAAGTCTAGGCCACCCCTGGCGGCCTTTCCAGCTACCTGCCCCCGGGCCGCCCAGAGTACCCCCAACCTCACCTGACCGTAACACTGCCCCCTTCTTAAAAGTGCTCTGCCCCAGAGCACGATTTGGAGCAATTAGATGCGATGAGCTTTTTCCGAAGTAATAGCCGTTTGCCCTCCAGGGGTTAAATGTGCAGACCAATATGACTATCCCAGAGTTGGCAAATGTCTCTTCAAGCATGTGTCTTACGGCCTTCCATTCCAGACCGTCATATCCACAGCCCAACTTGGGGATGGCGAGCTTAGTGACATGCTGTCTAAGAAGCTTGCTGCGCAGGTCGTTGAGGCTTTGCTGTAGTGCGCCGTACGTTGATTTCTGACGGGAGGCGCGCTTGGTAACCAAGTAAAACAGATGCTGGCCTCCGTTCGTTTGGTGAAGTGCCCTTCCAACACTCGGTCCTTGATGTTCTAATTCTTCAGTTCCAGCAAACTTTTTCCTGAAAACAGTTGCGATCCCTCGAGAGTTCCTCAGATCTTCGGTGACGCAATGGGCCAGAGCAAAGTCCACTGGTAGCGAGAAGATGTCTCTGTAGATTGTTTGGGTCACTCCACAGGCATCCAGAACTTCAGGACGCGCAACTGAGTCGTTCTTTCTCACGGTAGAGAGATATCGCACTTGCTGTTCTTTTGCTCGGCCATAGTCGCATTTTCTTCCACAGCGATAATCATTTCCTTTCCTTTTAAAATTGCCATCATCACTGCTCCTTCCAGAATGGTCACCATTTCCCCTTCTCCTGCCATATCTATCGTCCTCTCCTATCCGCCTCCAAGCAGGAGCAGCTGGAAGATTTGATCCATTTTCTTTTTGATTCATGATGGCTTCTTCTTCACGTTTCCTCTGTTCTTCAAGTTTCCTGATTCTCTCAGTCCCTGCCTTTTCTTTACGAAGGAAGAGCTCTCTACCTCTTAGCGTCACCACACCTCTCGACATATCAAGCTTAAGCCCGTATTTGACCATCAGGTCCGTGCCCAGTATGACGTCTTCATCTACTTCGGCCACGAGAGCGCGGTGCTTCAGAAAGTGGCCTCCGACGAGGAAGGTGGCTACTGTCTCCCCCGCAGACCTGGGCTGGCTGTCCTGTGGCCGTCCGCAGTGCCCAAGTACTTGGTGAGAGATCTGTTCAGCGGAAACCGTCTTCGGGCTCAGTATTGTCATCGTTGCGCCGGTGTCCAGTAGAAGGCTTCGTATTGCCCGTTCACCATTCCATCCACATAGAATCTATTCGCCCTGCTTCCAATTAACGCTACTCGGATGGTCTTCTTGGAGCCTTCCGCACCACGGGTTGGCACTTGCCTCTTCCCTCCAACCCATTTTGATTTTCCTTTGGCTTCTTGTTTCATAGACTGATGACACTTGTTTCTTCGGTGTCCAGTTGGCCGCAGCTCCAGCAGCGTATCTCCTTGCGGGTCCCGAGGGCCTCCAAAACCTTGTTTTTCACTATCACCTCGACGCTGGGGACCGCAGCAGGCTCTGCTTCTGCTGCGTAAACTCGTGCATGGACCCTTACTGACTGCTTGACAGCCTCAAACTCAATGGCCTGAAGTAAAGCATCGCCTAAAGTCTTTGGCCGGGCGAGTTTCACAGCTTGTTGTGTCTCCGGGTCCCGCAGTCCGTCCAGAAATTTGTCTACCGCCAGGCTCTCGTATACATCATCGGTGACCGAGGGTACGCATTCCTCACAAGCCGGGCGACATCAGCTTCGAATTCCTGTAGCGTCTCAGTGTTCTTTTGGATCCGGTTTCTTAGTTGTGAGCGGTATAGCTGGTCCATGTGGCGGTGGCCGAACCCGCATCTCCAATCTTCTTACCAGCTCCCCGTAGTTGGACCGCTCCGTCATTGGCATCCCCTGGAGTACTCCCAAGGCGTCTCCACGCAAGGCTAGGCACAACGTTGAAGCCTGGGTCTCTTGAGACCATCCATGGATCGAAGCCGCTGTCTCGAAGAGAGTCATATAATCCTCCCACGGTGTCTTTCCGTCGAACACTGGAATGATGTTGTGTGTTGGTGGCGTCCCAGCATTGGCAAGCCGAATGGTGTTGTGAGAGCTGCCCTCGGAGGATCTGTCGCTGTTGTCCTTTGGTGGGTGGCTCATGCGTCCCTCAAGGGCTTCTAACTCTTAACCTAAGTTCATTTTCAATCGAACAAACTTTTTCTCCTAATCTACACATTCTACATCAGCTAACTTTTTATCCACAGTATCATAAACTTATTTTCTACAGTACTTAGCTTACATTCTAGTGTACTTAAATTATCTTTAACATTACTTAACTCAGTACTTAATTCTTTTTGTACATTACCTAATTTGTTTTCAACATTGCCTAACTCTTTACCTAATTCATTTCTTACATTACCTAACTCATTTTGTACATTACCTAATTCAGCTTTAAAAGTTGCAGTTAATCTGCTCAAATCTGTCTCAAAATTAACGCTATCTGGGTTTTCCCCCTAATCTATAAAAAAAAACTGGCGCAAACGCTGCTGCAACACAGTTTTGGTCCGGAGGTATCCAGATCGCGCTCTTCCAACTCTCGTCTCAAATCTGCAACTTTTAAATCATTTAATCTAACGCTTTGAGTAGCCATTTTCCAGTAGCCCAATAATTACAAAACAAATACAAGACAAACAACAGCAATGAAACTGTAATCCCACTTCTGACACCAAATTGTTTACGGGCCACTGGGGTATGACTAATCAAATCACAACTTAAATATTAAACACTAATTTATTTACAACTTAATAAGTA